>CM035230.1:9847256-10190360 GCA_020226215.1 Sindora glabra | reverse complement strand
TCTTTATTGTTTTATGACTATAATCCATTTAGCATTTCATCCAAAGCACACTGATCCAATTGATTTAAAATAATCTCTTCTTGCTACATTTAGAAATTTAACAAACAAAACTATACAATTCTTACATACTTAAACTATTTTTTAACATAAATCATAATTAATTCTTACATGCTAATCGATTAATAAACACCATTCATGTTTTTGCAAGCCTATCTTATTTCTTTTTGAAAAGTTATTCACTATGAACCATATTCTTTTTCCTTTCTATACTTATGTCTTGACTTTTACCCTATTTCAGCATAATTAGAAATTAAAAAGCCTAACATTCAACCAACTAAATTTCTATGAGTTTTGCATATCTAGGAATTCCACATAATTTTTCTTATTCATTTAAAACATTTGACTTAATCCGTTATCTTTAACTCATTGAACCTTTTTCCACTATCTTGACTAAGATTTCACCTTACTTTATAACGCTATCACATGCAATATAACCACTTATGGGTCATTCAACAAACCTTATAGTAATGTATATTTATCTCATTGTATGTAATAGTTAAAGAGTTGTTATTTTACTATCTTAAACTCAAGTTAAACTCACACCTTAATCTTTACCCTCACATTGAAATCTTAACTATTCTTTATATTTTTTTCCAAACTCAAAACATGTTCTTATGTCCTCTTTGTGCTGTCTTACCCATCATAATATACAATTCAATCCATTTTAAATTTCACCCATTTACATGTCCAATTCTTTAACATATAACCTCTTACTTTATATGTAATTCAAGTGCACATATCTATAGAGTCTTCTAATCAATCCCTATCTAAAATTCTTAAAATCAAAGACTCCATATCCAAGTAGAAAGACTATCACCAAGATTTACAACAACTCATAACTATATAGTTATAAATTCTTTCAATTTAATCATTTAATAAGCTATAGGAACCAATTATTTCAAAATATCAAAACCATGATTATATAAACATACAAACAATTACAATTATATAAGTTTCCAAAAATCCAAGTACAAAAATCTCTTATTTTCCAATCATATTGAAATTCTTACATTCTATTTGGTCTTATTGCCCACTTAAGTTGAATCCTATATCAATGTTTTGTAACAACATACCTATAAGCTATATGCCATATCTTTCTAACTTTGCACCATTACAATGATGCCAATACACACTTATAGGATATTTGTATTCATTTGTTTTTCCTATGAACTTAACTAAGTATGTAACATTAATCTCATTCCTTTGTAAACTCATGCTTTTTATTATAATGTGGAAGCAAACCTCTTAACTTAATTTGATACACAAACAATTCATATATATTATATGCTTACACCTCTTATAAGTAAACCATAACATTAGTCTATCTTGCTATCTAATGCTTTAATCTCCACCACTAATAAGCAATCAATATACCACTTTAAACCATAAAATCTCTGTGTAACCAAACTAATTCTATTCAATTAATAATGTTAGTGTATGCCCTAGTAGCTTCATAGAAAAATTACATTTGCATACATTATATTATGTTTTTTTATATATAAAAGCATTTTAATTAATTATTTTATTTAATATTATATATATGTAATATAAATAAATATAATTATTCCTAAAATAATTTATATTATTCTTAAAAGATTCTTAATCGAGTACTATTGTGCACTAGTGCACTAGAAAAATAATAATACATTAAGATAAGAATGTATCTTGGCTAATGACCACAATCATGGAAATGAGATAGCAAGTTAACTTATGGATAAATGTTAGAGAATAAATGTACTAAACTAACTTGCCATGAAAATGCTATATGAATCATTGTATGAGTGTCATAAGTAATTTTCATAACAATATAATATACATGATCCTTTGACTTGAAATCATTATGAATTCTTATGTGAGGAGTTATTTACTTTGATCTCATTTAACGTTATCTGTAATAAGGTCATCCTAAAAGGTAGCGATTGGATATATTATAAATCATATAAAGAGATATAAGTGATCTAAATGGGATTTTGCCCCCTCTATGTAGAAAGAGTGATATCTATGTACCCTTTGATTGAGTAGGATTACAAAATGGATGACAGGCTCAAATAGATTGATATATGATATTAATTCATTTATTTTTAGTTAGTTTACACAAGAATCAAGAAAACACAGATTAAATTACAACGAGGGTGATACATTTCATGCTTCGAGTTTAATTTAAATATCCTAGATAAAAGTGGCTAAACTACATAGTTCAATGGTCACAAAAAGGTTATGTCAAATCATTGACACTCTCATTACTTGGATGGTACTGATATATTACTAAATATTATTCATTATTTGTGATACTAAAATAGAAACATTACTAACATGATGAGAACATAAAAGGTCACACACGAAGAGCAAGTCAAATATAAGGGTCGGAGTATAATTAAGAACTCTTAGTTAGACTAAAGCTTTTAATTGCAATAGGCTCAATAGAATTAAGTTTCATTAAGTAATAGTATAACATGATTGAACTATAATTAGCATTGGATATGGGTTGATTACTAGCAAAAAACATTAATGGGCCTAGTTAATAATCAAAGTCTAATTATCTATCTCATTTTAAGGTAATCTAGTTGTGATTGCACTAGATCAATTGAGTTAGTTAGAATATTTTGAGTGATCATGAAAAACACTGTTCTCTGTATATGATAGAAGGCACTAAGGTTAAGTTAATTTTGAGGGTGAAAACTAGAATATCTAGAGCTAACACTATACTAGTGACCAAAAGTGATCCCTTCTAACTTGATTAGACTATTTGATTACTCATATAGATACTATAAAGAAGTTACTGGTTTGGATAATGTTTGTGATTCATGATAATGCAATTCTTATGTTTGTGATGAGTTCTAGTCATGATTAGAAATTATTAAAGTATTGATGATTGAATTATTTAGATATTGGTGATCAAATTATTCATTGAAAGCAAACACAAACTTATACAATTGTTTGTGGATTCAAAGTTGTTGGATCATCCTACTTAGGACTTTTTTGTAACAAATTATTTCATGCTATAAAAGTATAAGCCTTGTCATTAGTTTATTTTTCTATTACTTAGATCATTAATAGGTTTCAAATTGATTTTAAATTTTTTCACTGTTTTGCTTAATCTAAAACCTAACATACATAAATATCTCATTTGATTCAGCTTATCCTACTAAAAGGAAAAGGTAAGCTCTATTAGAGAATCTACTTAATCTCACATCCTTGAGCACCCTTGTACTAGTTAGGGATTCTTGTATACAAAAAGACACACAAACATGCAAATAAAAACATATAATCTTTGTTTAAAGACAAAGTCTTGGAAGACATGTAATTTTGAAAAGAACCGAAGCAAGTAAGGCATAAATAGATAAATAGATTCAATACTTATCACTTTAAAGTTAGATGTTTGGATATCTGGTTCCAACATGGTATAGCCCTTAGTCATTCTTTCCTATAAATAGATAAGATGGGGGTCAAGATCTCATAACCAAAAAGGTGAAACTTTAAAATTAATAAGGATATGGATTTATAACAGGTGGAACCACTTAGCTCTTATACCAACTAGACTAAATTGAGCTCTAATACTAACTTCTCTTGCTCCTATAGGATTGTGACTAGCTTGAAGTATCCTATCTAGTATCCCATGAACCTTTTTGATGTTTTACATATAAATCTTAAAGGATAGTTTGAATATGAAAATAATAAAATTATTTCTTAAAAGCATTCATATTATTTATCAAGTGAAAATTCATAAATCCATTTTTCATAGTATCAATAAAATGTTTAAGATATTTTATGATGCAATGTAACCTAAATTATTCATGCATGAGAAGACTAATCTAGCTTGACACATTCACATCACCATAACTCTTGATGTCCATATATTGAGGCTTATTTGAAAGCTCATGTGATAGATGACTTATAAGGTAAATGAAGGATAAATTTTGAAATATGATTAGTAAAGAGAAATAACATGGGTTAAGTATAAAATTCATTAAAGTAGAGATTTCCACTATTGATCAAATGTGGGTGAACAAACATAAGAGCGTACAAGCATATATATATGTATACATACACATATAAAAACATTTTTCATATTCAATCTTGGAGGTAGTAATCTTTTCCATAGTTTTTTATCATGCATCACTTATAAATCCATAAGAAGATATTGTTGCACTTAATTGGGATTCAAGGAACTTTAATTGGGAATACGGAGTGTATTGCCTCTTAATCACACTTTTACTATCTATTGTACACTTTCAAGCATACTTAACCATTTGTTATAGCCTCTTAAGCATTATTTTCATTTCATAGTCAATAGGTCCACAGACCTTCATTGATACTTAACTTTTCTTACTCCCTTGATCATATATATGGACTTTACTAGGAGTACCTAAGTATTCCTTCAATCTAGCTACTTAGAATCCCATAAAAAAACTTTTGTAAGTCATTTTCATCTCATAAGCATGTACCTTATTTTATCATCAAATATGTCAAAAGTTCTATCATTAAGGCAAAGTCATTTTGTTGTCAAGTTCCTTGACAAGACATTCAATCATTCATTCCGTAATCATAGGAGATATAACTTGATTTTCATTACAATAAATGTGCTTGAACTTTATTCCAATGCATAAGTCAATTTGAGATCACTTTCAAAATTAATAATATACACTATATATCATATTCTACAAAAAAAAGTTCTTAACAAGTGATAGAAATTCTCATTCACCTTATAAAAGAGTGTTCTCTTTAACCAAGGCCACACAACTAAGCTCTTGTGTGGTTGAACTCCTAATTAAGCAATTTAACGACACATATACATCAATCAACTACTATTCAAATGACATTAAATAAGGAGAGCCATTATGAGAGCACAAGTAAGGAGGATTCACCTAAATGTGTGAGAAATTCTTGAGTTGGATTAGAAATTATGCAGTTTATGCCTTTATCAAATCAAATTTAAGCAAAGAGAGCAAAAATCAGACTAAGCATAAGGAAAATTATAATTCTAAATAAGAAATAAAAAAAACCTTGTCAATGATTGAAGATAAACCAAGAGTAGAGTTGAGCTAAAATCTTCTTCCAATTCGTATTTTAAGGTTATGAAGTAACTTTGTTTTAGAGGTTATCAAAAGAGATAAAGAGTTAGAGAAGGATTTAAGAGCAATTAGCTCAAGAATCTTTTAAAGGTTAAGACAAATAAGCTAGGATTTTAGGTTTAATGGGGGTGAAATGAGAGAAAGAGAGAGTTATTTGAGTGTTTGAATGTTTATTGGATACTTAAAATACTAGTTTAAACTAGTTTAGCATGTAATAGTCAGCTATTAGGCTAAGAGTTAATTGTTGCTTCAAACTATGTGAATTTCCCACTTCTAGAAGCTAATAATATTGTTAGCCTTTAACAATCAATTATTGGCAAACAACAACTACTGCCTAATTTTGAGAAGTTATAATTTCTTTATTTTATATCTATTTTTAGCAAATTATATATTATTGAAAAAAATATTAGAGTAGACTTTTATATGATGTTGGTTTTTCTTTTTTTGTTATTGTTTCTTTCTTAACATAAGAGTTAAGAAATTAAAATTGCATTTTTTTTTTGTGAAAAGAGGTTTTTTGTTTTGTGTATAATGGCATCCATGACTAAAATTTTTAAGATAAAAAATTCTCTTTATTGTCATAAATCAATAAAATCTAACTAGTTGTATTTTTTAAAATTCTACTATAAGGTTGCTCTCTAATGTGTTTTGTTGTAGGAAAAATCAAACATGACAATTTTTGATACAATATGATAAGCTAACACGAACATGGAATGATTTATGCAAATTTGGATTGAATTTATATGAGTTTAGGTGGTAAACAAGTAAACCTTGTTTAAAACAAATAATAAATATGTTAAGTTAGAGTAGACTCAAAATTAAATGAGTTGACATATCAATCCATTTTGACATGCCAATCCGTTTAGGAATTTAAATAAAATTTTTAAAAATATTATTTAAAAAATAATTAATAATAACTAAATTATAAATAATATAAAAATAAGTCATATTTTAATAAAATAATAATAATAACTTAATAAAATATTTAATCAATATTTTAAAATACCTTTAATGATAAATAATAAGTAATTAAATTTAATAAATGAATTTGTAGTATAAATTTTACTATTTAAATTTATTAAATAGGTTACACAAATTAACCTTTCTTATTTGGGTTAACCCTATCCATTTAATTAACGAGTCTTATTTGTCTTCTTTTGCTACTTAATAAAATTTAATTAACAAGTTAATTCAATACAATTCAATTATTACTTGTGTTGGATTTCGAATTCAACTTGTTTGCATTTGAATTGTTATTTATTACCAAAACCCTTCGCCTGTGAAAAGAAGTTACTACGCCTAGGAAAATCACCCCACCTCCCCCTAAAAACAAAATCAAGCTCCAGAATGGATGGAAGCTCCTTCCATCTCCTTCTACCTTGCTTGTCGTCCAACAAACCGAATTTAAAATCCAATACCTTCGCGATTGGTTGAATCCTCTTATATGTAAGTTAGCTAACGCCCAAGCCGAGCCGCTTTCAAAATTTCAATCCTAACATTTGTTCATTTGACCCATTTGCTCCTCAAAATATTCTCTTCCTTGTAACGGAGTTGCAGTCTGCTACAGTACAAAGAGTGAAAGCTTCATCTCAAAATTTGTAAACTGGATATATTTGATGTACCTTTCATCATTCAAGGATTATTTGACCCATAAGTCAACATTTACTATCTGTGAGCTCATCTCGTCGTGCTTCGTGGCACTTCCGAGTTGAGGCATTATAACTTTTTTTTTCTTTTTTGAAAAATAGAAGTTTTACTTCTTATAATTTTATCATACAATTTTAATTTATATAATAAAATCTTAAAATTTCAAATGATTTATAAGTAACTCTTCATTCCTAACTATTGTTAACTCTAAGTTCTAATTAATAGAATCTTACAAATCATCTTATCTGTTAATTAAATTTTATCTATTAGTATTTTATTTTTATTTAATTGTCAAAATTTATTTATTCATAACATAATCATTCCCCATCAAAATTAAAAAAAATATTTATTTCCAAGTCATTGATTTCATGATTTTATCTAAACTTTCATTTTATAATATCAGCAAGGTTGAAGTTTTAATTTCTAATCATTTCATTTTAATTCGCATTACATGATTTAACTCTAACCACTTCATTTTAACTCTTATTACATAATTTTATGTGAAAATTAAATGTGTTTTAATTTTGATGGGGGATGATTTTGATAACTAAACAAATATAAAATGCCAATATATAGGATTTTATTAAATAGATTTAACATCAATTAAGAGGAAAAAGTTAATTATAAATTATTTGAAACTTTAGAGCTTAATTGCACAAATTGAAACACTAAAGATAAAATTACAAATTTAACAAAATTATAGGATCTAAAATCTCTATTTTCCCTAATTTTTCTAGATTACATGGTATTTTATTTTTTCAAGACAAAACAAAACTTTGATATTATTTCACAAACATGGATAAAATTTGAAAGTTTCTACCCTTTTCCTCCAAATGACATGTTCTTAGACAATGCAGGGACAATATTATTTAGTTTCATATTACAACAATAACTATTTAATTGAAAATTTTAATTTAATATGTTAATGCATCTAAATTTTATTCATTAACAAATGATTCGTACATATAATTTTATTTTTTAGTAGTAGTATTTGAAGACAATATATATATATATATATTCAAAACTATAGCTTTATATATTTAAAATTATTTTATTAGCACCTTAGAATTTCAATTATTGAAAGAATTAGTCTATGGTGCATTGATCGAAAAGCCTATGCATCATGTTTCTGTTCCACTTAATTAATAACAAGTAATTGAGTTTTGAACGTAATTTTTTTTATAAGTTACATCCAACGGTATATAATTACCATTCGAGGTAGTAATTCAACCATTTATTATTAATTAATAATTAAGTGAATTAAAATTACTACTTGAGATATGATATAAAGAGATTTCCATCCATACATTAAAGGACTCACCTTATTGAAATTGTTAATTGAATTCAGAGGAAAGTTCTTAATTACATTTAAATTCATAGGTGGATGAATTCACCTTATTGAAATTGTTAATTTAATCCAAATGATAATCCCTAATCACGTCTTTGCATGTGTTATGTGTATATCCTTTTCAAATTATCGTCTTTACCAAGGTAAGATTTTCAAACACGTCACGATTTATGTATATGCTCCGTCCCGTCAATTTTCCAAAATTTCAAAAGAAAATTGAGAACGTGCTAAAGATGTAGTTTTCCATTTGCTTTAGATCTATCTTTGTGAGCTCCGAAAATTTACCATGTGAACTTGTCCGTATCACAGGCAGTCCTAGTCACATCAACGATCTTATATTCCCTATTATGATTTTTATCGGTTTGGTCTTGGTGCCCATGACAGTCTTTGTACCTACTCAAGAAATTTATATGTTAATACACATGTTGTCACTTCTGTGAAACTTTTTAAAATTAATTAAATTTCTAATTAAAAATTGTAACTTTATGTTAAAAATAAAAATTTACTTATGTTTGTTTATATGCTTGAATTAATTTATTATAATTTTTTTTATAAATTTATTATACTTACATATAATACTTATGTGTGTTTGCATAAGTTAGTGTAATATTTATATCATTTTGTTTCTAACATCTTATTTTAATTTTTATAAAATTAAATTTTTATTTATTTTATTTATCATTAAAGATAGTATTAATTTAATTTTAAAAATTAATTTTATCTCAAATTTTAACCCTCTATCATTAATAAATGAAAATTTTAACACTTTGATTGATATGATATCATTAATTTCTATGAAGCCTATTAAATGTTAACTAATCCTGTCAAGCCATGTCAACCTCCTATACTAAAAGAATAAATACAAATTTTAATTCTTGTAAGATAAAATTTTTATTAATTTCATCCTTCAGCTAATGCTATTTAATATCAATTTCGTTTCTAAAAATTAATTTTATCTCAAAATTTAGCCTCCCTTATTAGGAGATAGAAAAGTTTAATGGTGAGCTAAGTTGGTATAGTTATTTCTCCCCTTGTATTTTCAAGGATAATTTACAAATTGAAAATAGTTCCAAATACAAAAATCTAGCTTTTAAATACAAATTATCCACATTTTATTTTTAAATTGACTTTCACTTAAAGGAGTTTTACGAAACAAATATAAAAGTAGGAAAAGTAAATGTTAAAGAAAGAAAAAAAATATAAGTAAAAAGATTTTAAATAATAATCAAATAAGAAGAAATAATGGTTAGGGATGAGTTGTAAAAAAAATTTAAATATGATAGAGCCACTACTATTCATTTATCATATAACAAGTAATAAAATCATAATTTAACTAACTGTATTACTTTTTAAAAAACATTAGTCTAACAATTTTTTTTGCATTATGTAATAAATTAATAGTTATTATTAAAATGAATGTTTAATTGTTAAAAATACGTGATGAAGAGAATTATAATATACTTTTAAATATATGTTCATAAATTTTATAATTTAATTAAATAGAGTAAGTGTACTTTGATAGATTATAAAATTCACTTAAATAAAAATATAATATTATTTAAATATGCTTAAGACAAAAATTTATGTTATAAGGTAAACTAAATAATGATGTAATAGTTGAAAAAATGATACTTCAAGCATTTATATTAATCATAAATATTGTATACATTTCTAAATTAGTTTTCATTAAAATTGTACTTGAAAACAATATTTCATTTAATATACTTTAAATAATTGATGTAATAAAATCATAATATCATTTTATAAAACTTAAAATTTAAACATATTATCATAAAAAATAAAATTATTATTTAGTACAAACAATTAATAACCAACTCAATTCAACCATTAGGTATTTAATTTTTCTATCTCCACTTAAATGAGAGACTAAATTTTGAAATGAAGTTAATATCCAGCAAACAAATTGATATCAATTAGTGATACTAAAAGATAAAATTACTAGAAATCTCATTTTACAAGCATTAAAATTGATGTGAGAGGCTGACATGACCTTTGCAAGAATCAATCAATACTTAATAGGCCATATAGGAACTAATGGCATCACTCGGCAAACTATTGAGTTTTTCCATTTATTTATGATGGAAGGATTAAAATTTGAAATATAAATATTAAATTTATACTAATTTTTAGTGAGGAATGATATTAATAGAAATTTAAATTTTGTAAGAATTAAAATAGATTTTTAGTCTTTTTTTTATCATAGTATAGATATTTAATTTATGTTATTATATTTTTCAAAAGATATTAATTGTTAAAAGTATTTTGATCAAATTGTGCTTGAGATTAATTTAAGATAATTTTATTACATTTTGATATGTAGGAGTCTTTTAGTTAAACTAATCTTTTGCTCCTGCTTCTGTGCAAATATGTGTTATATAGTTTATAATCAAAATTAAATAAAATAATTTTTAAAGATTAAATTTTTATATGAAAAAATTAATTTAAATCAAATTCATAAAAAATATATCATAAAAAATCTGAATTAATTATAGTGATTTCAAAATTTATGTTAATTGAATTGAATACAAAAATGCACATTGAAAACCAGCCTTTTACAGGATTCTTTAAACTCAAATTAAATATACACTAAAAATTAATAAAATTATATTAATTGCATATTAATAATAAAGTTTTCTTAAAACTTTCAATAAGAAATTAATAATTTATTTAAATTAAATGCATTAAATTTTTATGAAAAATATAAAAATATAATTTATTTTAAATTAAAAATATAATAAGTAATCTCTTAACAAATAATATCAATGTTAACTCCAATAAGTCATTAAATAGTAAAAATGGAATATTAATAAAATAAAAAATCCATAAGAAAGTACTAATTATTCTAATCAACATTTAAATAAGTAATAAATTCAAGAATACTAACAGCTAGCAATAATTATAATTATGAAATTAACATATAATAATAATTATATTAATTGTTAGCATTAGTATAGAATAAAAAGTATATGCAAAATTAATGATTTCCAATAATTATAACTGAAAATAGGGAATATGACAAAAATAGGAAAGAATTTGAAGAATATTTAATTTAATGCGTTAATAAAAAGTGCTAAAAATTGGCCATTGACAATTTTAATTATGGAATTTGTATTAAACAATCTTTCAGCAAAAGAAATCATATTTAATTCTATTAGAATATTAGATTATTAAATTAAAAATTGAAATATAATTTAAATTGCTAGCCATAATTACAATTGTAAAATTGATATTCAACAATCATTATATTAAGGATCACTATTAGTACATAATTATAAGTATTTGTGTGGTTAATAACCGATGATAATTATAATTAAAAATGAGGAAATATATGTGACAAAAATCGGTAAGAAATTGATAGATATTTAATTTAATGTGTTAATTAATATTAATAGTTTTTATTAAAAAGATATTTGAGTATAAAAAATGTTAACAATTTGTCTAAGATAAGTATGATATGTAACTAATAATAGGCAAATGCTACTTGTAACTTGAAGGATTATGTTTAAAATTCACTGAATATCTTTATCTATTATTATTTTTAATTTTCAAGAGAATATTATGAATAATATTAATTAATAATTTAATTTTTAAATATATTATAACTATTTTTCAAGGCAAATGTTATTTATAGCGTTAAAGATTATACTTAATATTTATTATTAATTAAATTAAATTTAATTAAGTACGTGCATCATACGGGTTAAAAAGCTAGTACTTAATATTTAGTGAATAGCTTTATTTTTTATTACTTTTAATTTTTAAAAGAATCTTATAGATAGTATTAGTTAATAATTTGAATTTTAGATATATTACAATTATTTTTAGTTAATATTATTTTATAAAATTATTTTAAAAATTGAAAATAACAATAAATTAAAAGGCATTTATTGATTTTAAGACATAATTCTAAGGGCTACGATTAGCAGAATCCATAATAATAATAGTTCTCTAAATAAAAAATATCAAAGTTAACTCAATTAAATGATTAAATATAAATAAAGTAAAATAAAAAATTTTATAAAATACTAATTATTCTAGTAAGTATTTAGAATTCTCATAACATATTAAAAAATCTAATATATATTTTTCCCTAAAATCCAATATAAAATTTTTAAATTTTTCCGAAAACCTCTTAATTTTAACTTGTGTTACAAAAGTTCACCCATATAAAAATAAAATGACAATTGAATAAAAATAGACGCAACATTTTCTATATGGTATTTAGCATTCCATTAGATTTAACTTTAAGCCCAATTTTCAATTTATGCTTTGAAAGTCAAAACTTTAAAATTACTTAAAAAGGAAATAAATAAAAATTTAAAGTGGCTACATTTTGTTCTACATGAGTGAGATCTTATTGATAAGCAATCAATTCTCAATGTCTGCCTTAATTTACAAAGTTATCAAATAGATATATTTATATTTTAAAAACAGAAGTAATGACAACAATAAGGTATAAAATTTAATTAAATGAATTCAAAAAGTTGGGTTATATGCCATTAGAATGCACATTTACAACCCAGCCATAGAACTTTCAGGAAAAATTAGTCATTGCCTAAACTTATTTGAATGGTGCGTAGTAGAAAAGAAACAAATATAGATATATACTATAATATTTTTTCATTGCATATAATATTACTACTACTAAAATAGAACAAAGCACACAAAATAATTGAATATAAACTGAATGATTGATTCTAGAGAATATAAATAAAATCCAATTAAAATATTCAATGTTTGGTGATAAATTTTGGAATTCATAATTATGCAAATCACTTTTATAGAAAAGTTAATCATTGACATTTAATATGAAGAAAACCAACAATCATACATGAATTTTGGAAGTGACAAATTTGACATAGTAAAAATATAATAGAATCTTTCCAGTCTTCTTATTAAAAGTAAAATCAAAATTGATTAATTATATGGCAAATTGATTTTTTTAAAAGCCCATAAATCAATTAGAGTTGTCATGGCGCAATATAAATTAAGTGGAACAGATATGGATGGTTGCAGTAGGGTCGGGCAAGAGGTATAATGGCAGCAAATGGTGGCGCTTTAATGGAATGCTGACCTTTTGGGGAGGGGGGAGTGGCTAGAAAGAGTAAGGGGAGATCTAGGATAGTGGGGAAAGGAGTAACAAAGAAAGAAGGAAGGGCATGCCAATATTCCACCAAAGAGGGTATGCCAGTTTTCCACCACAGAGGGAGAGAGATGGCTAAAGTTTAAAGTTTAGAAGAATATAAAAATATCAAAAATCAATAATTAGTGATTATTTTGAAATAAATGCATGCAAAAATATATTAATTAATTTAAAATTTTAAAATATGCATTAAAATTTTAAATGATTAGTAGTTGATTACTCTTGAATTATTAAAACACGACATCTCAAAAATTAGTAAGCAGTAATTGATTAAAATTGAATGCTTACAAAAATGTGTTAATTGCTACTAATTTAAAAAAAAAGATAAAATATCACTAATTACTCCCTCCATTCTTATTTATCTATTACCATTAATCGATTTCATATATATATATATTAAGAAAGTAGTTTAATTTATTTATTTTTAGTAAGTTTTACAAGATTATCTTTTATATACAAAATTCAAGATAATTGAAAATAGAGAGAGAATTATAAAGAAATAAATATAAACTGATTAATAGTATAAAATAATAAAGCATTTATTAATAAAAAGAATGGTAGATTTAGAAAAAAAATATTTAATGCTTCATTAGAATTTTAAAGTAATAGATAAAAAGAAACCAAAAAAATTCTTCAAAAAAAAAAACTCTTCATCGGAATGGAAGGAGTAATAATTAGTAATTGATTTCTAATTTCTAATTATAATAACATGAAAATATTAGAAATAAATAATAATCAATTTAAAATAAATAAAAAATAATATGTAATTATAAAATTATTTAGGTTGGAAATTAAATGTATTAATTGCATACATTAAATGGTACTCTTACTAATTAGTAATTGATTACCGAATAATTATGAGAATATGAAAATATCAAAAAATTAGTAATCAATAATTATTTGAAATAAATGCATATGAAAATAAGATAATTAAAATTTAGTATTTAATTTTATAATAATGAAGCATTTTAAATAAAATATGAGTTTTTTTTAATTTAATAATGCTATAGATGTGTGAGAATAACACGTGACAAGTGATTTGTGTGTGTTTGACATGTGGCATGGAATTGCTAGATAACGACACATGTAAAAGAATAATGGGTAATAGTATTGATTAATTATTAATTATTTTTTAAGGAAAAAAATATACTTTATCCATACATAGTATGATCTTATTTGTAATATGCTCACTTGTAATATAAAGTGTCAAAATGAGTTCACTCATAATTTGTATAATTAGCATTTTGCTCACGTATACTTATTTTTCATTCAAATGTAACAAAATTTGGCATATTCCTATCATATATTGATATTCTCCTTTTTCATCTATTTAATTAAAATGAAGCTCAAAAAATCTAATTTATTCATATTTTCTTTAATTTTTTTCTTAATATCAAATCTTAACACCTTAATCTTGTAACAATAAATTGAGAATAATGGGTAAAATTAGGCTCTAATAAAGGAAAAATTATATCAAATTAAGAATAATAAAAGTGCATGTGATTTGCACATAATTTTTTGTTAGATTTGAATTGAACCAAATCTTGCACAACATGACATGCAACACATTAGATAAAATAATTTTATACAAACTTTCATCTTATACAGTGATAAATCAAACATAATATAATATACTAACATATATATATATATATATATATAGTATACTATTCAATTTTCATATTACTACGAGGAAGAAACATGTATAACACACATGTTAGTATATAATTTATTATTTAATGTTTAATAAAAATTATAAAAATTGAATAAAATTTAAAACAAAACATGTTATTTTGTTTTATAAAATAAAAATAAAGAGCTTGAATTATTATTTTAATTTATATACTTAATATAGCCCTCATGATTGGATATTATATTAATACATAAATTATTTTTAAGAAGATTTTCATAATTAATTAAAAAATTTGGTTTAATAATTAAAATTTTATTTTATATGATTAAATGGGATACCTAAGTATGAAAGTCTTTGCACAATTATTTTAGATGAATAATTATCTTATTTTAGTATATGAATAATTTCTTTTTTTTAAAGAAAAATTCAATAAAAATGACAAATTTCTATTATATATATAACCATTAACTAATGTTTAATTTATTTTAAATATTATAAAAATAATTGTAGCAAAATTACTATTAAGGTGTGCATTGATTTGTTCTTGGTGTTAAGCAATCTAGTTAGCCGACTAATCATAAAAATATTTGTAATAGGGTCAATTAAACAAAAATGACCACAAAGCCATAACTAAAACCATCCATTCAACTTAATAGTGTTTAATTCCACTTAGTTATCAATAGGTTGTTGCATTGGGGTGAAATTGTTTTTGGGTAAAAAAACCCATTTTATAACTTATTTTGACTCAATCATACACTTGCTTTTACACATATCGAAACCAATTGTCAATAAAGCACAAAACAGAAGTATATATGCAATTATACAACAATTTAATTACTTATAGTTATACTATACTAATAACTTGTAAATTAAACTCATTTAATACCAAAAAAACATAAATTTGGGCAATAATAATATTTAACTAAAATGGCTATTAATACAGCAAAAAAGTCATACATCTCAAATGAACTAGTAATTAATATCCAATATCTAGCAATAAGAAAATAAGTAGTTTTTAAATTACAAATTTCATCAATCTTACTCTAAGCAATTGAGAAGCTACCTTATACTTGAATGTAGTCTATGTATATTATGGATGTACACTTTAAAATGAAACTCTTGTATAGCATCCTCTATTCTAAACAAACTTCTTATTTAGGTTAGAGTTACCATTAATTTTATTTCCCACTATATAGTGTGGTTATGTAATAAATCTATACCAAAAGTAGCCAAAAATGCCAAGCAAAAAATTGAAGTGTGTTTCTGCCAATGCTATCAAAGTGAATTGTACTAATGGCCTATTTGTATAGGCCAATTCTAAAAAAATCATGCCAATATTATAATATTTACTTCTCCTAATCTACTACTTATTGACTATATGTACCACAAAAAAAAGCATTAAGTCAGAAGTCACATGTACTTCGATCAGCAGCCATAGGCTATATATTTTGCTTTCTAGTAACACCAATTGTTCCACTTCCACTTGCATTTATAACTAGGCCAAAACTAGAACCTATTTCCAATACTGATCTTATTGCTCCATTTCCTCTTTAAAGCTCTAAAAAGAAAATAAATATTATAGTATACAAATAATACATAACATATGCTATAAATTTTGTAAAATAAATTACAGATCATTAAAAAACTTTAAATTTTAAACAATAAAAATAAAAGGATGGAAGAATACCTTTCCCAACTTCTTCACATTTATGAAATTCATTGTAATCTTGAAAATCATAGAAGTCAAACTTTGTAGGCATAAACTAATTTTATATGCAAATAAGGGCCAGTTATTTTAAGGGTTAGAAAGCTTCCGAATACATCTAACACTTAGCCTTCTATGCTAAATGCAGATTCTAATGCAATAATTAACATTAAGATAGCCAAGACATCTTTGGCCATTTTTTAGAAGATGTTAAACCCTGATCCATTAAGTTTCCATTAGCTGAAGATGTCAAAATTATCGTTTTCATCCAGACATGTTTCATTGAGAAACCTTTCCATTTCATTTTTTTTTGCTTCAATGGTATCTTTTTTCTTTAAATGAGACCTAAAGGCAACATTCATAGACTTATGGGCATGGCTTTCAATTTGAAAGGGGTGAGGATATGATTGTAGTGTTGATAGATTACTTGAAAAAGATACGTTACTTTGGCTAAACTCATTTGAGTACTAATCATATATTCTCACCAACTTTTTTCTTACCTTCTTTCCCATGACTTTTGCCATATCTTACTTATAAATCTTTAAATGACTACATAATGCATGCCATTTTATATCTGGGTGTTGCAACATTTGCAATGAGAATAAGAGAATTCATGTTTTCAAGTTTTCCTTAATACTTCTAAAACTTTTTCCTCATGTCACTACCATCATATGCAATACTAAGTCATACATTTCACTATCATTTCATTTCTTAATCTTACTTTACACTACTAATGAGCAAGTGTATGCAAAATTTGAGGTCATATACAAAAACCAAAGAATGCTAAGGTCATATCATAGAAGATTTTCAAAAAAAATTATAAAAACCCATGCATTCTCCTAATCTTTAGTAAATAACAAGCCTATTTTATTAGCATCCTTTATGAAGTAGAAGGAGAAATCAGTCTCATCCTTTTCCAACCTCTTAAAGGCTTTCTAGTACTTATGAGAAGCCTTTAATATCTTGTATGTGGAGTTCCACCTTGTGGGGGACATCTAGGTATATAAAGGCTTTGTGATTAATGTGCTTATCTTTTATGGCCTTTTTAAACCTAGCTAATCTTGAAAAAGAGGATTTTATATATCTTACTATATTCCAAATTAGAAAAATTAAATCATGAAGGTTCTTTGATCCCTTACTAATAATTAGATTCAAAATATGGGTATGACACCTAACATATCTCATTTAACCATCTAAAACCAACCTATTTTAATTTTTAACTTTCTTTTTCAAGTATGCTATATTTTCATCATTAGATCTAGCATTGTCCATAATTATAGTGAATAATTTCTTTCTACCTAACTCATTCATGCATTGTTCAACTTATTTTTCTATTATTTCCTACTTGTTTAGTATGGGGCAAAAATTAATAATTTTTTTTTTACAATTTCCATTCATTATTTATGAAATGGATAGTTAATGCTATGTAATTTAGGTTTTACACACTAATCTAATAATCAATTGTTATACAAGCCTTGACATAATTAAACTTTAACAAAGCTTTCAATATGGCTTTCTCATTTACATAAATCTTCATATAATCTCTTTTAATGGTGTGTTTAGAAGGTGCATGTAGTTAGGGATTCAATCTTTTACACATGCATTTAAAGCTAATACGTTCAACTATTTCAAATAATTACTCATCATATATGATAAACATAAAGATGACCTTCCTATACTTCTCTAGGTTATACACATGAAGGGTGGAATGTACCAACACTCATTAGATTTCTTGTCAAATCTAACATTTGTTATTTAAGGTCATTTTTCAAGGTATGAACATATTTAGGACATTTCAAAATATGAGCCAACATATTAGATGTCTTATGCCCTTCATTATCGCACAAATTTTATTCTACAATGAATATATTCTGTAATTGGTTCACTTAGCTCTTTATCAAGGACCCTCTTGAAATATTCCCATGCAATGCTTCTCTCTTTTGTGACAATTCTAACTATTTTGTGAGTTGATTGCTTTATGTTAATGGCTTTTTTCCTCTTTTGGCCAACTTTCTTAAGGTCGGGTATATGTGATGTATTAAGACCAACATATCTTGAAAGATGAGAGCAAATAGTGTTACTATCCATTAGTTTATGACTCATCAGGCTTATCCATGTAACATTACCTACAAAAAGGAAGTATAACTCAGTATACAATTGTCCAAGCATGTAACCCATATGGCTAAGTTGTTACATGGTAAAAACAAAATTAGACATAAAATTATAGCAAGTCCAATGAGAAGCAAAACAAAAGGAATGACACACTTTTATAAATAAAAATAGCAGTACAAATTGTACAAGGAAAAACTAACATCTTCAAATATAAACTTAAACAAATTGCATTCAAGCTAATAGTAAGTGATGATAAGCCTATTATTTTATTTAGTACTGCATAAAATCAAAATGCAAGTTATAAATTTCATGATCACAAATTTGAGTAAATAAGTAAATTTCTCCACAAAAGCCTTAATCTTTCTCTTCTTATATTTGAAATAAAAATTTTCCAAATTTTGTTATTGTAAATGTTTTCAATATTGTAATTATGAACTTTATGAAATTTTAAACACTTAACTCTATAGTATACAAATAATCTAAAATTGATGCAAATTTCAACTAATTGTTTGATTGTAATTATGGTATTAATAAAGTATTAATATAGTATAAGACAGTCATTAATAGTAATAATAAAATATTAGTAATTTTCAAAAATAAATTTAGAATGCTTTGAAATAATAAATGCTAGAATTATTGAAGAACCTATATCTTCCTAACATAGTAAACTTAAAAGAAAGAAATATACAAAAAAGAATAGAAGAAATAGAAAGCAATAGAATTGTTCATCTAATTATTTGAAATCAAAGTTATAATTGTTAGTTTTGCCTAAGGGTTTTTACACTAATAGAAGACAAAAAGAAAGCAAGAGACATAGAGCCCACAAAGCATTGGACATGAGGGTTTTGGCTTATAGTTAGTAGTAGACACAGAACACATAAAGCATACAAAAATCATACAACTTAACTTTAAGATTGAAGATATAAGGCAGAAGAATAGAAAAAAAATCAATGAAGGAAATTTCAAAATAAAAAACATTAAAGAAAAATTACCTTTGAACAATGCTATAGCTCGGTGGACTAGTTAGATGTTTGCTTAAGGACTTACAATGACAAATTAATGGTTTTGACAAGTGTAGGGTTACTTGTGCTAGTGAGACATTGGTGGGGCAAAGATGGTGTAGGTGTAGTGGAAGGGCTCTTTGTCAATTAGGATTTCCTTTGTCAAATGAGTTTGATCAAAATAAGGGAAGGAATGAGGCCTAATTCCTGAAAGGTACCTTTCAAAATGTAGGCTAATAAATGGAATGACGCCATCTTGGGTGGGTTTCAATTAGGTATGGGCCTACTTGATTTTCTTTGCACATTAGTCTACTTCCGATCATTAACTTGAAGTCCATTATTATTTTTTTTTTTTGGGATTATCATGACCAATTGTTTAGTTTAGCTTGCCTCTACATACTATATTTTAGGTTTGGGTGGTCAAGTTCAGGTGGGTGGAAATTTCTTGCCCACCCTTAATTACTATACATACCAATCTTTATTTCTTATTTTATATGAGTTTGATAAAAATCAATACAATATATCCTCCATGACACAATTTTTATACAATTTTAAAACATATTACAAAGTTGAAAATAACAATATTAGAGATTAAAAAGTGGATTGATTGAAAGTGCTAATATATTATTAAATAAACTTTTAGTTTTTATTTAATGTAATAAGATATTTACTCCAAATATTTTAATTTGTAGGGACAATATATACATGCAAAAATATGTGTAATAAGTCAATTTTTATTTTTCTAACCTCTATTTAGAGTAAAATCTTTTTCTTTTAACCAATTAAATAAATTTATGGAAGCAATTTATATGAATTTGTGGATGATCGTAATTATAATTAATATATATATGTATGTGTATAATTTTATTTTTTTTGGGAGCAGTTGGCCGCCCCCAATTAATCTAGATTTGCCAATGTTCACTATTATTTTAAATTAAAAAATGTTATTGTGAAGTGAAGAGAGGGAAGAGGTGGTTGAAAGCCAAAATTAAAAGAAAAATAAAATAAAAATAAAGGAGACATTTACAAATGTAAAGAAAGAAGGATGATTAATAAAAAATAAAATTAAAAAAAAATTAGAAAAGGATTAGTTTGTAAATTGAAGCGGAGGAAAAAAATGAGTAGTTGTTGTTATAAAAGTTAATAAATTTAAAGAGAAAAAAAATCATTTGTAAAAGTGCAAATAAGAAAGTTATTCTTCTTCTTAATAAAATTTTGCAAAGAGATTTCTATAATGAAAGGTAATGAGAAGTCTTTTTTGATAAATTTTATCTTTTTTTAAATAAATAGATGACGAGAGTTTCCTTTGTTTGTAAACTGATGCAAACCCAAAATTAGTAATGTTCCATGTGAAGTGGAGGAGAACCACAACCAACAGATAAGCCGAGCTATATAGGAGGCAACAACGAGCCATTCCATTTCAGTGTCACCAAGTGTTTGGCAGCCACTCATCCTAAACAGAAAAGAAAAGGTCAAAAGAAAAGGGGGAAAAAAAGGCAGAATAGAATGCTAAGACGGGGTTCGTGGAATACCATTAACGCGCTTCTGATTCGTTTGACACAGTTATGACTACAAGGGGCTGTGTGATTGGTTGACCAAAAGTGACCCAAGTGGGCCCCATGCTCCGAAACAAGAGGAATTATATTGTTTTGTTTAATTTTATTAAAAAAGATTATAAAATGCTCCTTAATTTTGAATAATTGGATTTTATTTTTTTATTTAAAAAATTTAAATATTATTCTATTAAATTAAAAAATTTAAAATTAATATTTACCGTAATTTTTTTTATCAAATCATGACATTTTTTATAAATTTTTTAAATAAAAATTATAATATTATAGTATATTAATTTATTTTTTTTATTTTTGATAACTAATTTCCATATTATATAATTAATAATGATTAAACTAGTCATATAAAATATCAATTAAATATTGAAAATAATTTATAAAATTATGTGTGAAAAAATGATAGAATATATCAATATTTTATAATATTGTAATTTTTTTTAAATTTATAAAAAAGCATGTAATCAGATAAAATAAAAAATTAAATTTATAATAGATATTAATATCAAATTTTGCACAATTTAACAAAGTAATATTTATAATTTTAAAGTTGATGAAGTCCAACCAACTAAAATTAAAAGGAATATTTTATATTTTATATTTATTCTATTTTTAGATTATAGATTATCAGATAATCGTCACAGTAGAATACAAAATTGTGAGTTAGCCTGTGCTTATAAAAGGAAAAAAAAATGGAAAATGACCATTTCGTCCTACCACCACCGTCAGTTGTTACGTTCTTTGTATTAGCTCATTATTTTATTCTAAACCTGAATTTTTTTTTTTTGGCCATCTAAACATGTATTTTTCAATTGTGAAGTAACAAATCATTTTAAAACGCACTTGAAGTCTTACCATTGTTTTAGGATAGGTTATAATGAACATGGGTTTTGGCCCCTTTTTTGCTTTTAAAAAAAAAGTCTTAATTCAAAAGCAGGACATAATTAATTTTATGTCATTTGTACTACTAAATATATTGATTATTAAGGATTAAATATTTTTAATATCACGTAATAAAGTATTAATATGTAACAAATAAAAGTGGAAAGTCTTTAAAACTTCTGACATAAAAAAGGATCAAAGTGACATTTTTTTTACAATAACTAAGAATAAACCAAATATTTTGTAGCAATTGAGTACTATTATAATATTTCTTCCGGTTCTGTTTATCAGTTATTTAAAATAATTTATTAAAGGATTAAAAATTTAATAAATATGTTTAATTGTAAAAGAAGAGATGTACTTTACTCATTTATTTTTTTTAAAATCAATTAACCTGTGAATTAGTTGAATATTTATATTTATTAGCATAGAAGAGAGTAAGCTTTGAAAGAAAAGTATAATAAATGTATTATTAATTATTCTAAAAGAAGAAATAAAAAAAGGGACCGTGAGAGTGACGTTGCAGGTCTGATAGTCCTCATTCTCCAAATTCCCCCTCTCATAAATTAAGGCAAACTTATCAATTTTTAAGTATGAAATTATAAAGCTTTAAATTATATATATATAAAGTTGTAAAATTGTCTTTAAATTAGGGCTTAGGGATAGTGAAATTATCTTTAAATTATATAAAATTATAATTTTATTTATAAATAATAATTAATTTATGTATAAATTTATTCATCTATTATATTATTTAAAGATAAAATTATCTTTATTAATTAAGGATAAAATTGTATATATAAATTATTATTTAAAAATAAAATTATGTTATAATTATAATTTTATATAAAAATAATAAATTATTTTATCGATATTTTATATTTTTTAAAATAAAATTAACAATTTTATCTTAAATTAAATAAAAAATAGTATAATCTGCCCGCAAATTATTAATGAAAAAGAAGGGATGAAATGCTCTGTCTTTCAAAGATTCCGTTCAATTTTCGGTCCACCACCATTACAATCAGCTCTCTTTTTCCCCTCCACCCTTTCCCACAAAGTCTTTCTTTCTTTTTTCTTTAATAATTATTTATGAATAATGCCATAAAAATTTTTAATTTTTATTGCTTCTTCAGTTCTTTGTATAAAATTATGCACACAGAAGATCCGAGACACAGGCAAAACAAACAGAGAGTCTGTGGAAACTGATACGCAGGTCAGTAACCATAAATTTGCCTTTCTCGGTTTCCTCTCAGTTTTGGCTTGCGAATCGACCGAAGGAACAGACAGAGAGAAATTCGAGGAGGTTCGGTTCGTCGTCGGAGTCTCTGGTCCAATTGGTGGTAATGATGTTGCTGCCTCTGCTCTAAATGTGTTAACTTCGACTCCGACTCTTCAATTTATAACTTCGGTAAATTTCATTTTTAATCATTGATTGTTCTCAGTCTGTTTGTCTGTGATTTCGTGTCAAATGCTGGGTATTCTCTGTCACACCCTCCCGGATTGCATTTTTTTTTTTGGTGATTTATGGTGGCTGATTTTATCTCCTTCCTCGGATGGATTATTATATTTAACCAATGTTGGTCGTCAAATTTGGTTGCTGGATTGGATGTCTGATTGGTTTTTACGATCTCGATATTTTTTTTTCCTGTTCATCGGAATCATATCGGTACGGTGTTGTAATCTATTATGTTTTCAAGGAGTCTGAAACATTTCCTTTTAAGTTCTGAGCTTCATTTGTGTATCTTGTTTATGTGAGCATAATAGTAATTAAGTTACTGCTGGTCAAATAATTGTAATTTTTCCTGGGTCCCTCTCTTATTAATCACGTACCCCTGGGACCATGAAGGGTACTTTTGTTTGGTGCTCTTTGTTTTTTTGTAAATGGAAAAATACCTCCAAAGGTGATTCTACAGAACAATCATAATTCATCTCTGGACTGTCATCGGCTGGCAGAACTCTTATGATTTAGACGGAGCTAAAGAATGTGATTACAAGGGTCTAATCAATGCAATACATTCTTAACATAGTCTCTTGTAAATATTTAAAGCATTACTTCTATACTTGGCAAGTCGCATAGCAATGCCACAAAGTAAACTAATTTCCCCATGTGTTTAAACTTATGCAAGTTGAGCAGATAAGGGTTAATTCCTAATTGATAATAAATTCCATTTACAGAGTCAATTTTTTCCAAAATGATTGTTATGTCCAAGAGTGAGCATGTTAGTTGATAAAATCATGAAGTGGCGCTAAATTCATGTTCTTTTCTGACAATAAAAATCTTACATTATGTAATATAATATTGTCAAATTTTATACATGTTAAGTGTTCAGTTAAATGTCTGAATAGAAGAATGTCTGAATTGTGGTAGGCAAAGTGTCAACTTTGATTTGTTCTCTCATTTGCTGGTTTGTTGTTCGGCATCAATGATGATTTTTTTTTTCTCTTTTTAAATGTTGCACAATTGTTTTAGAGCTAATTCTCAGCTAGCTTGTAGCCAATTTCCATAAAATATACATAAATCTTGTTGTACTTGGAGCTTGTGCCCAAAGGCTTTTATTAGTTGATTAACAGATAAAGAAAACAATGGAAGTTGTAGTGAACAGGTTCAAATGACTATGATTGCTGCAGGTGATCTTGTAGATTATGTAGTTAGCAGCAGCTAATTATTGTGTTGTCAAATTAATTTGATTGATAAAATAAATGTTGTGTTTATGTTGTTTTCATGATTATAGAATACGTGTTCTGCTGTACACTGCATATTTATAGTATGAAGAGTCACTAAAATTCAACTGGCTTCTTGGGGAGAGTGAGTTATAGATAGAAACTGAGTTCACTTTATATAATTGTTAAGAAAAGTTTTATTATAAAGTCTAATAGGGACACTGCTGTCATTGATCTAGGTGTTCTGAAATCATAGCTGGAATTAAACTATTAGTATTAGCTGATTGGACTATTAGCAAGACATACAAGGCTACATTAGCAATCAGACTATTAGTATTAGCTGATCTGCTTTCATTTACATAGTATCAGGAGAAATGATTCGACAATCTATATTTGAGCCTTTTTATCATGCCACATTGTCAGAGAATAGTTTTACTTGTGTTCTCTTGCCTAGGCTAAAAATAATTGAGTACTAGTTGATCTAAGTTGAGCCCTGCAATAAGCATGTCTGTCTAATGTTCTATTAGAAGCTGTTTCCTCTTTTCTAAATTGCTGAACATTTGTGAGGTCATTAACAGTTGTGGTTCTTCTTTCAACCATTTCCATCTAAGCAGAATGAATCTATATGCTTGATCCCAACAAGTGATTCTTGTGATATGAATATTGTCTTCTCATCTTGTCTGGTTGCTTCCCAACTTTTCAGTTTCTTAGGACTTGTCACTGGATTTCCCCAGTGTAATAATCTTGTATCACCGTACAAGGGATCTAACCTGGTTCCTTTTGTTATGACTTACTATGGAAATGTGGTTGGGTAAATACAGAAGATCTCTTTTGTTTAATTTTGGAATTTAAAACCTCTACTTTGGCTATAATTTGGCACTTTTCTAAGAGATCTAGTAGATAATTTAAATTATAAAGACTTCGGTTCAATGGAATTTTGGACAATTTCTTCCATGTTGGCATTGTTAAAGAATGTATGTTCTAGGGAATGTTTTTGATCTCATCTTAATGCTTCTATGAAATTCGGCTGGTCAATCATGTTTTGGAAGGACAGGAGACAAACACAATTTCTTCTTCTTACAAACAGTTAATCCAATTGAAAAATCCTTATGTGTAAGGATGGAATAAACCTGATCCAAGTATATGTACTGAAGCTGAACTATATGTAAGACTTTTGGCTTGTGCTTGAGCGCTCAACTCGATAATAGTAATCAATATCTAAATCTTCAATGAGCTGATTTAACAAGCTCAAAGCTTGACTTGAGCTTTATAAAATATATAATAGTATAAAATATGTATATATGTGCTTGTAATTATATAATGTATAAATATATAATAAAAATATATGTGTAATAGAGCAGCTTATGAGCTAATCAATTCACCAGAAAAAAAAAAAAATCATGCCTGGCTTGAATGGCTAAATGAGTTGACCTTTTTGCTAGAGTTTGACAAAAATGAGTCACAAACATACTTTTAACTGCAATTAGTAGACTGCTGTACATATCATTCCAGATTGTTAATACTTATCTTACTACAGTCACTTTGCAGGTTACAACATTGTCATTTGTGATCTATTTGAACATCTATCCTCATTTCCTGTTGCATGGGTTTGTGGGAGGATAAAAAGGTTATTGAAATACCAGCCATTAACAATGGGGAAGGGATATGTATTGTTGGTGGGGAAAATCAAGCAATTGAAACCTTTTTTTCATGAAGATATCCGCTCTACTGAGTTAGTTCCTGGGGCTATTTTACATGTTTAAGATTTCATTGTTTATTTATGAGCTGTTCCATCTTTTGAATTCTAAGATTTTTCATAATCCAAACAAAAAGAACTCTCTCTGGCAAAAATTACTAATAAAACAAACAACAGACATTTATGATAGAACTATTTTGTTTGGAAAACTTTTCTTTGGAATAGTATTCTTTCTAGCCAAGAGCCTATGGGAAATTTAAAAAAAAAATAAAAAAATAAAAAAAAGATGCATTATATAGTTAGATCTATTACACCTAGATCTTGAATGTTAGATGACATTATGCAATTTTTTTTAATTTCCCTATAAATTTGCAAGTTTTTCAAATGCTTCTTCCTTCTGCGAACTAAATGAGGCATGGCTTAAAATCTTGGAATGAAGGTTTCAAAATTTCATGATGTCTTGTTCAATTTTATGGTCATATAATTTCTTCTGTTTTCTCTTCAACAGATTATAAGCACATGCGCTTGTTTTTTTCTCATGTTGATAAGGGGAGGGGATTGGGAAGGTTGTTGAGCTGAAGTTGACTTTCTCTATTTTTGCATTAATAATTAACCTTTCAGAAATTTGATCTTGCAGTATCAGCTGGTCCTATTAGTTTGAGGTCTGCATGGCTGGGATTGATGATAATCTTGCCCCAAATGGTGATTGGGGTGCTCCCAGTCCAACCCCAAGAACCTTCTTCTCTAGAATGCTAGGGGAAGATGATGCTGCAAAACTGAACTCAGAACCTCTAAGCAATGATAGATGTGATGAGCTTTGTCTGGGAACTCAAGAATTCATTTCAACAGGAAAATCCAACATAGAAGATAGTTCCCAAGACGGTACTTCCAATGGGAAATTAACTGACTCAATTTCCTTGTCCGAGCAAAAGTCAAGCTCACGGGGAGGTCTTGTTGAAAGAATGGCTGCTAGGGCTGGGTTTAATGCCCCAAGGCTGAACACAGAAAAAATTAGATCTACTGATTCTGACATCCGCTCTCCTTACTTGACCATACCACCTGGTCTTAGTCCAACTACTCTTTTAGATTCTCCAGTTTTCCTTTCAAATTCACTGGTGAGCTCTAAATCTGAACTGCTGAGTCTCATTTTTATTTTTAAAATTTTTTTGTTATTGGATGCCTAAGTCTGTCCCTTGCTAAATTATGAATCTGTTTAACTGCAGGCACAGCCATCTCCAACAACTGGAAAATTCCCGTTTATCCCCAATGGGACCATCCGATACTCCGAATTATCATCTTGTTCTTTTGAAAAAAATAAAATTGGATTGGAAGATATATTTACATCATCCTTTGCTTTCAAGCCTGCTACAGATATGGGCACTTCCTTTTATCATGGTGCAGCAAGAGAAGTAATTTCATTTTTTACAATCCTTTTTGCTGTGGATTTTTTTTTCTTAATTTTAATGAATATAAAATCTAACCTTTTCAATCTGCATTAGGGGTCATGTGTCAGTTTGACTCAAGTTTAGGGACCTTCTTTTGAACTAACTGGAGAGTTTGCAATGCAATGAGTGGATGGTTTCGTTGAGGAAATGGCATGTAGTGTGGTATCTTCATTTTGGTTATGTATATCTTCCCTCTGTTTGCAGATGAATCCAACTAGTCTTCCTCAGCAATCATTTCCGGATATTGAGGTTTCTGTTCGGTCAGAAAATTCATTTCAATCTCAAAATGTTGATGCAGTCAAAGGTCAAGTTGAGAACAAAAATGGTCTCCATCGTGAGGCAGACTTTAATGAGTCACCTCAAAATGATAATGAAACTAATTTTGTCTCAGCTGATCAAAGGACTTTCAATACTGCTGGCGGCAGCACTGAAAATTCTGCACCATTTGAGGAGCAAGCAGATGAAGGATGTCAACGAGGGAATGCTGACTTAATGGCTGCAGGTGTTGGTGCCACAGTGTCTGAAGATGGTTATAACTGGAGGAAGTATGGACAAAAACAGGTAAAGGGTAGTGAGTACCCAAGAAGTTACTACAAATGTACACATCCAAATTGTCCAGTTAAGAAGAAAGTCGAACGATCTCTTGAGGGCCACATAACAGAGATTATTTATAAGGGGGCTCACAACCATCCTAAACCTCCTCCCAATTGCCGATCAGCCATGGGATCAGTTACCGCACATACTGATATGCAAGTAGACAATCCTGAACATGTTAAGCCTCAAAGTGGAGGTGATGGTGAAATGTGCTGGACGAATGCACAGAAGGGAAACATAGCTGTAGTTGGTGACGTGAAGCAGGACAACCTTGAAGTGACATCATCAGTATCTGTAGGTCCTGAGTACTTCAGCGAGTCCTGCAATTTGCCAACTCAGAATGGTACACAATTCGAGTTGAGAGATGGAGTGGATGTCTCATCTACATTTTCTAATGAAGAAGATGAAGACGATAGAGGCACTCATGGCAGTGTATCATTAGCTTATGACGGAGAAGGAGATGAATCAGAGTCCAAAAGAAGGTACATTTCATCTGCTATATTTTCAACGTTGGTTTTCTAAAATACTGAATTGGCATTAAATGTCTTTAAAATTAATATTTGTTTATGCTACTAAAGTCAACATAATATTATTGTGTCAGGAAACTTGAATCTTATGCAACAGAATTGAGTGGAGCTACTAGGGCTATTCGTGAGCCTAGAGTTGTTGTTCAGACTACAAGTGAAGTTGATATTCTTGATGATGGATACCGTTGGCGGAAGTATGGGCAGAAGGTTGTTAAGGGAAATCCTAACCCAAGGTAAGCAGGTTATTCTCTGCAAAATATCTGCTCTTGTATCATCCCATTTTCCTTTTTACACATTCTATCCATCCTTATGAGCTATATATGTGTGTATAGCAAATCTGACTTGGTCATTCTTCTACAGGAGTTACTACAAATGCACCAGTGCAGGTTGCACAGTTAGGAAGCATGTGGAGAGGGCATCACATGACCTTAAATCCGTCATCACAACATATGAGGGAAAACACAACCATGATGTTCCTGCTGCTCGCTCCAGCAGCCATGTCAATGCCGCTGCAGCTACTGCACAAACTCCTGTTATTCAGAGACCCGAACCATCACAAGTTCAGAACAGCATGGGAAGGATTGATATTCCTGCTTTGAGCTCCTTCAACCTACCTGGGAGGCAGCAGCTAGGCTTCTCCTTTGGAATGAATCAACCTGCTCTGCCCAATCTGGGTATGGCAGGATTAGGCCCTCCCCAAGGTAAGCTTCCTGTCATGCCCCTTCATCCATACTTCTCACAACGGCCCGCAAACGAACTGGGTTTCATGTTGCCAAAAGGCGAACCAAGTGTGGACCCTACTCCTGAATGTGTGCTTAATCAAGAAATTATGAGTCGAATGCCTCTTGGACCTCACATGTGAAGATGTGACTTTCCTTTTCTCTTTTTTCTTTCAAGAAAGTTAAAATTTATATTTGTATAGTACAAATATTTTTAGATACATGCATACACATATAGGTATGATACTAATTTTACTTTTGCTAAACATTTCATTCTTGAATTTATCCTGGACTTACAATTCATTCGTAAAGCACTGGGTAGCATTAGTAATCCCTTTATTTTATAGACCATGTATGCAAAATAATTCCTATGTCACTAGCGAAATTAGCTTGTGCTTTGAAACCTGCCACGAGTCGCGGGTGAGCATTTGGGTGGATCAGTTGGATTTGTGCTAAATTTCAAAAGTACAACCTCAGGGTAGTTGCGTAATTTTATAGAACTTTTTAATAAAATTTGCCTTTCACATGAAGTTTACAATTTCTCAAGAAGTCTTCCAAGTGTTGGAAGATGGGGTTCAACGTTTTACATGAATTTCAAAAATTTTCTTTCAAGATCTTACAACCTTGTTCATAAATTTGGCTAAAATAAAGAGTCGTACTCGTAATACAAAAATATTTGAGTTCCATGAAAATTTGCAACTTTTATGAAAAGAGTTACTAGATTTTATAAAATTGTTGTATAACTTAGGTAAAAAGTTACAGTGATCGTATCAGTAGTAAAAGAATAGCGCAATTTCAAATTGAGCAAATCAACTTGGGGTGAAATTTGTGAACTCTAAATCCTAAACCAACTATCCAGAAAATCGAAATTTACATTTTGATGCAATACAATTACTTTTTATGTATCATCCCCAAAATTTCATTTCCACCCAATACCAGTCTTAATGTTGAGGGTCATCTTGAAGAGTACGTTATGCAAGATGAATTTTTATCATTATTTTTTAAAAACTGGACCCGTTATGAAACAGATGAGAACAATATAAGATTTAATGGTTTAATTACAGTTGAACCATGATTAAACCAAAATTTTAAATCTATAATATATACTTGTTAGTTTGATGAAAATTGAATACAAAGGTTTCATTTATTTTTCAGAAGATATTTTTCATAGAAAAATTTTATCTCTTTATATATAAATAAAGGAATACTGTATAACTTTATACATATATTTTTATACTTTATGATTAAAAATAACAATTCCTAGAATTATGGTAGAGGAGGAAAACTAACAAAATTATTATATTTAATATTAAATATATTAACTAATTTATATTATTTTAATAATTTATAACTATATTCTTACTAAAGATGTTTTTTCATAAAAAAATTATGAAGTGTATGTTTGTAATTTAACTTTTGGTCTTGAATTTGAATTATAATTGAAATTGAAAAAGTTATTATTAGAGTCAATTATGTGCATAATTAACACCAATCTCAATTTGAAATTATAGAGTTGTATGGGTGCAATCTTAAATAATATTTACCGAAAGGTGGGGAGAAACTATGGTATACTAGTTAGTCAATGGGTTATTGATGTACTACTAAATTTAATTACACATTAAGTTTACTTTTTTTAAAAGTCAAATCTTGTATTTATACGATGACATATCAACGATCAGATTTGATGGTGTACCATAAAATTTTTCCAAAAGGTGGAGAGCTAAGAAAATCTTCAAAAGAAAATCCCACATGGAACATTTTGAAGAGTGGTGTAAATGTTCATACTATTAATAAAAAATCTCAAAACTACCTAAATTAGTGAATAATGATAGATTTTTTCCTTTTAATTGTTTTAATTCTGGTTTAGTGATTTTTTGGTATGATATTTTACTTTTGCTATTTTTATAGGGTAGATTGGACATGTCCTACTTCATCGAATTTTTAATTGAACTAACTAATTTGATTTTATTTTTCAATTATTAATTTCTTACAATACCTTTGTGAGGTGCAAGACACGAGATATTAATAGGAATTTCTAGAGATATTGGAAACCCCTCTCACAACTGCAATTCTAAATAGTGCTTGGATTAAAGGTCAAGGCAAAATTACAAAGATATACATGTCATGCTAAAGATTTTGAACAAGATATTGGAAGCTCTACAAAACAAAGATGATGTGGGATAAAGAGGATAAGTCAATCATAGCTAATTTTAAATTTTCATAGTTATTATTTTTAGATAATTTATTTAATTATTTAGAGTAATTTTAATAAAAATGACATAGAATTAGAGTACTAACAATAGGATATTATATGGGTTTATAAGTAAGGACGTTTTATCGTGCCTATATAGACAAAATATTTCTTATTTTTTATGATGTCAAGGAATTTTCCTTTTTTCCTCTTAGATTTTATGGTTATTTTCCTAATGGATTTTAGGTCATTAATTAGAATATCATTTAGTACTATGTTCACACTTCCATCTCATGTCATATGATGAATAAAACTCAAGATTAGACAACTACCACTTAAGGCTTGATTTACCTAGTTTTAATGGTCACCTTCATAGTATGGAATTTTTAGGTTGATTGTTGGAAGTTGAGCTATATTTTGAAGCAATGAAAATCCCAATCAAAAGACAAGTAAAATTGATACCCTACAAGCTTAGAGTGTCATTTCTACTTGGGGAACAAGTGTAATAAAGTTAACAACCACAAGGAAATGATTTAATTTAAACATGAAAGAGAATACAAAAACTCTAAAAGGTCTAATTTCTCCTAGTAAATTAGGATCAAATTCAATTTCAACAATATCAAAATTACAAACATCATAATTATTAGGGAAAAATACATTTCACCAACTTGTGGCATATCCTTATTTGCAACTTGTTTATTTATGGTTTAAAGTGTAAAAAAAGTCAACCTATGATTTGCTCCATTAACAATTTACCCACATGTGCTTGTTTTCCACCCAAATTTAATGGAATCCAACATATGGCTCTTGCATCCTCTTCATCCTCTTCAAATAAATTGAAATAGAGTTTCAAAGTTTTGATTTATGTCATCTCTTCCTACGTCTTTGAGTTTCCATTCAACATTGGTTTCAATAAAATTAACATTTATTCAATTTCTCGAGCTAGGCCAAGGTATAAGGTACTTTGTCACTATAATTCTCCAATTGTTTGTAGGCTTTTATTGTAACCCACTATTTATGATAGAAGATTTTTCATATGTCTAAAATATATACTTACTATGCCCCTATCTAAATGCATTTTATGGTTTTGAGTTCATTTTGTAGGCAAAAAGCTTTCACATTCCAAAAATCTTCATTAACGGTTGCAAACCATCCTATCCTTCTTTAAAGTGATGTATCAAATAAATTTTATAGAAATCAATGGTGGAATTTTTGTTTAGGGTTTATATTTTATGTAGAAGAGGAAATTAGAAATGATGGGATGAAATAAAAGAAAAATTAGGACTAAGAAGGGAGCATTTAGCTTGCATATGATGAATTTTGTTAAATTTGGATGAAAATTTAACACTGATAAGCAAAATGTTAATGGTGCAAACCATAGGTTGCCTCTTTTTCACACTTTAAACCATAGGATGACAAGTTACAAATAGGGTTATACCATAAATAGGCGAAGTGTATTTTTTCTTAATTATTAAATAGAAGATTACATAGAAGAATTTTTGAGGTTACAATCTTATAATAATTTGATAGAAATTGATTCTTAACTAGTAGTCAAGTATGTTAATGAATTATAATTACTTATACAATATTGCATGTTTTTCATACTATTTTTATTATTGTAGATGTACAAAGCATGGCAAAAAAAAAAAAAGAAGTGTAAATGTAGAGATAGCTTGTAAAAGCTTTCCCTATTAATAAAGGGCAATATCACTAACTTAAAATATTATAAATTTATAGTGTTAAATTCTATTATACAAATAAGCATTTTTATTGTATTCTATACAATACATAGATGTATTTTCCATCTTATAAGTTAGAAGCCTTTCTCTATCAGTGTAGTTAATGGATTAGATTTAATGACAATTAGTTCATAATCTATTTTTATCCAATTATCTCTCACCTAAACAATTATCATAATTTTTCCTATGATTTCTACCATAAAAGTACTACTTGATCTTTTCATTGCCAAATTCTCTCTCTCTCTCTTTTTACTTTGAGTTCTTCAGTGACCACTAAAAAATCACAAGAATGTAACTTATCTCTTGCATATCTAATTCTCTTTATCCCTTATGTCTCAATATGCTTCGTTTACAAATTTTCAAAGGTAAAACAATATAATAGAATAAAAATGCTAATAAAAACAAAACTACACAATAGCTATTTCTCTTAGACATTTCATTAAGTAGTTTGCATGCATTTGACAAATATACTCAAATACAAAAGTTTTGTAGAAACTTATTGAATTTTATAGTTTTAGAACTTCCCTTTGGAGATTTCATTAAACAATATGTAAAACTCTCTAAATTTTATGGTACAAGGATTTTGCAAAGCTTCTCTAAGTTTTGCAAAACAACAACAAAATGCACATTTCCTTTAAAAAATGGAAAGATTCAACAATGAAAATTTTGCAAAATTCCAACAAACTATTATTTTCTCTAAAAGCTAGAAGATTTTGACAACAACAAAAAAAAAAATTCACACAACTCCTTTGAATCTTACATATTTTTATTAAGCAATTTTTTTTCACTTGATAATCATCTTTGTAAGTCATTCAACTTTGCTTTAATAGTCGTATTTTCAAAGGAGTGTGAAATTTGCAAGTTGTTTTTATTAGTTGCAATAGGTTAAGTGATCACAATCACACATGTTTAGTGACAAATGAGATAAAAAAATATATTGTATAGTATACAACAAAAAAAGATTTGTACAATAGAAACCTCCATTTATAACCGTAAAACTAGTGAGTGAAAAGTTAGATAAAGAATTATTATTGTCATGTCTTAAGCTTGACTAGTTAAAAACAATTACCAGGTTTGATCTATTGGCTTGAAATACTACTCTAAGTCATCCAAGTAGTTAAGCATGGTATTCAAGATTTTACCTAAAAAAGAGGTAAATTGGGTATAAAAATTTTTCAAATCAAAAGGAGAGTAAACTATTGTGATAAATCACTAGCAATTTGTTCAAAGTTGAGAATAGGAAACCAATTATATTTACAAGAACAATCAACTTAATATGAAGTAAGTATATCACAATCATAGTTTGAATAAGAAAAATAGAGTATAAAGAAGATAAATAATAGATAAGGATAAAGAGAATCCAACTTAGTGATTTATAGTGGTTTGGCTTTAAAGATCCAACACTTTCAGGGATTATATCCACTACCAAGTTTACCTCACTTAGATTTTGAAAATAAAACCACTATCTCTTAAAGTTTAAAGGCACTTGAAGAAGTCTTAGTAAAAGTCTTTGTTTTCTTTTGCAATCCCTTTGAGATTCCTCTTTCAAAGACTAAATCTTTCAAAGATCCTACATTCTTGATATTCTTAAGGATACTTTACCTTAATATATGGCAAATGAATGGTTTGAAATTAGAAGAAAGGCTTATAAACTCTAAAAGTTAGAATATACAATGAAGAACTAGTAAAAGGAATTTAATCTTATAGGCTTGTGGGGTTTGTAAGATAAAAATAAGAAAGAGAAGAATATCTTAGTTCAATATAACAGTGAAAGCTCTATCTTATGTTTTGAAAACAAGTTCAAGCCTTTATATAGAAGTTGGAAGGTTTAAAAATACGTTACTCATAAATTATAGCCATTATAGAGTAGTTGGGGTTTGATCAATTGATTAGTCAATTGATTGATTCGACCCTTAACAATTTGAAAAATATCATGATGAATCAATGGTCAATCAATTTACCTAGAACTCAATTTGACTATGAATGTGTAAAATTAATTGGTCAATCGATTCTAATGGCTTATTTTGCTCTTTGGAACCCTAGAATTGATTGAGGCAGACTAGTTTTCCCTTTGAATGCTTGAATCAATTAGTTAATCAATTAAGACAGATTAGTTTGCTTTTTGAATGTCTAAAATTGATTGATTAACCAATTAATTGAGGTAGACTAGATTAGATGCTTGGAATTGATTAGTCAATCGATTGATTCCTTGTTTTTATCGTTTTGAAATATTTGTTTTAAAAACATGGTTCTCTTTCCAAAAAGGATTCCAACTTCATTTGAAGATTAATTTTGACACAAGTTTTCGATAAATATATTTTCTTAAAACTTAAATCTATGCAATGCTCCTTTTATACATTTTATCCTAAAGAAATTATCCTACAAATTTAATTAGGTTCTCGAACATCTTTAATCTCCACCTTTTTGCATTCAAGAACACTAATTCAATATTAAGAAGGTCAAAATATTTTGTTATCATAAGTAAACCTATAAATAAGGCTAAAGTCAACAATCTCCTCTTTTTTGATGATGATAAATCATTTTGAAATTAAATCCAATGATACTTCCCCTCAAAATATACATAAAAGATTATTTAATTTCAAGTTTTCCTTGTCATATTTCCCTCTTTTTTTTGGTATCAATGAAAAAGGAAAATGCAACATAAGTAACATAATTATAGATAATATAAAAAGCATCCATCAAACAAAGTATCTACAAATTAAATGGAATATCCACAAATTTGAAACATAACATAATATGTAATAAAAAGTTAAGTCCTCTAGGGATAAATTAGGTTTAAGGGATAGATATTTCTAATCATCTACATATCATCCAAGCTATCCTTAACCTTTGCATTTCCTAAAATAGTTACCTCAAAGTCTCCTTGTTCTTCTTCCTTAGTTTCCTCCTGAATCGAACTGCTTCCTCCTTGCCTTTATGCCAATGCTTTACTTAAGGAGATTGTGATTCTTTAGATCTATCCTTTTCATCATCAGTAATGTTAAGTTTCTCTTTAAGCTTTTTAGATTGATTTTTGATACAAGATTTCAGTTCCTTCCTAGTTTCCTAATGTAGAATAGTAAGGTGATCCTGCAAGGCTCTTATGTCAATTTCTTTAACAACATCTCCTCTATCAATGAATTACCATACTCCTTTTATCTTTTGAAGAGACATCTACTTGAGGTGCTTGGTTCTAGACTCTTAATTTCCTTGAACTTTTCAACCCGAGTCTCCTTGTTAACTTTAATTCTAGAGTTCTTAACTAGTTCATTGAGTATCATATCATATAGAAGGAAGCCTTTATTGATATGTGAATACATATGGAGGAGGATATGGTAGGGAATGTTTATAGGGACATTTTGTTGGATTACCCACATTATGAATAATTCATGGTCATCAATTTGAGTGAAGTTATAGCGTTTTGGGACGATAATTTTGGCAATTGTATAGTGTAGAATCTTATCCTCCGTGGATAATCTGATAATAAGCAATTTATTTTTGATAATTTTCAAATGAGAGCAGAGTTAAAAGAATATAATAGCCATAATTTTTGAATAATTTGCTGTATTTTTAGCACTAGTGAATGGTTGATTAGGATCAATATCAAATGTTATAGCTAATTCATGAATATCCACAAAAATTTTTTTACCCTTCACTATAGTGATTAATTCAAGACTTTCTCGACCACTTTTCTTTAAATTAGCATAGAACTGATAAACAAGACTTGGATATATATTAGCAAAATATCCGACAAATTTCAATAGGTTTAGATGATCTAGCAGATGATATATTTTCAAATTCTCATTTCTCAAAAACCTAATGTCCCAACAATTCCTAGGTTCTATTTCCTTCATTATGCACCTTAAAAAGTTTTTAAATGCAATTACTTTAGAGTAATAGGCCTTCTTAGAAACTATACTGGTAGAAGAAAGAGGTCATCATGATGATCTAGTGGCCTTGTGGGTGCTATGCTCTTCTTGCCTATATAAATGATGATTATAGTGATTTTTAAGCTAAAAAAGGAGTTTTGGATAGTGATGCAGGATTTTCAATAGTAATTTTGAATTATTAAAGGAACAAAGAAGGAGGGGTTTTAGAAGTGATTTTGATAGAATTGGATTTTTGGCAATACAAAAAATTTTGATCAGTTGGACGGTGTTAAAAATGGTGAAGGAGTGATTTAATTAATTTATCTTGATCAATTTTGATGAAAAATAAAGATTTAGAGTGGTTTATAAGAAGTTATAGGACATGCAATGTCCCGACTCACTTTTGATCACGACTAATGTGGATCCTGTTACTAGTTTTCATAAGCCTTAACAATTCTCTTTTATTTTATTTTATGAGAGTTTCCAAATTTTAAGAGGACTTGAATTTTTATTCAAAATTTTACAGAGAAACAAATAGAGTTTGCCTTCTCTATAGACATTTCTTGAGGGCTACATGCCTTATTATTCAAACCTGTGTTATTTTTCGAATACAACAGCATCACACATATACACAGTATAGTACAATTTTAGATTTATACACATATAAACAATTCAACATATTAACTATTGAATCATTATTAATTCTATTCCAAATCTTGATTCTAATTCAAAAAGGATTCCAATTGTCAAATCTATTATCAAACGGTCTTAGATCTCCATGGATGTAACAAGCCTAAATATACTTACCATAACTTGAAAATATTAAAGATAGAATAGAATGAGTTATAGAAATTTAGTGAGCATATATCTATTGCTATTTTGTAGGAGTTTAGTTTTAAATATAATAATCATAGTTTAAGTATGTAATAATTTATAACTATTAACAAACTTATTTCCTAGCATTATGAAACCTATATAACTAAATCTTGAAATGAGAGCTCTCCTGCACAAGACTCATGAAGGGTACAACTATCAGATAATGCACAACATTATTGTCATAACATACACTACCCATTCCAATTAGACAACGCAATCACAAGTAGCCCTTAAGGCTGAATTACAAACAAGTTATTATAGTCACATTACGTATTCACATCCATGTTGAATAATGACATCTAATAACAAGCAAAGTTCTAATATCATATTTAATCACACATTTAGTAATAGTAACTATATGTGTAGCCACCTTTTGAGTTCAAGATTAAGCCTATATTTTTTCTCAATTACTCGCTAAGGATTTCCTATCCAACTTTCAAATAAATCTTATGTCCTTCATAATTGTTAGGGAGAATTTCCATCTAACCTTCAAAGTATCATTCCAATACAACTTTCAATTTCCAACATCATCTCTCTAACATAATTTTCAATGCCATCCATGGCAAAATGTATATACATGAGAGTTTAAATCTCAAATCATATTTCACATTATCATGTCTAATATAAAAGTAACAAACAGTTCAATCATAAATATTTAGCGACCATTAGTGACATCATCATGCTTTTGCTATGTACTCGATCAACTAGCAATCATTTAACAGCAAGAACTGAGTTTATATATAAATATATAGACATGAATATAAATATCAAATTTATACTATTAATAGAAAGAATATAATTCATAATATTTAAATTATTTTTTTATTAAAATAAAGATAGTGGTGAAATATATACTCACCTGGTGATATTGATTAACTTTTGGAGATTCTGAAGCAACCATAATAATCTTTTTTACATTTTTCTCCTAATATCATCATTTATAGAGGTATAATTATAATTATATGAACATAACTTCTTTTGAAGCTAAATGCTTCAAATTCTAATCATAATATATTTATATCTTAATATCCCAAATCATGCTTTACTCTCTTCCTACAACTGATACATAAATCAAAGGTTTACCAAAATATACAATTAATTATAGCTATAGTATTATTTTCTATAGGTGAACATATCATAATATGAAGATTCTCAAGTCAAACCTATTTATATAGAAACTGTAGGATATAATATTATCTAAAGTATCTATTTACCTTATACCATTATTCGATATTATTAACTCCCTTGTATATAAAATTATCATAAGAGTTTAAGGGTTTTTCACAAACCTAGGATTCTCCACATCAAATATTAAACTCTTAATATATTAAAATTTCATATTTTCAATATCATTCTAGTCGAATTATTTTGTAAACCCATGCATCCTCTTTTCTTATTTCCTCAATTCTATTTTAGTAAAATCATCCAATCACATCTCATAGATTTAAAAAAATTTCATGAAACCATGTATATATGAATCTTTCAAAATATTTAAAATATGTGGTACCATAATTATCCCATGTATATCATTCTAGCAGTTTACGATATAAAATTTGTATTTTTCTCATGTATCATCATGTTTCTTAAATGATCATAGTATGTATATATTTCCTAAACATTTTTTGTTACTCACAAATATGAAGATTGATAGTATTGAACTTTAATCTTACTATTTCAATATTCTACTGTATAAATTCATATTTCTCTCATTATGAATTATTCAAAATTTTTATAAATCGGGTTTCTTGAATCCACATGGATATTTCAAAGTATTTAAGGTATAATGCTCTATACTTGTTCATGGTTTTCTTCTCTACTGCCTTACACAGCAAAGCACACAAGAAGGTTTCCTGAGCTAAACCCCAATCTTCATAAATACTACAGTTTTATGATAAAAGTAACCTACCTCTCAACATGGTGGCTGGCCGGAGTTTCAACAGCAACGGAGTGCTGACGGAACTCCAGTAAAATAAAAAGGGCCAAATGGCCCTGTACGGTCAGCGCTCAAGGAGAGCCGTGCAGCTCCATTCGCCGAGTTATGTGTGTGATAATCTGTGAAGAAACCATTTAAGTGTTAATGTCTAGCACCACCTCAGGGCTCACCGTCCTGCAACTTCTTTGTACCACCATGCTGCGTTCCTAAGGTCTCTTTTGCACCAGCAGTAGTAGTCATGGCCGAGAAGAAGTGATGCCATCTGTAATGGCGTGTGGTGGTGCTAAAATCGGTGAGGGAAAGCGCATGAATGAAAAGTTGTTGCTGCCGTGGTTTGCAGTTCGTGGCGTGCTTGTGCACATCACCTCCAGCTGAACGCTCACGAGATGGAGGTGCCTTACAGCGCGTTGTGGCCGGACAAAGGTGGCGGAGGTGTGGGTGCTGGAAAGAGGAAAAGAAGAGGAGATGCTGCTGTTTTTCAAAAGAGAAAACTAGAGAATATATATAAAGGAAAAGAGAAGCTAGAAATAAAAATAGGAAATAGCCGTGAAGTGTGTTTTTGAGAAAGAGAAATAGCTGAGTTATTTTCTTGTTTTTTTTTCAAATAAAGGAGAAGGTTCCGGAATTAATAAGAGAAACCGAGAAGGGGGAGAAAGGGAGGGAAGGTGGCATATAAAAATTTAGACAGGGGAGAGAGAAATGGGAACATGTGAGAGAGAAGATCACATAAAGACAAAAAACACTTATAGTTCATGGAATATTATTGACATTCCCAGGAATAATTTGCAAGAACATTACATTCCTGTATTTGGTTCAAAAGTTTAAAAAATATGTTTGAGAATGTAATATAAATGGGAATATTTTTACCCCAAAATTTTTCTTAAAATATTCCTATGGAAGGAGGTGAGAATTTGAGGTTCCTATCCCATGGGAATATCAATATTAAAATTCAGGACAAATCTATCCTTTTTTATTCAAAACACAGCCGTCTTAGTTCTAGGTTTTATTATGCTCATTGCTTCTCCTTTCTTGTTCGTCTCGCAACTTTCACTTCTGCTCCTTTTGCGATTGAAGTAGGTTCCTAAACTTTACCATATAGTTTTGGTTTAGACCAAAAAACAGCAAATACTTATACATACATATGGCACACAGATCTCGAAACCCAGCAATGAAAATAGCACAACATCATATAACAGTTCATATATGTGTGGCACACAACGTGAATTGTAAGTGACATTATTCTCAACCCTTTATAACTGGGGAAGTTTTCCCTGTTGCCCAGGATTTTCAAAATACAATATTGCGTTTCCTATAACTTGAAAACACTGGAACGCAATTTACCATTTCTAGCACATTATTTTAACTCTTGATATAAGTTATATGTATTTGTATATTTTAATTTTATCTCATTTGGACCACTTATTTTTATTTTATAAATTTAAATTATATTAATTAACTATTATTTTGCTTTATACATCCTATATTGTGCTGTATGTGTTAGTGTTACAGAATGGATCCCTCAATTCAAGCAAGGAAGAAGAGAATAATTGTTATATTGATTATATTATTAAAGCTTTTTAATGATTTCACTTTATTCTTGATCATGGTGATTTCTACTATTTTACAGAAGGAGTTAAGAAAAAATAAAAGAACAAGATGTGACTACCATAATAGGATATTGGTCCAAAATATAAACTTTGATAGGATAATCTTTATAAATGACTTGACATCTATTGAAAATGTTAGAATGGATAGGTTTTCTTTCCATAGACTATGTGAAATGCTAATTGTGGTTGGTAGGCTAGAGTCAACAAGGAATATAGGTGTTGAGGAAATGATTGCAATTTTTTTGCACATCTTAGCACATGACATTAAGAATAGAATTATAAAGAGACAATTTATGAGATTCAGAGAGACTATTAGCAAGCAATTTAATAATGTACTGGTTGCTATGCTAAGGTGCTACAAAGAATTACTCAAACAACCTAAACCGGTCCCTAAAAATTCTAGTGATCCTAAATGAAAATAGTTTAAGGTATTTATTAATTTACAAAAATTAGTTATAAAATGATATTTAATTGTAAGAATGAAATGGGTTTTAATTGCTTCAATATGTAGAATTATTTAGGAGCATTAGATGGAACTCATATCAAGGTGAATGTTTTAGAGGTTGATAAGGCTTATTTCGAAATAGAAAGGGTGAGGTAACTACTAATGTGCTAGGAGTTTTCTCACAAGACTTGCAATTTATTTATGTCTTGACTGGATAAGAGGGTTCAACAGTTGATTCTAAAGTCTTAAGGGATGCACTTACTCGTCCTAATGGTCTAAAAGTTCCGCAAGGTACTCAATAGGCAAGAAATCAATTATTGAAATTTTATTTTATTTCATTTTATACCTTTACTAAGTTATATAATTGATCATAGGCTATTATTACTTATGTGATGCTGGATATATGAATGGTACTAGATTCATTACATCTTATAGAGGGCAAAGGTATCATTTAAGTGAATGGAAAGATGGAGCACAACCAACTACACCCCAAGAGTTTTTTAATATGAAGCATTCATCCACTAGGAATGTTATAGAAAGGGCTTTTAGATTATTAAAAGGGCATTAGAAAATTCTAAGAAATAAGTCATTTTATCCGGTAAAGACCTAAGGTAGAATTATATCTGCATGTTGGCTATTGCATAATCATATCAGACAAATAATGACTGTGGATCCATTGGAGGTAACCTTGCAATTCAATGAGGAGAATGATAATTACACACATGATTTAATTACACATGTGAAGTCAAGTGAGGAGTGGATTATATGGAGAGACAATCTTACTGAAGAAATATGGAACACTTGGAGAGGAATTCATATTTAGGAAACTTTTATATTTGTTATCTTTAAGATTTTATATGGTTTAAATTGTATGAGCTATTATGTAATTGACTTTATTTGTTTTATAGTTCAATTTGAACATCCTAATACAATTTGTTTGCATATAGGAAACTTGGATAGACTTTTTTCAAAAGTATAATTTATTGGGCTATATTATTTTGCATTGTATATGACTTAGCTCACTAATGGAGATGGGTGAAAGCACCCAATCAAAATCAAAAGGCTGCAAACACTAATGGACATATAATGAAGATTCTAAACTAGTGGAGGCTTTGGTGGAACTTTCAACTCAAAGACATTGGAAAGCTGAAGGTTGTGGGCAATTCAAATCTGGATATCTAAAAGAATTAGAAAGAATGCTTGGGGAGAAAATGTCAGGATGTAGTCTAAGAGCTTCTCCACACGTTGAATCAAAAGTTAAGCTTTTGACAAAGCAATATGGAGCTATCACAGAGATGTTAGGTCCAAGGGCAAGTGGATTTGGATGGGATGACAAAGAAAAGAAGATTATGGTTGAGAAAGAGATCTTTAATGAATGGGTAAAGGTAAATATAACCTATTATTTTTTTTAATAAATATTTAACTTTAAACAATGTTTATTTATTAGTTTTTTTCTTTATTTCATGTTGCATTGCAGTCTCATCCTAATGTTGCTGCATTATATAACAAGTCATTCCCATTTTTCAATGAATTGCAACAAGTATATGGTAAAAATAGAGCGAATGGTGAAAATGCTGAAGATCCTTATGATGCAGTGCAAGCAATGGAGTAAGAAATACAACAAAATGTAGATAGACAACAAGAGGGTCAATCTAATATGCAACATGAGGATTTTCATGAGTTTTGGGAAAATGTTTATGGATCCCAACCTCCAACTCTAACTCCAACATTCCCGAATACTCAAGAGTCATCCAGTGGATAAAGTAGTGCGAATAAATAAAAAAAGAGAGCTAGAAACTCTGATGATGCTATTAATAAAATGATTAGTACTATAACTCAGTTGGGAAGTATTTATGAGGCTACAAAGAATACTATGATGGAACTTGCATCATGTTTCCAACATGAAAAAGAAGGAGCTAAACAAAGGATGAGGGTGATTGATGAACTTAAACAAGTTAATGGACTTACAAATATGCAAAGGATGATGGCTGCTGAGATTATAACTAGAGATCAGCATCGAATTGATCTTTTCTTCACTTTGCCCATCAATTGGAGAAAGGAATATGTTGAGCATTTGTTAGGAAATATGCAGTGATGTTACATCATAAGATATTATTGTAGCATATATCACCTATTTTGGACCATCATATATGTTTTGGCTGAATTTATGATATCCAATTTGAGATGAATGCTTTTGTGATGATGTGGTTTTTCACTTTCTATTATGATTGCCTTCGTTATACTGAGTTATATTTTCACTTTCTAAATGTCCTTATGGATTACTGGTTAGTTTTAAATTTATGACATGTCCTTGCTCGGATAAAAACTTAAAAATATGCCAAATGCTTGCATGTTACTGTCTTAGTTCAAAATAATAACATCACGTTAGAATGGTGGTAGAAGCGATTGCTAGTTGGTTTCATGTTTGGACATCTCCCTGCTTGGATAAAAAATAAAAAATACGCTAAGTGCTTGCATGTTACTGTCTTGGTTCAAAACAGTAACATCACATTAGAACAGTAGTAGAAGCGATTGCTGGTTAGTTTTATGTTTGGACATCTCCTTACTTGGATAAAAACTCAAATATACTCCAAGTGCTTGCATGTTACTATCTTGGTTCAAAACAGTAACATCACGTTGGAACGGTGGTAGAAGCAATTGCTGGTTGGTTTCATGTTTGGACATCTCCTTACTTGGATAAAAACTCAAAAATACGCCAAGTACTTGCATGTTATTATCTTGGTTCAAAATAGTAACATCATGTTAGAACAGTGGTACAAGCGATTTCTAGTTGGTTTCATATTTGGACATCTCCTTGCTCGGATAAAAACTCAAAAATATGCCAAGTGCTTGCATCTTACTGTCTTAGTTCAAAACAGTAACATCATGTTAGAATGGTGGTACAAGCGATTGTTAGTTGGTTTCATGTTTGGACATCTCCCTGCTAGGATAAAAACTCAAAAATACGCTAAGTACTTGCATGTTACTATCTTGGTTCAAAATAGTAACACCAACGAAGAAGTTAAAGGAAACTTGTAAGAAGAATATTATGAATTTTTATTAAAATTTATGAGTGCATATTACATAAAATTGAATGTTATATACAATTGAATGTAAGATGTTACATATAATTGAATATTACATACAATTAAATTGTATCTAAAATGTAAGTGTTATATACATGAATGTATAAGTTTAATAATCATGTCGAGCTGGAAGGTTTGAAATCCATGAGGAAATTTATCACTAATTTTGCCTTGTATTTTCTCACGAATTCCAATGGAAATTCTTCTTCAAATTCTTTATTGTTGTATATATCTTCTATTTGTTTGCAGACAAAAATTCTGCAGTCTTGCCTGAAATTGTAATTTTGTGCAATGAGTTAGTTTAGAACCTTCTAATTATCAAATCTTATGAACTACTAAAGAAGTCGTTACTCACGATCTAGATTCCTGATATGGCGACTTTTCATATAATATGATATCAAAAGGTGGCTTTGTAGTTGCTTGATCTACTCTCATATCCATCTCATTTTTGCGAAGGACTTCATTTTTCTTTTATTCATAGTAGTCTTTCTATTGTATGATAAACAAGTCACAAATAACATCAAGTGAAAAAGAGGAATATGTTACTGTCTGGATTGGGAACAGTAACATTAGATGATAGTTGGAAATAAATTGATAAAATCAAGCATGATTAAGAAGGAAATTGATTAAAAAAATATGTTACTGTTTTGATCCAAAACATTAACATGTTTTCCTTTTGGTATGGAAACAAAATCACTAACCAAAAACATCATAAATAGGCAAAATGAAAGGATATTAATAATAAAACCTTGAGAAAACAACGTGTTATTATTTTCACAGGAAACAGTAACATCAAGCATTAATAACATATCATAGAGTAATGTCACACAAAAAGTAACATGTTCCTTTTGTTGGTCTAATGTGTTAGTTTTTGGGATGAAAATAGTTACCTTATTCAGAACAAACGATACAGGTAAAAAAATCAAGCATTTCTTAAGCAATGGTTAGTATTTGATGGAAAGATCAAGCATTGTTAACAAGAAAATAACATGTTTGGTTAAGCAATGGATAGTATTATAGTGTAAGTAACACTCACCAATATTGTGGCATCACGAAAGTATGGATCCACAAACCCTATTTTTCTTGGCCTTAATAAGTTGTAGTGAGTCTACTTGCACTCAGCGTTATTCAACACAAGAAGTGTGTAGTGATTGGGGTTGCTATAGTCATTGAAGCCCATTGAGTTCATTAGGAATAGAACAATTTTTGCATTCATTGCTTACTCTACCTTTTGATTGAATTTGTGCTCCCTTATATCCTTGTACATTTTGAGGGGGCTAACCACATAAGACTGTCAATGTTGTATGAACATGAGTTAGTATCAAATTATTTTCTCTATGGCATATTTATAGAGTGTATTCAACATCTTACCTAATACTAGCTATGAAATACAAATATATTATTTTTCCTAGATGTGCTGTTCATACTACAAATGGTCGCATGACTGTCTATGATATGAAATTGAAGGAATGGATTTTATCAAATAAATAGTTTTAGCAATGGCATATTACTGTTTCATCTCCAAACAGTAACATCATCTTATTTGAGACTAAAAATGATCAATTCTGCCATGTTACTGTTACGGCTCGAAACAGTAACACCACTAAAAGGAACTAGAGAAAACATTAATGCTGTAAAGTTTGAGAGATTCATACGTACATTGTTTGTTATTGACTTTTCTGCAAGCACTTGCAGTAACTTATCCAATATTATGAACATGGCATGCTGAGGAGATGTCCAGACAATAGACTTGCAAATAATAATGTGCTTAAACAAAGGATTCAGTAATGATATTGTCCATGAAATCGTTAAATATCAACATGTTACTATTTGAGTCCAAATAGTAACATGTAGTTTTTATGTATTTATTTTGTGTGAAATAGCAACATCAACCAAAGAACACAATAAATAGACAAAATGTAGTGTGATTAACAATGAAACTCGGACAAAAAAAGGTGTTACTATCTTGAACAAGATACAATAACATCAAAAAATGTGTTTTTCTTCAAGGGGAAAGTGTAACACTAAACAAAAATACTGGACATGACTTGCATTACTTCTCCTACTTCTTCTATTTTGACTATGTTGTTGATAACATCTTGGGGGAGGTACTTTGCAATTGGCCATCTTGTACTTTAGGTTGTCTTCTTGTCTACTTCTTTTTGACCATTTTTGGTGTTGTATCCTCCTCTAACTTTAACACAACAACCTCTTTATCATTTTCAATCTCCTCCTTAGTAGGAGTTATTTTTTGTTGTGTTTGTCATTGTTTTGTGGGCTTTTTGCATTGGCCCAAGTATGTGTAGTCCATCTCACATTTTGATTTTCTTTATTTTTTTTTATCATCGATCCTTCAATATGCTCAGTCTTTTTTGCTTTAGCTTTGGTGGTTTTTGTCGTCTCAGTGACCCGTGCATTCAGCTGTTTATTTTGGTCTTCAAGACTGGCATTTGCAGTCTTTAATGTCTTGATAATCATTTGGAAATTTTCTATATGCTTTTTTGTGTCGTATAGTTGCGTTTAGAGTTGTGTGTTCTCCTGTGTTAGGTTTGTAATTGTTTCATTCCCTTGTTTTAGTTATTGTTCTGCCATCTAAAATTTCTCTATGAGAAACTTCAATTCATCGGTCAGTTCAGTTATCCTAGTATTTATGCTGAGGAACTGATCCCTCAGCTGTTGTATCTCGTTTGTATCTTATGCTTAATGTTATTTCTGGGACAGTGTAATATCTACAAACTAGTCTAGTTTTGTTGGTCATGGTTGAATTAGGTATTGGTTCATTTGTGTATCGCTGTCCATTTTGGATCCCTCAAAGTGGGAGAGTGTGATTTATGTTTTTTTTTGCTCATTGTATCCAATAAGTTATAATTTTGGAGTTGTCAGGTTGTAAAGGATGTTTTGTTCCTCAATTATTGGTTAGAGTTCTCTATTAATCACCTGAAACGCAAGAGTGGTTGGTTTAGTGTAGTTCTTGACGTGTTTCTGTTTTAATGAGAAACAGTAACATGAGGGAAAGGATTGAGTGGTGGCATAATTGTAAAATGGATAAAAGAAATGACAGTTTCCAAACGTTACTTGAAGCTGGCTGGCCATTCTTTCCTTCAATTGGCATGTGAGGTGCTTCAAGTCCCACTTTAGGCATCTTGGCACCCTTTAATTTTGATGCCCATAAAGCACATTTATTGTCTCACATAACCAGTATTGTTAATAAAATAATATACATATTGTTGTATCAAATCTTCAATTGAAGTTGCATTTAAAGATGTAGTTAAAAATGGGATGTTACTGTCTACACAACAAATAGTAACAAGTTTCTGTTGGTATCTAGACATTAACCCTACACAAAAACTTAAACTAATAAGATTAATAAATTATCATTAATAAGAAAAATGTTAAAATAACATGTTACTATTTAGGAATAGAATAGTAACATGTTGCTGTTTTGCATCCAAACAGTCATACAAACCAAAAACTCAAAACAAATGGACAAACGAAATCACAGTAATAACTTAATTGCCATAAAGACATAGATTTACTGTTTACACACTAAATAGTTACATATTACTCTTTGGTAACCAAATGGTAACATCAACCAACACTACTAGAATCGTGTAAGAAATTTAGAAAAAACATTCAATCAGATTAAAAGAAATGAATGAAGACAATATCGAACAAAATAACATGAAGGGTAACAGGTTTGACAACCGTTACTTACTGGTAATAGCATGACACAGCCGATGACATTTGGTAAGCTGTCCCTTATGATTGAGTTCATTAGTTGCTCGTGTATATATCCAGACCACCAATATTATCTTATGTCATCTAGGTCCTCTACGTATTTTAGGTAGGACCAGGCCAGCGTCTGAGCCCTATTTGGTACAAATAGGGACACTAGCAATATTAGGGTTACTAGGCATGAGACACCCTCGATATCAATTTCTAATGTTCCCCCCACCACCCTTTGGAGTACATTGAATATTATTGATTTTGTTGGGCATCCTTGGCCACGGAATTGTCTAGTATCAAGATCAAATTGTGGCCTTTTCCCAAGTATTGTGTCGATAGGGCATTCTCTATCCCTTATTCTAAATATGAGCTTCATTGAGGTTAGTGTGATGCTCAGATGTTTGCTTCCAATTAGAAATTTTATGTTTTGATGAGAAGGTGGCAATGGCTGCTTGTATTTCTTGATCGTTATTTTGGCACATACTATGATCAAGCTTACTTGTAATAATGGCTTCGATAAGCAGCCAAAAAGGGTTTTGCTCCAGCATACTCTTGTGGACGTCGTTTAGATTATGCTCTTCAATTTGCCTTATACATGTTAGCAAATTGGACCTGTATTGTTGGCATCTTGTACTTCTTTCTTCAGTTTCCTTAGTTTGCTTGTGTATTTTGCTACCCTTCTGTTCAAATAAATTTACAAGTCAAGGATGATTAAGAACAAAATCGATAAATATGAGGATAAGTTCACAAATCAAGCAAGATTAACATCAAAATCGATAAAAATTAACATGTTACTATTTTGAAAATAAATAGTAACATGTTTTCTTTTAAGGACATGTTTCTGTTTGATCTGAAATACTAACACCAACCAAAAGACAATATAAATAGACAAAATGCACTATGATTCACGATGGGATTTGGACAAAAGAGGGTGTTAATGTTTATAGAGGAAACAGTAACATTACAATCGAGGATGATGTCCAAAAATTAGTAAAAATTCAATGTCTTATTGTTTTTAGAACAAATAGTAACACGTTGTTTTCTTGTGTTGACATTTTTCTGTTTGTTCTGAAAGAGCAACACTAACTAAGGAACATAGTTATAGACAAAATGCAATTTGATCAACGATGAAACTTAGACAAGAGAAGGTGTTATTGTCTTGAATAGGAAACAGTAACGTCAAAAAACATGTTACTCTTTGTGTGGAAATAGTGACACTAAACAAATACCTGAAATAATCGACAAATAGGTTGGCTAGTACAGTTGGCTAGTAAAGATACATACTAGTTTGTATTATCTATGTTTAAAATACATTTAATTTTTAGGGTTCAAACTTATTAAAATTTATAATAGGTGCAATTCAATTTTATATACTTTAACTATGAGTTTGCAGGGTGACTCATTTTACTAATCAAATACAAACTAATTTGTGATAAATTAATCAGTATTATTTACATCCAAAATGGATTAAATTTTCAGAAATTCAAATGTGCAATTGATGCAAATCAATTTATGAATTTTGCCCTATTTGACACCCTATACTTAAAAATGAGGTTATCAACACTTATATAAGTATTTCTTTCCACCTATACTACTTTTATGACAAGAAAAGTAATCATTAATTATCAAAAATTTTCTTTTTGATTAATAACTAAAGTATCTCTTAATTTCATAAATAAAAAGAAAAGGTGTGTGAAAAAAAAGCATGTGTCGTATTTGGTAGCTAAAAGTTACAAATTATGACAAATGAGAAGTTGTAACTTTTTCTAGTTGTGATATCAAACTAGACTATATTCCATTAATAATACAATATCACAAACATGCAAATGCAATAACATTTCTCGTCAAGTTAATGCCATGAAAATCCATATACGAAAAACATTAGTAGGATATAGGGTTTACCATTTGGTGACCCATTTTGACGTGTCGAGTTGGGGGAAGTTGCTATTTGTAACTGGTTGAGAGTTGTTGAAGGCTGGAGATGCTGTCTTCTCCATGAACAATGTCAAATGAATTTGATTTTCTAGTGGCTTCTGAGGTATTTTCATTCGATTTTTGAGTTGTTTGATTGTTGAGTGCTTTAGGTGGAAAGGCGATTCGTCTGTTTCTGTTTATGTCATTTTCATCTTCCTGGGATGTACTTCTAATGTGTCATTTTAGATTAGGGGCATTATGGTAAACTGCTAAAAAAATCCCGAGAATGTAAAATATGAACCAAATATGGGAATATAACTTGTTTAGGAATTTAATAAAATATTCTCAAGAATATCTACATTTAACCAAATATAAGAATACTTCATTCCTGGGAATCACATTGCTGGGAATGCGCATTCTTCAGAATATTCATATTCCCAGAAATGAAAGAATTTGTGAACTAAACGTGCCCTAATAGTAAAAAGAAGTTGAAACAGAGAAAGAAATGTGTGGAGAGGGGTGCAGCCGGAATATATACATAAGGGAAAATGGAATTCATATGGAGTTATGAAAAATGATTCTATGCTCCTTGTAATATTTAAGCTTATCTGTAATATGTAATCTCCTTTCTTTATTTTAAACTCAAAACCATTAATATATTTCAACAATCCGTTTTTATAAAATAAATTTTCATTTAAAATATTAACTCTTCCAATGAATGAGTGATTCCTTATAAGAATGGATATATAAGAATAAATACCTTCCAAATATTTTTATCAATATTATTTTAATATTTCAAAATTATTTAGAATCAAATATTAATCTAATCACAACCTTCAAAGTTATAAAAACTTAAATATTAGCCAATCGAATAATTATTGACAAGTATTGAAATTTATGAATTAATCTTAAATTAATGTGGCCATATATAAAAATAAATAAATTTTCAATATTAGTATAGATATCCTTTTTCAATGTTGCAAAATCTCTTCATACAAAAAATAAATTTAAAGCTAATATTAACTAAATAAATAAATAATTCTACCAGCTTTGAAATTTATATAATTATAAATTCGAACTTGGGATATTTCATGCAAACCATCGCTTATAGAACAAGGTAGGTGGAATAGCATAGTCATCGTGTGATAGGGTATATATAGAGGCTATCTAGAATCGATTGGCTAATTGATTCATGTATGAATATATTCATATGTGAATTAATTGATCACTTGATTCATAGACCATAATTTTAAATCTCTAGATTTCTTTCCATATTCAATGAATCAATTCTAGACTTTAGAGGCAATCACCCTTATCTAAATCGATTAATAACTCAATTTTGACCTTTTGTTTCTCACTAAATCGATTGGTTGCTTGATTCTATGTTGTGCAACACCCTTGAATTGATTGATCACCCAATTGATTCCTTAATGACATCTTATTAATTCATCATTTTCAAATTTAACCAATTCTTAACCATGACTTTTGAGCTTGTGATTGTTTAAAACTATACTTTATACTCTAATTGCTAAATTTTTTATGAATAGAACTTGTAAAACAAACCTTTAGGATATCTTCGATACTAAAATCAGTAACTTGATTTTTTATTAAAAAAAGGGAACTAAGGGAGGTTTACATACATTATTTTTCAAGAATATTAACATGCCTAATTCTCTTCTAATAAAATTGAAATGATCTTCACTAAATGGCTTAGTGAAGATGTCTGCAAGTTGAAAACTAGTCAGGACAAATTCAAGTGTAATGTCTCCTTTTGTAACATGATCACAAAAAATTGATGCCTAATTTTAATATGTTTTGATCTTGAATGCATAATAGGATTCTTGGTAAGATTAATGTCACTAGTGTTATCATATTTAATGGGAATACTTTCAAAATTTAATCAAAGTATAATAATTGTTCCTTGATCCATAAGAGTTGAGCACAACAATTATGCGCACCTATATATTCTACTTAGTAGTTAATAATGAAAAACTATGCATGAGACTAGTAAGTGTCCAAGAAATTGACAAGCTCCACTAGTACTCTTCCTATCCAATCTGCTACTAGTAAAGTCGACATTGGAATAAGTTATCAAGAAATTTAATTTCTTTTTAGGATATCATAACTTGAAGTGAGGTGTCACCGCAAGATATCTAAAAATTCTTTTTACAACAATTAAATGAGATTCTTTTAGATTTGCTTGGTATCTTGCACATATACACACACTAAACATGATGTCTAGTCTACTAGTGGTGAGATAAAGTAACGAGCCTATCATACCTCTATATATAGTAACATCTACTTTTTTACCTTTTTCATCCAAGTCCCACTTGGTTGAAATACTAATGGGAGTAGGAGAAGGTTTTGCTTCATTTATCATGTATTTTTTTATCAAATTTTTTGTATACATGGTTTGACTTACAAATATTTCATCACTTGATTGTTTGATTTGCAAACCAAGGAAGAAATTCAACTTTCCCATCATGGACATCTTAAATTCATCCTACATCATCTTAGTAGACTTTTTGCAAATGGAACCATTAATAGCTCTAAATATGATATCATTAACATATATTTGAACAAGAAGGATGTCATCAAGTTTATGTTTTATAAATAAGGTAGTATCAACTTTTCCTCTTGAAAAAACATTTTTCCATTAATAATATCATATTGATTTGCAATATGATATCAAATTCATCCTACATCATGACATCCTTCTTGATTATTTGATTTGCAAATATTCCCATCTCTTGATTGTTTAATTTGCAAACCAAGGAAGAAATTCAACTTTCCCATCATAGATGTCTCAAATTCATCCTACATCATCTTAGCAGACTCTTTACACATAGAATCATTAGTAGCTCTATATATGATATCATTAACATATATTTGAACAAGAAGGATGTCATCAAGTTTGTGTTTTATAAATAAGATAGTATTAACTTTTCCTCTTAAAAAATATTTTTCCATTAAAAATTTGTTTAGTTTTTCATACCAAGCTTTAAGAGCTTGTTTAAGACTATACAGTTTCTTTTTTAGTATGAATACATGATTAGGAAAGAATGGTTTTCAAAACTAGAAGATTGTTCAACATATACTTCTTCTATATTTATACCATTCAAAAAATGCACTTTTAACATCCGTTTGATAGAGTGTGAATCCTTTCATGCAAGTATATACTAATAGTATTTAATAGCTTTAAGTCTAGTTGTCGGTGCATATGTTTCATTATAATCAATGCCTTCCTTTGGTTGTAAGCTTTTATAACCAATCTGGCCTTGTTTCTAATTATAGTACTATTTTCATCAAGACTGTTTCTAAAAATCCATTTGTACCGATAATTGGATAATCATTTGGTCTTGACATAAGTTCTCAAATTTTATTTCTTTCAAACTAATTTAACTCTTCTTACATGGTTAAGATCTAATGTTCATCAATTATCGCCTCATCAATGTTTTTAGGTTCAAATTGTGATGGAAATGCAGAATGATCACAAATATTTTTGAGAGAATTTTTTGTTACCCTTTAAGACATGTCACTAATAACTTGATCAATAGGATGACTTCTCATAATCTTCCTCTCCCTTTAAGGCCATGACTTTGATTTGCTATTAGAAAAATATCTAATAAAGATAGCCTTATCATATTTGCCATCAAACTTTCCTAGATTATCCTCGCCATTATTGCGAACAAAACATTTGCATCAAAAAACATGAAAGTGTGAAATATTTAGCTTTCTTCCTTTGTATAGTTCCTAGGGGATTTTCTTTAAAATTAGTCTAATAAGGGCTTTATGCTAGCCTTAAGGTTTCATGTGATAAATTTTGATAATGAAAAATGAATGTTACAATAGTATTGCATGTCTTATGCTAAAATGATATATATCATATAAGCCTTAATAAACATACTATGCTATGGTTGATGCATATGCTAAAAGAGCTATACTTTATTCAAGCATCATTAAGCACATAATTGATCAAGATATATGATATGATAATTATGTATGTTCTTGTGCTAGTTTGTTTTATATAAGAATCATGCATCAATATATATATTAGATTAGACTAGCTTTATGATTTGTAAAGTTTATGTTTATTATATAGAAAAGTCTAAGATAAAGAAGAGTGAGCATTAAAGCAAAAGAATGAAAGATCATATTATGCTCAACTCAAGAACAAGGAAGACAGATAAGAAAGGAGATGTGATCCAAGTATTGGAGGTTGAGAAGATTAAAGTGTTTGAAATATTGGAAGCATTAAGAAAAACTAAGGAACTTGATTAGTATACTCTTTTCATTTTAGGCTTAGACTTTCTTGTGAAATAAAGTATTTCATGATAAAAAGCCCTAACATGTTTTTCATAATCTTAAGTTAATAAAAATGTTTTAAAAAGATAGTCCACAATCATATTTTTATAAGATAGCCTATCAGGACATCATAAAAACCAATAAGATATGAGGTTTTAATATTTTCAATATTGATCTTTTCTTATTCTTTTAATCATATCTCATAAATACTCATGATTTGATTGTCAAACCTTTTCCATTTGAAAATTGACTCAAAGATATTTTCATGGAAATATCATTTGCTTAAAATTATCTATATATGGAAGAGTTATGATTCTTTCAATATGAGTCTAGAAATTAATTTTTTGCATTTTAATCATTTCTGATGTATGCTCATTATTTTGATCATATCTTGAAAACTACAAATGTTATGAGCATAAAATTATTTTTACATAAGAATAGACTCAAAGATATTTCCATGGATAGGTCATTTGCTTAAAATTACTAAGATATAAAAGAGTTATGAATTATACAAGTTGAGTTTCAAAATTAAATTTTTTACAGATTCATTATTTTTTACCTTTGCTCATTATTTTAAATATATCTCAAAAATGACATTAGATATGAGCATGAAACTAGACCCATTTGAAATTATACTCAAATATGTTTCCAAAAATAGGTTATTTGCTTAAAACAAACTTAAAATGAAGAAGTTGTGACCTTTTAAATTTGAGTTTGCAATTTTGTCTGAGTGAATCAATTCACCAATAGATTCCAACTATTTTAATGCATGAATAATTGCCAGCAATAGCTAGTTTTCATTCCTAACAACCTCAAATGGCTATAATACTCTATAGGCTTCCTATATATGCTAAGAAACATCAAATACAATCAAAAGAGAGCCTGAACTTCATTTTTTAATATCATTTTAATCCTTTTTTCATCAAAATCATGAATTGAGCTCTACATTTGAAATTTCTCTATTCTTAGTGCTTCATTTATTTTATCTACTCTTTAAGAGAGTTTATTTGAATTATTATTCATCTTGTATCACTTTAGAATTGTAAAGGGTGAGGTATCCTTTAGAAAATCTTAGAGAGGGTGTGGTATCGCTTGTAAGAGGAAGATTTACTTAAAGAAAAGCAAGAGATTTGTAAAACTTCTTCAAGTGCCAATTGAAACTTGAAGGAATGGTGGTTTGATACATAAGCTTGAAAAGCTTGGAGAGTGGATATAAGCCTTGGTGAGGATATCCAAGGGAGGAACCACCATAAATCCTTATGTTTAATTTTTCTACTCTATCTCTTTATTGTTTTTGTAATATTGCTATATTTTTCTTGTTGTATGTACTCTGTTTTATTGCTGTCATTTGTTGAATATATTGTGCTTGAATGCTTAGGTTGATACTTAGATGATTAAACACAAAAGGAATATATATTTATGCATAAGCTTTTTTATTATTTTGTCTATGCATAGTTAATGAAATTATTAAATGAATTGTGCTTCAATGTTGATCTTGTTAGTTTAATGATTAAATAATTGAAAGAGAAATTAATTTATGCATTAACTTGATTCTTATCTATGCATAATTGAATGAGTTGCTTTGTACAAGTGTATTAATTGTCGTATGTTATGTGCAAACCTCTTGATTAAATAATCTTGTACTTATCTCTTGATGATTTGTTAGTACGTAGTTAAATAAGTAAATTTACACTAGTTCTTTAAATTATTATCTCTTCAATGCAAAACATCTTGATAAAGCTATCTTAGAATTGTTTAAGTTAAAATTATTCTCATGGCTTTCCAAATCAAAAGATTTTCAAAAAGGATTTCAAAAATAAGAAAAGTTTTTAAAGAAACCTAATTCACCTTCTCTTAAGTGTGGGTTGCCAAGGCCTATACTCTATTCATGACATAATAAGCGATGCTAACTACTTCAACCTAAAAGGATTTAGGAAGAGACTTATCATTTAAGATAGTTATGGCCATCTCTTCTAGACACTTATTTTTTCTTTCAATAACTACATTTTGTTAAGGTATTCAAGGAGATGAGAAGTTATACTTAATGCCATGGTCATCACAAAAATAAGTAAAATCATAATTTTTAAATTCTCCATTATGATCCCTTCTAGTACTTACTATAGATATTCTTTTTTTTATTTTGAATGGTTTTTGCAATAGTTTTGAATGTTTCAAAGGCTCTATATTTGGAAGAAAGAAATAATGTCCATATAAATCCAAAATAATCATTAATAATTACAACTATACAGAGATTTCCTCCATGACATCTAATTCTCTAAGGACTAATCAAATCCATATGGGGTAATTGAAGTGATCTAAATGAAGAAACAATATTTTTGGATTTGAAAGAGGCTTTTACTTATTTTCCCTTTTGGCATGCATCATAAATTCTATCTTTGACAAATTTTAATTTTGGCAATCCATTAACTAATTTATTTTTGAAAAGTTTTCTAATGAGATCCATACTTGCATGAGCAAGTCTTTTATGCCCAATCCAAGAATCCTTATTTACACTAACCAAGTATTTAGAATCCAAATAAGGCTCATTGTTATTATCTATCATGCAGATATTGCCATATCTTTTACCTATTAACTTAATTTGCTTATTATTTTGGTTGTCAACTATGCAACAAGTGGAATCAAAGGTAACTTTGTTTCCTTTGTCACAGAATTGACTAATACTAAGCAAATTGCATTTGAGCCTTTTCACATATAAGACATCATCAATACAAGATTTAGCATTCTTACCAATGCTACCTTTTCCCATGACTTTGCCTTTTGAATTATCTACAAAGGTGACATTTCTTCCTTCTTTAAGTATCAATGAAATAAACTTGGATTTGTCTCTTGTCATATGTCTTGAACAACAACTATCCAAGTACCATATATCACTTTGAGTTTTCATGCAAACTTACAAAAGAAGCATCAATTTTTTACTTTTGGTACCTAAATAATTTTAGGTCTATTTTTGTTAGTACGTACATATGTTGCTTTAGGAACCTAGATTTTCTTTATTCCAATATAAATGTTTGTTCTATGTGTACAAGAGTAAATTCCACACCCTTTTTCTCTATAATAGAAGCATATTATCTTGGGTTGTCTTTTTATAGTTTCTTTTACAAATAAGTTTTTATAAAAATGATTATTCTTGTTTGGAGTATATGAAAGACCTTCTTTGTTAAAGCTTGTCTTTTAACTAAGAAGAATATCAAGTGAATCTTTTCTTTTTTTGAATTTTTAAAGAGTTTTGGTTAAATCACTAAGTTTCTTCTTGAGACTTTTACAAAAGGTGCACATTTATGTGATTTTCTTAATGCTCTCTATCTCCTAAATTAAATCCTTATTTTCTTTTTCTAGATGTTTAGTATTTTTTTTCAAAGAAGATATTACCTTCTTTGAAAGTTTAATATTTCTTTTAGCCTAAAGTAAATCAATATTAAGATCAGAAATAAAATAATCATATTCATCATCTAAGCTAGAACTAGATATCTCATCTCCATCTTATTCTCCCATAGTCATTAAATAGAGAAGTGCTTCTTTGTCTTTATCATTTTCATCATAAGGTCATTTTCATCATTATTTCCCTAGGCTATTGGGTGAGCTTTCTTATGGGAGCTTCTATTTTTCTTCTTTTCATATTCTAACTATTTCTTCAAATATATGCAATAATCAAACTTGATGTGTCCTAACTTTTTGCATTCATAGCAAGTTGAAGTGGCTTGCTTGCTAGCTTCTCCCTTATTTATGTGTTTATTTACTTGAGGAATTTTTCTCCTTCTACTAATTCTTTTTAGAGCCCTTTGATATTTCTTGGTAAGAAAAGCTAAGTCATCATCAAATGATGTCTCCAATAATTCCTTTTGACAATCATCATCAATTTTATCTTCATCTATCTTAGTTTTATCTTTTAGAGTAAGAGATTTCTTTTTCCTTTCATTATCATTAACATATCTCTTGATTTCTAGTTCATGCTCTTCCAAGTTCCTAAATAAGTCTTATAAGGTTGGCATCTTGATTTTCATTGCTTCTTTGACAGCAATGATTTTTGTTTGCCACTTAATCATTAATGATCTAAGCACCTTGTGAACTAACTCTCCATTTGTAAGATTTCTGCTAAGAAGACTTAGTTAATAAGAGCAGTAAATCTTTGCATCATATCTTTGATGGATTCACCATTATGAATACTAAATAGTTCATATTGATAAACTAGTGTATGCATTTTACTTTCTTTGACTTGTGTGGTTCCTACATGAGCTACCTTAAGCACATCCTATATCTCTTTTATAGTTAAACAATTTGAAACTCTTTCATATTCACTTAGCCATAGAGAATTTGATAGGATCCACCTAACCTTGAAGTGAAGTTGATATTTTCTTTTATCATTTTTACTCCACTCAGTTCTTAGTTTCAAAATATCAACATTATTTTCCTTTTTAGTTGATAGATTTTATCTATTCTCAAACAATTCTCACATATCAACTTTAGTGGCTTTTATGAAATCTTTCATTTTTAGTTTTCAATAAGTGTAATGTTGTCTATTGAAACTTAGAGGTTTATTCAATGGAGAAGATTCAGGTAAAATAATGAAACTATCCATAAGATCCTCTTAAGATCGCAAGATCTTGTCATAAGAGCCTAGTCTGGATACTAAGTGTTATTTAGGATTTTATCCAAGAGAGGTGAATTAGGTATAAAAATTTTTGAAATCAAAAGTAGAGCAAACTATTATGATAAATTAGTAGCAATTTGTTCAAAGTTGAAAATAGGAAGCTAATGATATTTACAAGAATAATCAACTTAATATAAAGCAAGTATATCACAATCATAATTTGAATTAGAAAAATAAAGTATAAAGTAGATAAATAAGAGATAAGGATAAAAAGAATCAAGCTTAGCAATTTATAGTGGTTTGCCCTTAAAGATCTAACACTTCTAAGGATTACATCTATTATTAAGTCTACCTAACTTAGATTTTCAAAATAAATTCACTATCTCTTCAAGTTTAAGGTTACTTGAAGAAGCCTCAACATAAGTCTTTATTTTCTTCTGCAATCTCTTTGAGATTCCTTTCTCAAAGACTAAATCTTCCAAGAGATCCTATACTCTTGATGTTCCTAAGGATACCTCACCCCAATATACAAGAAATGAATGGTTTGGAATTAGAAGAAAGGTTCACAAATACATGATGAAAAACTAATAAGAGGAATTTAATCTTGTAAGCTTAAAGGATTTGTAAGATAAAAATGAGAAAGATATAGTAGTGAAAGGTTTATTTTATATTTTCAAAATGAGTTCAAGCCTTTATATAGCAGTTAAAAGGTTTAAAAATTCATTACTCATAAAATATAACCATTACAAAGTAGTTACCACTTGATCAATTGATTGAATCGACCCTTAATAATTTGAAAAAAGATCATGGTGATCTGATTGGTCAATTAATTCACCCAATTGTGATTTAAAATTTTTACATAGTGAATCAATTGATTAACAATTTACCTGGAACTTAATTTAGCTCTAGATGTGTAGAATTAATTAGGTTAATTGATTTTAGTAGCTTATTTTGCTCTTTAGAGCCCTAAAATCAATTGGTCAATCAATTAAGGCAGACTAGTTTGCTCTCTAGATGCTTGGAATCAATTGATCAATCAATTGATTCCCTTATTTTTATCATTTTGAAGTATTTGTTTTAAAAACATGGTTTTCTTTGCAAAAAGGCATTCCAACTTCATTTGAGGATTAATTTTGACACAAGTTTTTGACAAGTATATTTCCTTAAAATTTAAACTTATGTAATGTTCCTCTTGTATATTTTATCTGAAAAAAATTGTCCTATAAATCTAACTAAGTTCTCAATGATCTTCAATCTCCACTTTTTTGTATTCAAGGACACTAATTCAATATCAAGATGGTTAAAATGTTTTGTTATCATTAAAACACCTCTAAATGGGGCTGAGGTCAACAAAGCATAGTGTATTGTATACAATGTGGTTTCAAATCTAATTGATGCATGGATTTCCAATTTCCTTTACTTGAATGATCGAATGTCTTCATTGGGCCCATTAAATAATGACTCAAGACCTACATTAGTTGGAGTATAAGACTAACAAGTACCTTGATATCATTTGTTACATCCTAAAATTGAGTGGCTCTAGACAACTACTAGGCTTGATGCACTAGCCTAAATGACTAGTTTAAGTTATCTAAATAGTCAAGCTTGGTGCCTTATATATCATGCTTAAGTTTCAAATCAAATCAATATAGGACTTTATAATTTGTCGCACCTAAAACCTAATTAGCCTAAGACAACTACTAGGCCTAACGCACTAGCCTAAAAGACTAGTTCAAATTATTAAAGCAGTTAGACTTGATGCCTTCTATACTATACTTAAGTCTCATATCCAACTGGCATAGGGATTTACCATCCTACCATTTAAATGGCTGAAGGACTTTTTAAGTCCAACAAGTCACATGGCCTAAGATCTACATTAGTTGGAGTATATCTTTGACGGGTTCTTTGATACCATTAAATTGTTTAAGCTTGACTACCCCAAGACAAATGCTAGGCTTGACCTATTGGCCTAGAGACAAGTCTAAGTTATCAAAGTAGTCAAACCCGATGCTATAAGTCTTAAATCCAGCTAAAGTGGTTCTTTACAATAATTGTGAGATCCCACATTGGTTAGGTTTGACACTTGAGTATGATATACATGACACCAATCTTGATAACTTGACTAGTCTTTTAGGCCAGCGGATCAGGCCTAACAATTATCATAGGTCAATCAAGCTTGAGGAGTGATAATTATTTCCTTAAAGACTAAAGTTCAATGTCCATATATAGCAATCATTTTATGTTCCATTTGTTTTTATAAAAAAATCATTCATAAGGAAATCTCATTTGTAGGTGTAAAACTTAAGGACTTTATGCCATTTATATACTTTGTGGTTAACAAAATAATGCAATATGTCACAATAATGGGGGAAAGCAATTTCTACTTTAATGAAGTGGATGTTTCACTTTCCACTTGTAACATTGAATAAATAGAATATTTTCTATGATTATAAATTTTGGTAACTATAATCATCTAAATGAGAGATTTGCCTATATGATGAAACAAATAGAACCTTCAACTACAAAATTAATGGTAGACCAACCATGAGAAAGAACTTAAAATGTAGTTAGCTTAAACATCATTATAATGACTATCCCTAGTGAAAAGTAATGAACATGGTGTCATACAAAGACAAGAATTACCAATAAGAACTTGAAATAGATGAATATTTTATGTGGTTAGAGAGTGAGAGTTGTGTTTTAAGGCATTTGCTTTTGTCTCTTACTTAAGTAATAGTATCTTTCATAGTGCCATTCCATTTTAAGTAAGAATGCATAGTTAACCAAATTATGTGTGGAATCATGAAAATATCATCTTAATGGCATTAGTGACATGAATTGCAACATAACTAAAATTAGAAGACTAGTTTGATAAAAATCTTTACAGTAAAGGTTGACAAATTAGGTCAAACCCTAGTAATCCACTTAATACATCCTATCACAGTAATTTACTGGCTATGATTACAAACAAAATGTAAAACAAAACAAAGTAGAATACAAATAAAAGTGAAATAAAATAGGATGTAAGAATGTATTGTGCAGGAAATAAAATAAAAAAGGATGAATGCCAACAAAAATAATTTAGAAGCTTAATTTGAAATTAAATAGAACATTCTAATAGAAATAATGTAGAAAGATAGTATAGAAACACAATTGATCTAAGAATTTGAGAGCTCTTACTAAATTAATCAATGATAAAAATTTAATTGATAACTCCAATTGATTTTTCAACTTAGAATCATTTGAAACTCTTGCAATGATTCATGAATTTTATGCTAGATAACTATCTAGGATTTGATCAATTAAGATTGGCAAAATTAAGCAGCCATTATAATTTGTAAAACTAGATAAAAATTGACTTAAAAATAAAATTCAATTAAGTTGAAAGATTAAATTAGAAACTTTTATTTTAATCATTCAACCTTTTGTTCCCATTTGAAGAATAATGTTTAACCAACCACAATTTGACATAAAAATATATGAACATAAAAGATTATGAGGTTGAACTCAAATTATACCAAATCAACATTTAACTTATGCAATTCTAAATAATTAGAACAAAGAATAAAGGAAAGAGAAAAATCAATTAGAAAAAGTCAATATTATAGTTTAGGATCTCATAATCCAAATAAAGATGAGCCTTAAATTCCTTGAATCAATAGAAAATGTATCCTTCCATGATTGAAGAAGAAGAAACTTAAAGAAAAAAAATCGTTTAATGTTGCGTAGAATTGTGTTCCTACCTTTAAAGGCACAAAACACTATATTCGATTTCCTATCCTCTAAAACTTAATGGGCCAAGATATGCGCCTCTTAGGGTTACAATGAATAGGGTCTTGCTAATTTTTAAAAGCCTAAAAGCTAATTTACAAAAGTCTCATACGTCTGACTTCTGGCTATTATAAGACCTTTAAAATTATATAGTTTTACTAAACCATAAACATGAAAGTTATGGGGTAGGGTTTTATGAAATTTTGGGTGGTAATTTTATATTAATTAGACCTCTAGAGCTCTAGATATAACCCAAAAGAGATTGAATCAACTTAGACAAAAATAGAGCATTAACTTTTTTGTTAAATTTGACCTTCGAGATATCTGATACTTGATTTATTTGCTAAAAATTACCAAAACATAAAATTTCTAAAACTTCCTTTAAACTTTCCAAGCATATAAAGGTCACTTAAATTCATTATCTAAAATTCAAGTTATAACAAAAAACCTAAAATTATATAAAATCCAGCATTAACTGAAAATTTTCAAAATATTAGAAAGCTAGCACTAAAACACATAGCAAGGCCAATTATCTAAAATTAAGCATATGTAACACACTAAGAGGTACAAAATAGGAGGAGATAATATAGGTAAAATCTTGCCCATTAAATTCCCCTATACTTATCCCTAGTATGACTTCAGATAAGACATAACTTTATTCAAAACTAAAAATAAAAGATTTACTTTCTAAAAACTTCAAAATCACAAATCCATAAGAAAAATAATTAAAGCTATCAAGAGCCATAACCTATCATGAACAAAAATCTTGACGAGCTTGAAACCAGCTAATATAATAACTTTATTTAAAAAGAGTAAATCAATATGGTATATTCTTACCAAATTCATTCTCAAACTTTCAAGTGTTTAAGGTAAGTGTTTTACTCAAATTCATTCCATGAAATTGCTTTACCATAAGCTTACCAATCATCTAATGTTCACTACTTAAATCGCATATACAATACAAATCAAAAGGACTTTATTCAATATTGTAATGTGCTAAGGAAAAGGAATGAAAAAAAAAAGGTATAAAAGGGTAGAAACCAAAGAAGTCAATAGATATTTGAATCATAAACATATAGGCTAATCATGAATAATTATAACCTAACTTCAAATTCAAACACACATTAACTTCTTTTTATCTTTTTTTTTTTCACTTTTTCACTTTTTTCCATTCTTTTTCATCATTTTCTTTTCATTTTATTTCTCTCTTTTTTTCCCGACTAACATTTGAACCTTGAAGTTGATAAATTTTCACAACATACACATGCACACACCTTTACACTTTTTTAAGAATCTATCTCATAAAAATTTAAATACTCTACTAATCCCTAAAGTTAAGTAAAGGCACTTGTTTTTCATTAGAAAAAGAAATGTTCATGAGTTAATCAATAAAGAAAAGGAAATTAAGTTTAAGAGGCTCAACAAAGATAAAAATTCAAGGTTAGCTATGTGGCTTTAGTTTAAACAAAGAAAGAACACCTTTCTCATTTTTGTGCATGCATATGATAATATAATCTAAAAAAAATTAAAAGCAAGTTCTAGATAAATAAATCATGGGAAAACATCACATAAGAAAGAAAGAAAATAACATAAAATTTCAATATAAAGCTTAAAATCTCAAAGGAAATTCATGCTACCAAAATTCAATCTACTAATTTAAAATCCATCACGAAACTAATGAATTTCAAGAAGTAAAATCATTTATTTAATCATATTATAGATCCTATGTAATTTTAATTAAGTCTTGCTTATGAAAATTATAAAATATTTATAAATGGAAAGTAACTAAAATGACTAAAAAAACTTAAAAACAAGTAAAAAAAACACATTTTTTTTGTTTAAATGAAGATACAAAACACAAATTAAGTCCTAGAAGTCTCCCTTGATACTTAAGTTTTACATTGATCTCAATGTAAGGTATATCAACATCAAAAAAAGTTAAAGGACAAGTAAATTAAAAAAAAGGTAAGAAAAAGCAAATCTAAAAATCTTGGGTTGTTTCCCAAGAAAAGTTTTTCTTTAACAATTTTGGATAGACATGGCTTTAGCTTCTTTAACTAAGGTCCATATGATGATTAACTATATCTTTTTCTTCCAAATTACTAAACTTTATATCATCCATCAAAGAGGTCTTTTGTAAATTTGAATCATCTAGCATAATTTCTCCCATTGTTATACTTCAGTTACTTTTTTTTTTTTTAATTTCAAAATCATCTCATATAATGAATTCAACATGTAGGTAAAATGACTAGAATAATCAATAAGAAAGCACTCTTTTTTCCTTTAATGAATGTACATAAGGTGCTAAATTTATGGTAGAAACCACTATTGCAAATTTCATTTCTACATTATCATTAATTTTTGTACATTTTGAAACAATAATATTCTAATCACTTATAAATGTTGAAATCTCTACACATATGGCACACCTAATATTACTATCATAACAAATGCTGTAATAATCCAAAAATAAGGCAAGAAGCAAATTTTCCTAGAAAATTACATTTCAGAATCCCGACAGGAAAATCAAGTGAAATTTAGGAGAATTGAGAGGGTAATTTCAAAGTGAGACTAGCTAGAAAAATTTTAGAAAATTTAATAAACATTATAATGAATTAAAATTAAATTAAAAACCTAAAAATAGGTTTAGGAAGATTCATTTAGAAATTTATCATATTTCTAGCACTTGATAAATTGAAAAAGTGAAAAATTAAGCCAAAATATAATAAATTAATTTTAAAATTTTATGACTAGCCTAAATTAATTTTTAAGGCTTAGAAATTATTGTGAAAGATCAAAAGTAAAGCTATAAAAACATTTATATGTTTAGGATTGAAAATGCAAAGAAAATGGAAGATTTGAGGGGTCAAATTGCAATAAACTTTTTTTACTTTTTTAAACGGGTTAATTTTTTTTTTGTATTGGTTTGATTGGCCCAAGTTTTAAAGGTCCAAATCTGAATTCTTAGGCTAAAAAATATGAGCCCATGGTTGGTCCAAGCTTCCAAAGGAAGCTAAGGACCAAAATGAAAAAAGAGATAAATTTAGAGCTATTGTGTAAGAACGAAGCTTAGCCTTTTTGTGTGGCTAAATTTATTGGCCAAAAGGATCATTATTTGCTGCTGGAATAGCACACTTGGATGTATGAAATGGTTGGTCAATTTTCCCAAAATTTTTCTCCAAATCCAAGAAAAATTAATAAGGAAATTCATAAAATTTTGTAGAATTAGGGTTAAGTTTTTTATATATATTTGTGGGGCCTTGAGAGTAGAAATTTCCTGCCCCTTAACTAGTTCCAAACCATGGCATTAGGAGGAAAAAATAGAAAAAGAGTTCAAGGGTTTCAATTTGCTCTCCAAAGCTTGTAAAATAGTTCGATACTTTCTTTTAATTTCTTCCAAATTTTATAATTTTCTCCTTTCCTAAATCTCTAAAATAGAATTTATTTCCATGAAGCCATTCACTTGTTATGTCGAAAAGTCATAAAAAAACCAAAAAAAAAAAGGTAAAGAGGTTAAGGTGAGTGGTAACTTTCACTATTTTTGGAGCCATTTCAAAGGAATAGATGATGATATTGTTAGTATATGCTTCCTTATTTTCTATTTGAAATATGCTTAGCTATGATTTTGTTTTAGAGTATTCTAATCAATATTATGATGATATGTTCTTGAAATATTAATTTCAAGAGTGTTAGGAAAAGGATTCATTAAAAATTATTTAGGAAAAATGGAAATAGGAATCTGTGGAATTGAAATTAGCTTCTCTCATATGGTACTAAATAAGGGTTTTGGATACCTAGTGTAATTGAAGTTTTGGAAACTTTAAAAAATAAATTTTTAGCATTTTATGGTCATATTTGGTGCTAGGATGAATGTAAATGAATTTAAGAATTTTGAAAAAATTTTAGGTCGGAAATAAGGCAAGTTAATGGTGAAACTCCCAATTCTGCCCATTTTAGAATGCTGGTCTGGTTAGTCTTGGGTTTCAATTTATTTAACCCATAAAATGAATGATTAAAATTATGAAAATCCTAATATATTTCATTTGGGATGTTATCAAGCTTGTGGTAAAATTTGGTGGTAATAAGAGTTGATTTGATTGCCTAAATGGTAGCTTTATTTTAGCAGCTCTGAAGCTGTCTGAATTCAGTTAATATGAGATTTTGCTTTTGATACATTAGTAAACCTATGAAATTATTTGTACAACACTCAATTTATCTTTCATATGATGTGTTAATAATGTTTTGGCAAAATTTGGTAACAATTAGATTCCATTTTACTAGTAAAAAAGGGCTTTAATTACATGTGCCCTTGTGCTACCTTGTTCTGTAATTCTCCCTTTGGGTTTTGAGTGAACAGTATCCATGGAAGTATTTTAAGCAATTTGATCATTGTATCTTGTGTAATAAAATTTTAGAAACATTGGAACAAATTGTGGTGAAATTTAGAATGAATTTTGGAGCAGAAAGAGGCTCCAAGCTATGGCACAAATACAAGTATGCTTGAAACTCCATAAGGATTGTCACGAAGGAATTTAAATAAATATGACACATTGATGTAAAACACAAGACATTTATGGCATGTTGGGTATTTGACTATATACTTGAAAATGGATAAAATGGTTGATGTTTTGACATTCCATTATTGCTCATTGTGAATTAAGAGGGGGAGATATAACATCCTTCACAGAGAAGGAGAAGTGTGGTTAGTAGTGGAGGTGAAAAGTTGGTGGCTTAATGCTTAGGGTGGCAGGGGATAAAGTTGGACTGGAGATATAAGGTAACACTTATATACCTATTATTGCCATTTTCTATGACGAATTATACCAATGATATACATAAGGAAAATTTCTCATAAGACATTAAATAGGAATTGTACTCAATGATAAGGTTAATCTTTTATGATAAAAGTGATGAATATCACTCACTGAGTATATTTTATACTCATTTTTTATTGTGTACATTTAATGATAAGTACCTATTATAAAGCTAAAATAACATATTGATACTTGTACAATAACCTTCCACTTTCTCTATGACATCTAAGGGATACTATCTGATAGGGGTTCAGTTGTTATAATATGAAATGTGTTATTAATTATTACATTTGTATAAATAATGTTTTTGTGATATATATATATATATATATATATATATATATATATATATATATATATATCTATATGTATGTATATAGCTTTTAAACTTATAATATATGCAGTTATTTTTTAGTTTAGATGTCTGTTTCTTCCTAATAATAATTTAATACAGATATCAGAGTATTAAAGGCTTGTAAAGATATCTATTTAAAAAGTTAGCACTAATTAGATATCTTTACGTCGATCATGATAACCATAAAATAGGTTATGATAAGTGCACTCATGGCCATTTACACAATCCATAAATTTTGAAACCCCATGAAATTTAGCAAGCATTTCATCATAAATATGTCTAATAAGTACATGAAAAATAACAAAATCAAAACCAACAACATCAGAAATAGAATTAAAAAAATCAAAATGAGGAACATCTTGCACTAAAGGTTAAAAATATGAAGATGAGACATAGAATTATCATGTATAGTTTCAGAAATGCCAAGTTTAGTTGTTACACTATCAAACTCCATGATTAATATTACATCTTGAACATTAATCACAGTTTTTGTTGTTTTTAGAAAAGGCAAGTTAAGAATAATTTGAGGGAGAATCTCGAATATCTTAGTTTCCATTTTCGAGATGTAAAAATCTATTGGAAAGATAAGTCCATCAACTGACACTAAAGCATCCTCAATAACACTTAAGGGGTAAATGTTAGATCTATTTGCTAATTGCACAACTATCTTTCTTTTTTTCAAAAGTCCTAAATTTAAAGTATCAAAAATAGAAAGAGGCATGACATTAATTGAAGCTTTTAAGTCTAGTATAGCATGCTTAATTTTGGTTTTTCCTATAATACATGGAATAGTGAATGCACCTAAATCTTTGCATTTTCTTAGTAAGTTTCTTTGAGTGATGGTAGACATGTTCGCCCCTACATTTATTTTCTCATCATCCTTTAATTTTTTTTTATTAATGCACAAATTTTTCAAAAAGTTAGCATACCTTGGAATTTATTTTATCAAATCTAGTAAAGGTATGTTAACTTGTACTTTTCTAAAGGAATCAAAATTTTGTTTTCAAACCTTAATCTTCTCTAATGGAACAACTTTTCTTAGAATAGGGAAAGGAATAGAAAAATTAGTGGGGAGGTAGGGGTTTAGGGAAATAATGTACTTCACTTACACCATATATTTTCTCTTTTTTGGGTTACTTCTTCTTGTTTTATTCTATTGATGGCTTACTTCTAGTTGCAAAGATAAAGGTATGTTAACTTGCTTACCATTCTTAAGTATTATTGCACTCATAACTTGCTCGTCTCTTGTATTGTTAGAAAAAGGTTGTCCTAAACCTTGTGCTTTAAGCTCATTTAGGATAGAAAATAATTGGCTAATCTGAGTTTATAAATTGGTGATTTTAGCTTCTGTTCTTTGTTGAAACTACAAGTTATTGGCAACCATTTGCTTGATCAAATCTTCAAAGAATGGCTAAAAAGAAGTTAAAGTTGAATAAAGTTTAAAAGCAAGATTAGGTGGAATTTTGTTATAAGTAGGAGGATATTAAACTTGACCAAAATTTGTGCTATATATGAAGTTTTAATTATCTTTCCAACCAAGGTATTGAATAGGTTGCTACTACTGGTATTGGTATTAAGTTTACCAAGGAAAATAGTTGTTACATACGCTTGAGGTTGACATTCATCATCTTGTAATGTGGGGTAGAAATCAATAAAATGAATTAGACATGAGCAAATACCAAAAAGTCAAATAGGAATGGGGCTTGGATTTTTTTGTTGTCCTATGGCCATTCATCTTACTAGAAAGGTTAATTTATCCAATTTATGCTTCATTCTTTGCTAATTTGAATGGAAGAAATTCATCTGATAGCAGTTATAATTTTGTTGCCAAATTGTTCGAAATTTAATGCCATGTTAGCTATCCAGTCTTTAGCTACCATAGGAAATTTATCAATTAATATGCCACCACTAGCAGCATCAATTATACTTCTATCCATGGGAAGAAGTCCATCATTAAATACTAGATCAAGGGTTGCTCATTAATCTTCTGGTGTGGATAGCTTGAGCATAATTTCTTGAATCTTTCTCAATATTCATGCAATATTTCACCAATCATCTTCCTTATGCCATATATATCTTTTTTTATGGTAATAGCTCTTAAAGCAAGGAAGAAATTCTTTAGAAACAAACTCTTGATATCATTCTAACTTGTAACTAAACTTAGTTATAAGTAATATATCCAATCTTTGGCTGCACCAACAAGTAAGAAAGAAAATGCACTCAATTTGATATGATATTCTAAAATACCATAAGGCTTTGTAGTTAAGCAAACCACATAGAACTCATTTAAATGCTTATAAGGGTTCTCACTTGCATAACCATGAAATCTAAGAAGCAAATGGAATAATTCGGATTTAAACTCAAAGTTAGCATCAAGTTCAAAATATTGTATGCTTAAAGGTTATAAGTGACATCAGGGTAGCTAATTCCTTTAATATCTTGTTATTAGCCATAATTTCTAAATTATCTAGAAGTTTAGAATAGGAGATAGGAATGCTATAACTATATGTATTCCTAGTCTTACAAAGAAAATTAAAAGTTCTATCTATTTCAAGATCAAATTCTAATAATTCACCAGTAGATTACCTAGTTATACAAAAGTTCTATCTATTTCAAGATCAAATTCTAATAATTCACCAATAGATTACCTACTTATACACTAGACTACATACAAATTCTAATGATTCACCAATAGATTACCTAGTTATACACTAGACTACATAGTACAATAGCATAAAAATATAAAAACACAGGAATACTAGTGCAATATCAAAAATCACTCAAAATAACTCTAATGAACCTATTTATAAATTTTTAAAAAGCATAAAACCACCATAGAATGAAAGCCTTTAACATCTAGGACCCATCCATAAAATAAAAAAGTTAAAAAATAATAAAAGGTGGTCTAAATGATGGAATTTAGCCTAAAAATAATGGATCTTAGGGATATAAATCCTAAAGTTTGTTCAAAATTTTTTTTTCTACTAACATAACAATTTTCAAGTCAATTAGAGATAATGACCTTATGACATTGTTAAGAGAGGAGATAGTATATGTGCAATTTGTACAAATGAGTTCAGAACTTCTAGTAAAATGTAAAATGTAGTAATATATGATGGAAAAAGGTAACCTCAAGTGTAAGCATATTCAACTGCAAGATAATGCAAGAATCTAATAGATAACCTAAAATGCAAGGAAACATTAACAAATGTAGAATTGACTAAACACTAATAAATGTAGAATTCACTCAAATATTTGAACAATTATGTAATATAAAGCTAGTAAATGATGAGTAGGGATGAATTTAAATGGATCCCTACCAATGGCATGAAAATTTTGACATGAGTCACAATATAATCAAAATTAGAATATTGATTTGATAAAAAATTTTGTAGTAAAGGGTGATAAACCAGGTCAAACCTTAGAGATCCACTTGAGACATCCCATCACAATGATTTAATTCCCAAGAGTTTTCTAGGAATTATTACTAAAATTTTAATTTTTGATATTTTAATGTTACAAATAGAGTTAAGATAGGTGTGGAAATAATTGAAAGTTTTTGGAAAATTTTATAGATATAAAAAGTGAATTTCTATGGACCATGATTACAAGAGTTTAAAAGAAAATTCTACATTTTATTTTCTAAAGTTTGGTGCTATTTATGTAATAATTTGATTGATAAAATTTAAATTAATTAATTTTCATTGGCTATTAATATGTAAGTAAGCTTATGTAAAAATTTGGTAGAAATTGAAATTGATTTAGATGCCAAAAAGGCTTCTTTATTACAATAACTATAAAACTACTCAGTTTTGGCAACCTTATATATTTGGTTATGTATGAACAATATTAACATGATATTTTTGTGAAATAATTAAGGTTCCCATTATTTAACATGCTAAGGATATTTGGAAGTGATTTGAATGTTCAAAAGGTATTTTTGTTAATACTACTCATATGCTGCCCTACTTTAAAATTTGTATTTTTAGCATTGTGTAAACAATACCCATGAATGAACATGATGCAAATTAATTGATGTTTGATGAGTATTTTAGGTTTCACACATATCATATAACGCAATGAAAAATAGATTTTCAAAATATTATGTCATGTAAAACTTTCCTAGGATCAATGCATAGTGACAGAGATCGATATCAAGGATTACCTCTTGAAGTGTAGATCTTAATCACGAGCACAATCAAGTGATGATGCCTTTATGAAGTCCATATCGAGTGAATGATGACTTCTCAACTTCTGCAAAACTGCTAAGAATCATCTCTCTTACAAAGGACTTTAGTGCAATTTTAGGGTTCAGTGCAATTTCTGGTGACAATTTTGTTCATAAAATAAAGTGACGCCTTCATTTTTTTTATAGAGTTAAGGCACACCACTTTCCTAGTTCTACTAGGAAACCACCTTTAATTTTAATTCTACTCAACCATTAATATCTTATACCCATCTTGATGAGACTGAGGAGAGATAGGCTTTATCTGATAGTTATCTAATATTATCTTAATATTAATAACTTACTATTAGATAATAACATTATCTTATAATATAATTATCTAATATCAAATGGTATAATTATCTGATATTACTTTAATATCAAATAATATTACACAATATACTATATATTATGTGAATAATATATATTATTACTTTGATAATATATATATATGTACAAAATAAGAGGCCTAATTAATAGGATTTTAGTCCAACTAATTCTTAATTAACTATTATCCCATTTTTACTCCTTTTATGTGACCTTGTAGGTTCAATAGATCATAAATAGTGAGTGGTATCTAGCAATTCATTACTAGTATCTAAGTAGTAAGAATGTCTGTGATTCCACATCCACTTAATGTGTGAACAATACTTTGCAACATAGTCCTTTTTGTAATGATGTCTAAATTGAACTAAAGGTATGGGGTGTGTCATTCTCATTAATATTCAATTCACATTTCTTGATACCGAGTAGAGTAACTTAAATAAATGATCAATATCACATATTAATCCATTTGAGCACGACCATGCATTTCTTAATCTCACTCAATCAAAAGGCTTAAGGATATCACTTCTCCTATATAAGAGGAACAAAATCCCATTTACATCACTCACTTCCCTCTGCATGATTTATGACACACCTAATTAATATCCTAAATGTTATCCTGGTTGAAGGTGACATAGGACGACATCAAACTGTGTAATTTATCATATAGGGAACCATAGTGACTTCAAGTCAAAAGACTATGTGCACTGTGGTCATATGAGAATAGCTAATAACATTTGTTAACCTATGTAGTATTCTTACAGTGGGTCAGTCCAGCACATCTGTTCACTAATATTGTACTCATGTATTGACTTGATATCACATATTCATGATTCACAATCATTAGTTATCATACATGCTAATCTTAATATATTATTGCTATCCGTTTCGTAATAATACTTGACTAGAAATATTTTAGGAATAGCAAAATTATTCCAGGGACAATTATTATATTGAGTCATAAATTACACAAAAATGAAATAAAATATAATAATTGCATCACCTAAAATAAAGCATAATACATTGTACATTGTTACAATCATCTCATGATTGGATCCATAGACACACACACCAACAAAGTAGTATTATGTTGGGAATATGAGAGAAAATTTTTATAAAAATTTGAATTAATTTGGAAAATCTAAAGGCACTAAACCATGAAAGGTATATAAATAATTTGACAAAGTAATTGTTTAAAATTATTTGTTGGAAAAGGTCATAGTGAATTAAAGTTTGTGATATAATTGGTGATATTTTAGTTATATTGATAGTTATTCAAATAAGCTAAGTGTTCTCACTACTATGAATGGAAAGTTTGTATATCAACCTTAAATATAATGATGTGTGATGATGAAAGTTAAATACATGAGAATGATAAATTTTGTTAACAAAACTTTTATGGCATGATTAGTACTTTGATAATACCTAATGAAATGAATAATTAATGCTTATAGTATCTTATCATTGATAAGCTTATCATAAACATGATTTATAGAGGGAGATATGCATCCTTCACAAAGAAGGTAAGGTGTAGTAAGGGTTGGAAAGATAAGTTAGTGGCTTTATACATAAGGTAGCAAGGGATAAGGCTGGGTCAAAAATATAAGGTGAAATTCATATACCAATTATGATCATTCTCTTTAACAAACCTTATAAATATTATACATATGAGAAACAATAAGCACATAAGAGATTTACTCAATTATTATACATTATTATATATTTAATTTTTTATGGCGAAAACTTTTTAGAAAAAAAGGGAAGAGCAGCCATTATACACTCTTTTTGTTGTATTTTATTTATAGATACAAAGCATTAATCCCATAAAATGACTAACACTTGCACAAGAATCTTCCTTTTACTTTGGGGAGCCTTCCAATAACATTTTGCTATAGACTTTAAATGTTTACAGTGCGTCCTCAAGTAGATTACATTATAAAGCTTAAAAAGATAAATTCTGAGTCTAACCCTTTCCTAGTTAATCTCGTTCAGTAAATTCATTCACCGAAAGGCATAACTAGTAATTCTAGCTCAGTCAATATGTCAATTTCTCTTTCTTCCTTATCCATGGAATTAGATCTTAACGAAGATAGTGAATGGAAATAGATTGGTCCTAGTTATAAGTTCTACCTTTTAAAAGTACTTATGTATAAATTTATATATTTTTTGGAAAAAAATTTGCAATCTTATATAAATATCTTTAGTTATATGTAAATTATTTTTTAAACTTTCTTATCTATATGTAAGTGGTATTATTTTCTACAAATACTTATTTATACTCTTAGTATATTTAAGAAATTAAATGAGTTAAAAGTGTCTTAAAGGCTTGTAAAGGTATTTGATTAGTGTATTAGTACTAGTTAGGTATCTTTACGCCACTTACAACATCCAAAAAATAGGTCGTGACAAAACATTACAAAAGCTATTGTAGTAAAATCTTGTATGTTTAATTTCTAGCCATTATAAGACTTTCAAAACTGTGGAGTTTCACTAAATCACAAACATGAAAGTTATAGGGTTTGGTCTTAGGAAAGTTTGGGTGTTGGCTTCCCCTTGATTGGATCTTTGAAGCTCTAGATATGGTCCAAAAATTAAGACTAAATTAGATTGGATAGAGAATAGAGCATTAACTTCTTAGCTAATTTTGCCCTCTCATATGTCCAAATTAGGCTTTAGCTAAGAATGAAAGTTGTAGAGCTTTATTTACACTTTTTAATGATATAAACATTACCTAAATCTAATATCTAGAACTCAAATTATAATAAAAAAAACTTGAAATAGCATGAAAATTTAGCATTAACTAAATAATGTCAAAACATTCAAAAACCAACACCCAAACTAAGAGGCATAAAATAAGAGGAAATAATGTAAATAAAATTTTGCATATCAATTAGTAAACTACCTTAAATCAAAAGAAGAAAAACATCATTACGCTTACACCATTAGCTGGATCAAGAAAAGGATTGAGTTAAAGATAACAACTATTTCTAATGGTCAATCTCAAAAAGGGTTTCATATTTTGAGACCCCTTGTTTGTTTGACTAGGACCTATAACTTAAATAAAAAGAAAATATTCCTCTATCCATCTCTATCATAAATTTACACATTCAATTTCTAAAGGAATTGAGAGGATTCATATTTTTTATAAAGATGTTGTTGCTTGTGATACATTTTCATGGATATTTGTTACATATTATATGGTAGGCCATGGTGGATGATGTTCATGTTATGGGTGTTTAGCACATAACTACATATTTGAATAGAGGAAAAAGATTATTATCAATAAATAGTAGATGAGAGAAATCAAAAGCTTTTAAAAAGGAGCAAAAGTCACTTAACTAGAAAATACAATATTATGCTAAGTGTTAAAAACATGGATGGAATTCATGTTTTACTTGAAAAAGGCACTAAACAGGTAGCTTAAAGTTCCAAAAAAGGTTACATTAACTATTTAAAGCTTTTTTATACAAAGTTTAAGTGATGATCCCCTATAGGATTTGTCACCATAAAAGAAGTATATCATTAGATTGACTTTTTCTTAGTGCTTATTTGTTTAACTTACCAGGTTATCATATGAATCTATATCAACCCTAAATTTTCAAGAAAAAAGTGGATGAGCTTTTATAAAGGAGAATAATCTAGGAAAGCAAAACTCCATATGTATTGTTAACATTGAAGAAAGATGGTAGTTGATGTATATGCATTGAAAACTAAGCCATAAATAAAATAACTATCAAATAAATATTTTCAATTCTAAGATTGGATGATATATTGGAAATTTGTACACTTAAAGGTGTTTTTAAACATTGGCTTGCTTAAAGTTAATGAAGCACTATATAAATGGTTTGTTATGCCATTTGATTAATCAAATGCTCCTATTACTCTCATTAAATTAATGATTTAAGTTTTGAAATATTTTACTAAGTTTGTGGTTGTATGTTTCAATGATATTTTAAATTTTAATAATGGTAAATATGAGCATAGGAACCACTTGCGTTGTGTGTTGATTGTTTTGTAAACTAATTAATTATAAGTTAATATCAATAAATATAGCTTTATTACATACAAGTTACTAATTATAAGATATATAATTAGTTTTAAAGGGTTGCAATACGATGAAAATAAGGAAAAAGCAATTTAAAAATGATCTTATCCAAAATTATGAGTGAAGTTAGAAATCTCCATAGTTTTAAAGCATTTTATAGGTGCTTCATAAAAAATTTTAGGAGCATAATGACTTCCATTAAAGAATGTCTAAGAAGAGAAAAGTTTTATTTGAAACAAGCAAAAAAGATTAACTTTGTCTTAGTAATGGAAAAATTATTTGCATCATTTGTATTTTTTTCCTATATTTTCAAAAAAACAAAAGATTGAGCTCGACTATGATGCATTTCAAGTTGTGGCTAATTTTGTATCCATCTCAAAAAGGTAAACTACTAATCTATTTTAAGGAGAAATCAACTACATTGCAAAAGAAAAAAAATGCTCAACATATAAATAAGAATAATATGGAATAAAGCAAGCAATAATAAAATGGTAAAACATTTGTTTGCAAAAGAATTCATTTTCAATTCAAACTATGAAGCTTAAGTTTATTAAAAGCTGAAGACTTGTGAAACTAGATACATGTCAAATGAGTTTCCTATAATAACCAATCTAACTTTTTGATAAAACATCAATCTTAACACATAAATAAGGTTACTTGTGTATTAACTCATCATGCTTCATTACTAGTGATAATGCTAACTAAAATTATTAGCTTTAAGTACTTGATAAAACTTTAAACTAATGAATTATATGTAAGAGCTTTATTTCATATTACTAGGTTTAATACTTTTAACGTTGCTATAAATTAGAATATTTGCCTACTAGTATGTTAGTTTTTTATAATAATTTTCTTTAAGTAATTTTTTCTATGAGTATGTCAAAGAAAATTTACCACTTTCCATTATGTTAGGGAGTGAAAGGAAAAAGGGTGGAGAGATAGTGAAAGTAAGGGATTAACATTACTAAATTTAGGAATGTAAATTTTTTAATTAAAAAAGAAAGTCATCTTCTTCAGATTACAATCTCATTTCTTGTTACCAAAAATATTTTTTTTTGTTAAATAGCTTTTTTCCTTTAAACATGAGAAAGTTAGGAAAATAAGCTGTTGAGAAATATGGAACTGGGGAAATAAAGCAAACCATGATGCTAACTTTGTACAACTAAAAGACCTTGTTCGGTGCATTCTATCATATGCAACTATAGTTAAAAACACATTACAAAACCTAACCACGAAGATAGTGAAACAAATAGGCCATATTCTTATTAGTTGGTATCATTTGCTAGATAAGTGGATTAAAATAAACACTGATGAGGCTACTAAACATTCTTTTGGTTTGGCAAGTTGTGGAGGAGTACTTTGAGATTGCTTAGGAAATTGGATTCATGGATTTGCTAAACCATTAGGGACATGCTCTCCTTTTTAAGTAAAATGTTGGGGGTGCTATTTATGGACTTGAAATAGTGTGGAATTGAGGTTTCAGAAAATCCAGCTCAAGAGTGATTCTAAAGCTCTCATCCAATGTCTATCTAATTCAAACAACTACAATTAAGGCTTCATTAAGATTATCCAACTGTTAATCCAACAAGAATGGGAAGTGAGAGTAATATATACTTATTGGGAAAGTAATAGTTGTGTCAATTAGCTAGCAAATCATAGAATCCAATTAGAACTTGGACTTCATGAATTCAATATGGTACCTCCATAAATATCATACCTCTTGTTAATGTTTTAGGAGTCTCTATAACTCATCTTGTAATCATTTGTTATTCTCCTTTTCTTTTGGGCTTTCAACTCTTTGCATCATAAAAAAAGACCTAATCAATTGCATGCCATCTTCAATCCTTGTTACCTATGTGCTTTAATTATTTAATGTCCAAAAATGATTTTTAGCATAGAGATTTTCTTAAGATAGTTTTTATAGAGCAACCACATTAGTGTTTTGCTCAAGAGGAGCATAGTAAGTGTATTAGTTAAAAAGGTTCGTGTATAGAACTAAACAATCTTCTTAGACCTAAAAATGCTTTTTAATGGAACTTATCTTCAAATGATTATAACTAAGAAAAAAATTAGATTTGCTTAGTGGATTGGAATGCATAACTTATTAATTTATTCACCAAATTATGATCATTAGGTTTAGCAATAATTGCTTCAAGGATGTACTAATTCTTACTTGTAATATGGATGATATTGTTACCATTGACAATGACAACATAGGTATTTTAGAGTTGCTTTTTTCTTTGAACCAAATTTTAGACAAAAGACCAAGGAATGCTTTGGTATTATTTAGGTATTAATGTTGCTACAAGTGAGCGAGTTAATTTTTTTTTAAATAATAGTAGGGGTGGTCAAGCCACTAAGCACATGCACGCAAGGTCTTAGGATCAAAACCAAAATGTGAAGGAAGACAAAGCTTTTGAGCAATATTATATGCCACTTGAACTAAATGTTCTTAATTCAATAAATTCATTTTATTATAAAGAAAATATAATATAAACCTTTAAAGTAAAATAGGATTGCTTTGAACCATAAATATTTTGATAATTGCAATGTTAAGCTTGGGTTGGAGGATGGGAGTAATTAGAAGACTAAGAGTAATAACAACATTAATTAATAATTAAACTCCTTTATTATTATAAGATGATTGCATATCTAGTAATTTAGTTAGCAAGTTTATGAACTCTTTAAGAACATCACATTAGGATGTAATAGTGCATGCCATGAAGTATCTTTAGAAGACAATTGAACATAACCTTATATGGGAGAACCATAATCACTACATGGTGGAGGGATTTTCTAATGTACTTTGAGTAGATTTCCATATAGGTTAAAGGATCTTCAAGGTACAATATGCATGTAAGTAATAATGTAATGTTACAAAAAAAGTGAGAAACAATATGTTCTTTTAGATATAGATCCCTTTAGTTTCTTACTAGTCAATTTCTTTCAATTTCAAAGAGGTAAAGATATAATTTTTCATCTTAAAATCTATAATTTTTTTCACTAAGACCCAACATTTCAATATAGAAAAAATTAGGTAAATTATATTAACTTCTTTAAGAATTAGTTTAATTACACTTCTTTTGCTTTGATTTTAAGAAATATATTAAACCTCCCTTATAGCCAATGTTGACTAACATTGTCTAATGTGCACTACAAAATGCTTAAAATATCCTTACCAAATTTTTAGGTAGATGATTTAACCTTTAGCTTACCTTTTCTTCTTCCTTTACAACTTTGCAACTCTAGATTTCTAATTTTTCAAAGAAATGCATCCTACCTCTACAAGGTTTAGAAGTGTATCCTTCTATCACTATATGATTTGGATATGAAATTTTCTATTTTTCTTCTAAAATCTTTCTTAATTCCTAAAAAGCTACTTGGTGGTAAACCTATGGACCTTTGTAAGAAGTAATCTATTATTCAATCTTCTTTAATGTAAGTTCACCAAATTGCTATGTTCTTACAAGTAAGACTTAGGTGTGGATACATTAAAGAAATTTTGATGATCAAGTTAGCTTGCAAGTTGAATTTCAATATAGTCAAGAGTGTTAGTGCTAAATGGGGGTGCATATTTAGCGTATTTATAGTTTAGAAGCAAGTTAAGATGATTCATAATGAATCTTATGATCTCTTAGGAGGTTAAGATAGAAGAAACCATTAACTTTTCAAGTAATGTAGTCATTTGTCTATTCTCACATATCTTGTGCTTCTTCTGGATATGATCCAAGGTCTAACAAGTCTAATCAATCTTCTGGTTAGGGAAAACTGCTTAATAAATTTTGCTAACTTAACAAGTTAGTTAATCTATAGGTCTTGGATAGTTATATTAGTATTTAATACTTATCCCTCAATATAGTGAAAGGTTTGATAAGCATGTAAACAATCTTTGATCAAATAATAAGTCCATTGATGAAATATGTTGGTTTAATTTGGCATATGACATTGTTGATGCTATTTTTAAAGTATTTATAAAAAAATTGTATTGATTATTATCTTTACTTAATAAAAATTCGATTTACATATATGCTAAAATATACATATCTCATACTAAAATATAAAAACATATTTTGTTGATGGATCCATTTTAGAATGAATTTTGTTAACATGCTTGAGTAAAACTCTTATTATACCTTTAGGGGCAAGTGATAAATATTGATAAACTGGATATAACTACCTAAGAATGATTAGATGAGTTAAGCCTACTTAACCTTGGATCACATGTTGAAGGAACACAAAATGCATGAGTGTGATCAAATGATCACATTACCTAGAAAAACTAGTGGTTTCTCCTAGCTTAACATTCTATAGGTCCATAAGATCCATCATGATTAGTCTAAGCTTGCCTTTGACACTTATAAATACTATAGGTATGCACCTCCATTTAGCATTGACAATCTTCACTTAAATTTTTACTTGTGAGCTAACTTGATCATTTTAGTGGCTTTAGCGTATCCACACTTAACTCTTGCTTGCAATAACATAACAATCATGTGAATATACCATCGAAGAAAATTCAACATCATAGTCCCTCCCTAAGTTTTGGTACTTCAATTTTCATTGATATTTTCTCCAAAGATGATTTTTCTAAGATTTTCATTGATATCGAGGTTGATGAGGTCAAATCAATCATTATGGTCACTAAAGCCATTGTGAAAAGATTGAATTTTCATGGGTTTAGCAATGACCTAATTTTCAACAATAACCTTTTAGGTAATAATTTGAAGGTAAGCTCAAATAGTTTGAAATAATTTCATATTTTCATTTTTTAGTTAAATAAAAACTATAGTGTTTACTAAGGATATGATGCATTGGGATTTACTATAGGAGAGATAATAAAGTAGTATTAAGGGCCTGATAGAAAGAGATCTATTTTTTAAAATATTATTATCAAAATTACATATTGATTCGCATCAAAATTAGGAATGTATTCAATGTTTTTTAACATTATATTTGAATTTTTTTTTTTTAGCATTTGCCTCTAACTTTAACAAAATTTTTCATAAATTAAATTTTTACAAAATGGTTCGCTAAAATAGCTAAGTACTCTTTACTTGTGAGCATCCTTTTTTTGAGTTGATGGGTACCTAAAAAAATTAGAAATAATAGAGTGAGTCATAAAGACTTAGTGAAAGGCTCCTATAAACTATTATAGAATTTTATTCATTTGGTATCTTTCCTTTTCATTCTTTTGTGTCGTTTGTTGTATCGTTATTAGTATACATAACTTATACATGATTTATTTATGTTTATCATGTCTTGTTAAGTAACTTACAATTCTTATATTACCACACATGTAATCATACATGTGAGGAATTGATATATATAATTCTTACATTCGCAAGTATTATGTAGCTTAAAGGTTTTCCATTACCACACATATGTTGTGATTTACCATACATAAATCCACATCATCTAGGAAAAGTAACATGTGTACTCATGGATAATGCATTCACTAATCATAATCACTTCACGACTGCATACCATGCATTTGATTCTACATTCTTACTGCATGATATGTTCACACCATGCATTCATATTTTAACTCCTTATCATATGCTTCATTATATATAATTATAAATGCAACTTAATTATAGATACATTTTATCATAAGTAATCATATCCACATTTCCATTGTATACCATACACACTTTTATTGTATAATTATGCACTAAACATATATCTTATTGCATATAGTCATTCCACATTTTAGAGATATATCATGCACATACTTTATCGCATGTAGTCACATTCACATCTTAAATAGATATTATGCACACACTTTAATGTAAATGACTAGGCATGTGGTATATGAATGCAATAATAGGAACACTCTATAATTAAACACATTTGTATTCATAAGACATTCACAAAATGCCTTATGGATACCAATTTCTCTTTATATATTCGATCTAATTTTATTTATCCTATCCTACCTTATTTTTTCAAGTCTAACTTTATTCGTCCCACCATTAATTTATATAGTGTGCACACCCTTTATTCCTATGGGCAATCACAATATCATATAGAATATATCAACTCATCTCTCAACAAACTTGCCATATCAAATGACTTCCATTTCATTTCATATAATCACATTTTTTATATTTGGAATAGATTTCACAATGGATATTGCAACTAGCCTTACTTTTATAGTTCATACATATTTCACAAAAGATATTATAAGTGATCAATATTTCATAATATTCATGCATGATTCATAATAAATATTATAAGTGGTCAAAATTCAATATTTCATAATAAATATCATTAGTGAACCTAATGTTATAATTTCATGCATAATTCACAATCAATATGATAAATATTATGAGTGGCCAAATCTCACAATTTCTTGCATAATTTGCAATAAATATTATAAGTGGCCAAGACTCAATATTTCACACGTATTTTACAATAAATATTATAAATGACTCAAATATTATAATTTCACATAGAATTCACCATTAATATTATAAATAGCCCAAAAGTTACAACTTCAATATAGATACATGATAAGTACACAACAAATATTCTCATTCACAATATTTATATCATAATTAACACTTCACATAAATAACTCATTATCACACTATTCATCTTGCTTACATAATCACAACACATATACACACACATTTATGTATATCAATTTCTCAATTCCAATTTATATTTATAACTTCATCATCTATGTACTCCACAATTATTATTAACATTATAATTTATGTTTATATTTTCATTTCACGTTTGTATTCATAATCTATATTCAACATCTATACTTATCCATAATTTATATACATAACTTATACTCACACTTTTATATCCACATTAATAAGCTAAATTCACATACTTATTTCACTTTCACATACACATACACACACACACACACATAATTATCTCATACATAAAACCATACAATTTTAGTATCAAAATTATTTATTGCAATTATTCATAACTTTATAATTTATATCTCATTATCATCATCGTCATTATTATAATAACTTTGTACTTTGTAATATAAATATCTTCTTTAAGCAAGACCAAGTATGCCAAAACTCACTTACTAAATATTTATTTGTCTAATTAATAATATTATTATTTTTACTATATCACTCATATATTTAAATGTTTCTATTTTTTTTTTCTTTTTGAACTATGTCAAATCTACATAAAATATGTATGCTTATATTTTCAAAATATATATGCATAAAAGTATCTATTTAAATCCAATCCATCAAGCTTTTAATAACTATTACTTAAATACCTCTCATTATTCCTTGTAACTAAACCATATACTCACACAAGATTTAAATTTTTGTTATTGTAACATTTGAATTTTGCAACATCATCTTTCCTTAATTCTTCAAATAAATAGTTTTTACTTAAAATTTTAAAATTTAGTATGGGTAAATTCTCATTTATTCTTTATAAACTAGATGTGAAAGATTTATTTTAAAATTTTCTTGTTTAGTTAAAAGAACATATTATTCATAGTTTCCTTTGAAAGCAAGTGGGTTTGAATAAACTTTTACTTAAACTATTGATGTTTCAAGAAAAATCTCTACATCATCATCATTAGAACTTGGATATGTAAGGAGTCCTTTTCAATTTTTTTAATTTATTTCCACAATCCATAAAACATTCAAAGGTATTATTCACAAATATTTATTATTTAATATATATTTATAATTACAATTAGCATCTTTCCTATTTATTTCCAACAAAGAAAAGCATACCATACTATTCCTCTATAAACTTCCACATTTAAAGTCTTTCTTCATAACCCATAATTAATTTTAATATTAAGTTCTCCAATACACATATTTTAAATATTATAACAAGCTTAGCACCATAACCAATATTACTCATGTAAGTATATAAGATCATTTTAAAAATTTAGAGAGCATTTTTATTCACATATCATTTAGGGGTGATTGAAGCATACAGTTAATTTTTTTTGGAATATAATAAACTTAGTACCTTAAAAATTAGCAACTACATAGCTAACATCACATGCATACAATCACTTTAGTAATTTAAAGACAAAATTTTTATTCAAGATTCTTATGGGTAGCTATAGCATTCCCTATATTTTCTCATCCTTTTCAGTTTTCTCACGTCATCATATCTTTCCTTTTCAAATCAAGTATTGTCATTTAAAGGGGACCACATATATTTTTCCTTAAAACCTAGCTAAACTTGATTCCAATCTAAATAATTACTTTACAAACATCCACGTACATAACCATATTGTGTAATTTCTTATTATGCATTTTTATACGATGTAAGTATACTTAAAAATTAAATTTTTTTCTATTTCTTCCCTTGGGTATCCAAATCACTAAGGCTATTTTTCTTCTCTTTTCTTCACAAAATTAACTTCTAATTAGCTTAAGTAAAGTTTCTCATATTTTACACATTATTCTATTAAACTCTTTTCTTTCTTTTTGTTTGTATATTTGTCTTTTATTTTAAATATTTTCAACCTAATATACCCATATCACTTGCATGCATATTAAACTAGATGATGCGAAAAGCTCTAAAATAGGGATGTTAGGAAAATTCGCACATAACCAATAGTGAGGTTGGATGGATATCCTAAGGTTCTTCTAAGAACAAAATACTTAAAGTTGATAAAACTTCTAACATGCAATTACATTGTAAAAGGAAAGTTTGAGAAAATGAACATCTTAGTTAGACATTTGATTTCTCTCTTTCTAACTAGAAAAAACTCCCTATATTCTCTTAGAACATCCTTTTACTTTTGGTTTTCAAAAATGATTTCATAGTGTGAATGGAAAGAAAGATGAGAATCTTGTGTTAGAGGGGGTGTTATGAAAAATAAGAGAAGAATGAGAGAAATTGATAGAGAAAGGGGGTGGCATGGAAATGGGTGAGAGAGTAAGGTTTAGTTGAGTCTTTGCTTAGTAAAACCCTTACTAATTAAGTATCTTAGCTAATCCTACTTATCTTTGATACATTGGTTGGAAATCCTTTAATTCCTCTTATTGGCTTTTAGTATGTGATGTGGTAAAGGATTTTAAAATAATTGAAATAGCCCCATCATGCATTGATCCTATAGACCTCTATAGTAATGATAATATTGGTTTTTAACTTAATTCCCAAGTCTTAACCTAATTTAATGGTATTTTGAGTTCAATTTCTGGGGATTCAAGAAGGAATCTCATCCCTCTTATATAGTACAAAATAGGCCTTTCTCTTAGCCCTCACAATTCATTTTTTATGCCTAACTCTTATTACTTTTTGGTATCTAGGACCATGATCCAAACACATTCTCATACATTTTCCTACTTAATCAAATTACTTCCTTATGAATAATTACATTTACACCTAAAACACTCACATTCAATCCTTATCATGTAGCCTTTTAGTAAAATTTGCATATTTCCTTGTGTATTATGATCCATTGCATAAAATTTATACACAAAATAGCTTTATGTGTACCTTAACTAGTAGCTCTAACCTTGCATCAGTTGGATACTCCTAAAAAAAGTTATGGGAAATTTATTGAAGACTGGTCAATGTCATAATGCCTATACTTCTCCCTTAATTTAAAAAATGGGATTAATTAGTTAGGAATTAAATTATGAAATTTACATAGGTTGAAGCCCTTAAAAGTTAGCTTTTTGAATCTTTTGACAATTTGCATATTAGATGTCTCTACATTAAGTTATGACTAAAATATTGTTAGATGCACAAAAATTCTACAAATTGAGGTATGTCTAAATTTTACTTAATAATCAATTTGATCCCTGTTTCACAATTTTTCTTGGTAATTCAAACCTCTTATTTACATCCAATTATATCTTTATGTCCTACAATCTCCGAAACTAAGATCCTCACACTTTGGGATCCATTTTTTATGATTTCCCATAAATCATCCTCCTTATTTTTCTATACAAAGTTAGTTCTTACTCAAATTCCAAAAATCTAAATAGTCAACACTCAGGGGATTTCTTTTATCATAATCTTTCAATTTTCTCTCATTTTAACTTAGTCCAATCTTCCATTGTTGGAATTTTAAATTCTGAACCTCCCGTAATCTATAAATTTAGTTATTATTGTTAATATAAGTTTAGGAACATATAAATGACATTAAAGTAACTGGATAATATATGGTGCTTAGGCCTAGCCCAATTGTAAGTGTATGAATCTTATAATGGATAAGACCCATGACCTAATTAACTAATTAAAAAGGTCCTTACCTCTCTAATCCTAATGTACTATCTATTTTACATTCCATTAATTTTACAAAATTAAGTGCTCTCTTTCCTAAAGAGAAAAGTGTGAGGGTTTAATAGGAGTAATTCCCTATCACATGTTCTTTCATCTGTGTTGTTTTAAGGGATTTTTTTTTCTTTTTCTGTTCTAATTTGAGTGTAGATCATAAAGGAGTTGGGGCAAAAGGCAATAGATTTTATGAAGAGAAGCCATGGATATTCTGAGAAATTTAAGTAAAAGCTCTTTAAACTTTAATTTCTATCCTCCAAATGATTTAATCATTTTTCTCCTAAATTGCTTATGAAATTCATACCATGATACCTGATTAACGATCTGGGAAAATTGTTAAATTAGATATTATTCCTTCAATTAATGGTAGAGCTTGGATTAATTATGTTTCATAGCTAAATTTCATACGTAGTTTTGCCTGCATAAGCACCTTGTTGTCTGCTATATATATATATATATATTTGTTGTTGGTTGCACGTAGGCGCTTAACAGAGTTTTCTTATTCCATTGGCAACACAACATACATACATGTGTTATGAGATGTGGGTTTTATATGAAGTGTGAATTCAAATAATATGTATTCACATCATGAAGGGACACTTGCGTTGCGTCTCAATCCAAGTGTTGAGATTGAAGACCAAGCAATGGCTAGTCACTAAGAGTGCTTAATGGGCCATTGGCCCACAGGCTTGGTAGACTGGTCCGCGAGCTTTTCGCGAACCGAATTGGGTAAAATTAGACCCGCAAAAAATGTGAGCCTAAACGAGTTAGTCCATGCAGTGCAGGTTGGTGCAGACTGCGGATCAAGCCCGTTTATAGTATAAAATTTGCAAGTTTTACGAGCTTTTTTACGAACTGAATTATATAAAATGCAAGCCTTAGCGGACCGAACCTAAATGAACCCGACCCACGCCAGCCAACCCATGAGCCATGCGAGCTGACCCATTAAGTACCCTTACTTGTCACTTTTGAACTTGTTTAGTGTTCATATCTTCTAAATTAAAATAGTTTTCTGGTGCAATAATTAAACTGCTAATCATGTTTTTTTTATTAAAAAACGAAGCAAGCGAAGATAAATTGTCACTTCATTAGACAAAAGCTTCAAAAACAAATCGTTAACCTTAAACATAGTAGGAATTTACCTCAAACACGTTAGGCTCGCGAGCTATTCATCGATTGCTCTTCTAAAATAAGTGGAAAATAATTAACGCGTGCCCTAACTTTAAGGGAGATGTTAGAATAGTAATAAATGTAATTCACAGTTATAATTGTAATTAGCTCATGAGTTGATCTTAGCCTTTACTTGAGTATTACATGTAAGATATTATACTACTTTTCTTACAAATACACCACCCTTCTTCATATATGTACGGTCTCAATACAATTCTAACGAAATATAACTCTGAACATTTCCAAATTGATGCAATACTTTCCACTGTTCAGTTTGCTTGATAAAATAATGGAAAGGAAATATCCAAAATAAAATAGCTAACAGCACAAATATAATGTGGCCATTTGTCACATTTCATCCATGTAAATGTTCTCATCTCAAATTTTCTTCATGTCAATAGGATGAACGAGAATAATTCAATAAGTATCATCAATTTACCTATTTTGGTTTTTCTCAACTTTCACTCCAACCAAGCAAGAGAAATAAATTATAATTTACTGTCGGTTCATCATTCATAGGCTCTACCATATCAATTCATTTCCCTATTTTTTTTTTAGGCTAGACTTCTTTTCCCATTTCACTTCACTCAAATTTCCACCTTTTCCTTGTTACTACTAAGATTGAACTACACAAAGTCAGCTTGTTACACTTATAAATGGTACAAATTCGCAATAATATCCAAACAAGATGGGCAGAAGATTCGAAGAAACCCAAATATAAATGACCTTGCAGAAGGAATATAAATGAAAGAATGAAACAAGAAGCAAACAAAATGATCTAGTCCGTTCCATACAGTAAAATTTCTGGCTTTAAACTCTCTCTCATTGTACCCAGTAGTAATTGTATCCTAAATAGTTACTTTACAAATTGCAGTGTGCTAAATCATACAAAAGAATCGCATGTATGGGGAGAAAAAGTTACAGGATCGTATTTTACTTCAAAAGTATGAAAATATTTATTTCCTTACCAAATAATCATCGAGTACCAGAAAAAAGATGTGCCACTACATTCTCACCTTAATTTTCCTTCCGTAAGCCAGCTAGGGACCTTGTCCTTACAATCCCACTCTATACCACTTTAAAAAGTTATTTTGCTCAAGGGCAACCAAGAAGCATGAGGTCTGATTACAGCTCCAACCATCATAGTTATTTAATGCCCACTTGCAGCTATCACATCCAAGTTGTGTTCTGTTCTATTCTGATAAGTAGACTTCCGGTGATCAATTTCTTTTCTGTGCATATACAATCCATCAATTAAAAGGAAATATTAAATGATCAATTAAAAGAATATATATATTTAACATTTCTCAAAACACACACACATGCGCGTGAAGTGCACAAACAAAAGATGACCCAAGGTTTTAGTACTAGTGTAATTACATGTGTTCTACAAAGAAAGTATTTTATACTTGATTACCAATCTATTAAAAGTAGTGGCAAAGGAGGAGGAAAAATTAGATTAAGCCCACTATCATTTGGTTCAATTTCACACTCCAACCCCATGGTTTCAAATGTGCCACTCTTCCCTTGAGGTTAATTCTATTGACACATTACCCCACTGAGCTTTTACCACTCCATATTTTAGCAGAACAAACATGAATTGCATATGCTTGCTGCTAAACCTAGTACTCCTGAATTAACACCTGTTGTTATAGTAGTATACCTTGTTCATAAATGGAAAGGAATCCCTTATTCTGAGCGATATAAATGAATTTATAAGCCAAAAGGGCCAAAATTCTTACAACTATATTAATGCCAGTTGGTGGGTATTGACTCCTGGTCTGCTCGTTTTATGTAGGCATATCTTTGTTTTGTTCTAGAATCCATGAGGAAATTGCCTTGCGTATTGGTTTTTTCTTCAACGTGAATACTATATTATTGTTTAGGTGTTATAAACAAAATACTATCTCATTTCTGCACCCTAAATAAATTGTACAGGAGTCATGGTGGGTCCTGATGCCTCTATATTTTATAGAGGATTAGAGATAAGTCTAAGTGTTCAACCATCTTATCATTCTATAATATTTGTGTTCCCCTCAATGTCTAATGTTGAGAAGGATGATTAGGGTTTTGAAGGGAAGAAGTAAGGAGAGACCTGAAAGAGTTGAGAGAAACTACTATATTATTGAATAAATAAAAGGGCTGAATTGTTACATAGAACTTAACCTTAATGCTCTATTTATATAGAGTTACTATGAAATATAAAGACTCTAATGCCCGTAACTTTGAATACAAGATAAGCAAGCCCATAAAATAACTTAAACCCATAATCTAATCTGGCCCTAATTATTAATATTACTCTCTAACGCTCTCCCTCAAGTTAAAGCTTACAAAGCTTAAGCTTGCTACATAAACTAGAACTCCCAAAATCAAAATGCAATGAAACATAACCATAAAGAAAACTTAATAAACTTCAAACTTCACAATTGGCTTGTGAACATCTATCTAAACTTCATGAACAGCTTGCAAACATCTATCTAGCTATCTTGACCCTTTTCTCCCACTCCCTCTAAACCTCATTTCTTTGTATGGTATTAGACTGGCACCACTGCCATTAACCTTAATTGAGTGTTGAGATTATCCTATTTTTATATTTTCCTTATTTAGTTCCTTCCATGTATATCCTGATATGATTAGCTATACACATCTTAGATTAGGATATTTTCATTATTGTTTATTCCTAATCCCTAAAATCAAGGGATTTAATTTGTATAATTATGAATATAAATAAACATGCTGAGAGTCAGTTTTCTCTCAAGCAATTCATCAAAATCAAGTTGGTATCAGAGCTCACGATCATTGGGCCTGATAATAAAAAAAAAAAGAAAAAAAAAACTGTCCAGAAAACAGAGAAGCCAGAAAGCAGAGAAACTGTTTTTTGTCCAAAAGTCTCACCATCCGACCAGCCACCATCGCACCGTCCGAACAGCTGCTGTATCATTGTCCGACCGGTCATTCCACCGATCGCCGGTCAAGTCCGCCCAGTCACACGCGTCCAGCAGCAGAGGTTTTCATCGGCGCGTGAAGGCCACGCGCCACCTTCCTAGTCTTCGTTCAGCCTCCAGTCACCACCAATCATCTCATCGGCGCTTCCTCTGTCCATCTCAGGGGTCAAACAGCCCAGGTTACTCATCACCAATCATCTTCCTCATCTCATCTTACTTCATCTTTAATGGCTTCCGCTGCTAGTACATTCTCCACTGGTTCTACTTCTAATAATCGCCCACAATGTTCTTATTGCAAACGTATGGCTCACACTCAAGATAAATGTTACTCCTTGCATGGATTTCCTAAGAAACTAGCCAATGTGACATACGCTCAGCCCTCGGCGTCTGAAAAACAAACTGAACCTCGGAGTGACAATCAGAATATTTTGTCATATACTGAATACAAGGAGTATTTACAGCTTAAGGCAGCTGCTGTAGCTCACACTGGTGATTCCACGATATGTTTCTCTCAATCCTTGTCTGTTGGATCCTGGATTCTAGATTCTGGTGCTTCCGATCACATAGCTGGTAATCCTTCTCTTTTCTCAAACTTATCACAGCCCAAAACACCACACCATATCACTCTGGCCGATGGTTCCAAAGCTAAAGTCATTGGTATTGGTCAAGCCACACTTCTTCCTTCACTATCTTTAAATTCTGTACTTTTCATTCCTGGTTGTCCTTTTAATTTGGTCTCTGTTAGTCAACTCACTCGTAATCTTAATTGTTCCATAACCTTTACTCCTAATTCTTTCTTTATACAGGACCAGAGTACGGGACAGACGATTGGTACAGGATCTGAATCACATGGTTTATATTATCTCCAAGCTCCATCCTCTACTGCTTGCACCACTTCAGAGTCATCAAATCTTCTTCATTATCGTTTAGGTCATTCAAGTCTCAATAAATTGAAGAAAATGATCCCTCATCTTACTTGCAATCTTTGAAATGTGAGTCATGTCAGCTTGGTAAGCATGTTCGAGCTTCCTTTCCAAGCACGATTAACTGTCATGCAAATTCGCCTTTTGATCTTGTCCATTCAGATGTTTGGGGTCCAAGTCGAATTAGTTCTATCTTAGAATATAGATATTTTGTTACTTTTATTGATGACTTCTCAAGATGTACTTGGATTTTTTTAATGAAAGAATGTTTAGAGTTATTTACTATTTTTTAGAATTTTTACAATGAAATTCAAACCCAGTTTGGAGATTCTATTCGTATTTTACATAGTGATAATGTAAAAGAATACTTCTCTACTTCATTTCATCACTTTATGACATCTCATGACATAATACATCAATCTACTCGTCCACATACACCTCAACAAAATGGTATTGCTGAAAGGAAACATCCTCATATCATTAAAACTGCTCGTACTCTTTTATTACATGCCAATGCACCTTTAAAATTTTGGGGTGATGCTGTACTCACTACTGGTTTCTTGATAAACCGAATGCCATCCTCTGTTTTGAATAATAAAGTCCCTCATTCTCTTTTGTTTCCTGAGGATCAACTCTTTAGAGTTCCTCCACGTGTCTTTGGTTCCACTTGTTTTGTGCATAATCTTGCACGAGGTCTTGATAAATTGTCTGCCCGTGCCATTAAATGTATTTTCCTGGGTTACTCTCGGACACAAAAAGGATATCGATGCTATTCTCCTTCTACTCATCGGTTTTATATGTCTGCTGATGTTACTTTCTTTGAGGATACTCCCTATTTTACTTCATCAATATCACCAGATTCTGTTTCCCAGGTATTACCTATACCACCCATTCCATTTGTTGATTCTTCAGATTCTATTCCACCTCCTGTGTCTTCTCCTCCTCGTCCTCTTATCACTTATCAACGTCGTCCACGTCCAGCAATATCAGAGGGAGTTACCATTGATGAAGCCAATGATTCAGCTTCTGCACCAATCGATCTACTTTCTCCGGATCCACCTGCACCTTCTGATGACTTACCAATAGCCCTTCACAAAGGTACACGTTCTACTCGTAATCCTTATCCCATTTATAATTTCTTAAGTTATCATCATCTTTCTCCTTCCTATTGTGCTTTTGTATCTACTATTTCCTTTGTTTCTATTCCAAAAACTGTCCAGGAAGCACTCTCATCTAGGATGGCGACAGGCTATGATTGATGAAATGGTAGCTTTGGAATCAAACCATACTTGGACCATTGTTCCATCTCCTCCTGGAAAATCTATTGTTGGTTGCCGATGGGTGTTTACCATTAAAGTGGGCCCAGATGGTCAAGTTGATTGGTTGAAAGCTCACTTAGTAGCCAAGGGTTACACTCAAATATTTGGGCTTGACTATGGTGATACCTTCTCTCCTGTTGCAAAATTGACCTCTGTTTGTTTGTTCTTATCTATGGTAGCCATGCGCTGTTGGCCTCTCCATCAATTAGATATTAAAAATGCATTCCTTCATGGTGACTTAGAAGAGGAAATTTATATGGAGCAACCTCTTGGGTTTGTTGCTCAGGGGGAGTCACGTGGCTTTGTTTGCAAGTTGCATAAGGCTTTGTATGGTCTTAAACAGAGTCCTCGAGCATGGTTTGGAAGATTCAGTAAAGTCCTTAAAAGTTTTGGCATGATTTATAGCGAAGCAGACCATTCTGTATTTTACAAACATTCTTCCTCTAATCAATGCATTTACCTTGTTGTCTATGTAGACGATATTGTCATTACAGGGAATGATCATGATGGCATCAAACATCTCAAACAGCACTTGTTTCAACACTTTCAAACCAAGGACTTGGAACAATTGCAATACTTTCTTGCAATTGAAGTAGCTCAATCAAGAACAAGTGTTGCTATATCTCAGAGGAAGTATGCTCTCGATATTTTGGAAGAGACAAGAATGCTAGATTGCAAACCAATTGATAATCCTATGGATCCTAACATCAAACTTATGCCAGATCAGGGAGAGCCCTATTCAGATCCAGGAAGATATCGGAGATTAGTAGGGAAATTAAATTATCTTACTGTAATCAGACCTGACATTTCATTTGCTATAAGTGTTGTGAGCCAATTTCTTAATTCCCCTTGTGATAGTCATTGAGATGCAGTGGTTCGAATCTTGAGGTACATTAAAGGTTCTCTTGGAAGAGGTTTGATCTATGAGAATAAAGGTCACATTGATATTGTTGCATACACGGATGCAGACTGGGCTAGTAGTCCAAGTGATAGACGATCAACTTCAGGTTATTATACCCTCATTGGAGGGAATCTCATTACATGGAAGAGCAAAAAGCATAATGTTGTTGCTTGATCAAGTGTAGAAGCAAAATACTAAGCTATGGCCCTCACTATATGCGGGCTCATTTGGTTAAAACAACTTCTTTCTGAGTTAAGATTCTGTGAAGTAGGACCTATGAGTCTTATTTGTGATAATCAAGCAGCTTTACATATTGCCTCTAATCCAGTTTTTTATAAACGAACCAAACATGTAGAGATTGATTGTCATTTCATCCGAGAAAAGGTCCTTTCTGGAGAAGTTGTTACATCATTTGTAAATTCCAATGATCAGTTAGCAGACATGCTTACAAAGTCACTACGAGGTCCAAGAATATCATATATTTGTGACAAGCTTGAAGCACATAACATATATGCTCCAGCTTGAGGGGGAGTGTTGAGATTATCCTATTTTCATATTTTCCTTATTTAGTTCCTTCCATGTATATCCTGATATGATTAGCTATACATATCTTCAATTAGGATATTTTCATTATTGTTTATTCCTAATCCCTAAAATCAAGGGATTTGATTTGTATAATTATGAATATAAATAAACATGCTGAGAGTCAGTTTTCTCTCAAGCAATTCATCAAAATCAAGTGAGAGTTATGCTTCCAAAAACATCAGAAGAGGTTAAGGTGCAACTCTAATGGCTAGATTATATTGGTTTTATTTTCATTGTTTTGCTTTCATTTATTTGGGTTCTTGAATCTTGAAGTTGGTGTATGCCAGCACTGCAGGGTGAGTACTGTAGTGCAACACCATAGCAAGCAGTTTCCAGCTACCAAGGTCTGTTTCCAGCACAGAGAAGTGTGATCTGATGGTTTGAGGAAGGCTTGCGATTTTTCTTTGCTGTTTGATTGTTTTGAGGAGTTTCAAGGATCACATTCTACATTTCCTGTTTTCCAGCAAAGTCCATCCCATATTTCAACATTTCCTGTTTTCCAGCAAATTCCATTCCATATTTCAACTTGTAGAATTATGTAAGGAAATTACTATGTATATATTAGGAAATTATATAGGCTGTTCTTGGACTGATTATTAAAGATTCTTGATTGATTTCCTAGGCTAGTTTAGTGCTGATTGATTGTACATTTCTATTGTAATTTTGTGTGTAGATATAGATCAAAGAATAAGCAAATTGCTCAAGCTATTCCAAGCAATTTCAAGTCAAAATACAGTTGTTTTTTGGTGGATTTTTTGTGTTTTGATATAGAGCTATGCTAGTGGAGATTTGTAACATGATTTGGTGCTGTTCTCTTCTGGATAAGCTCAACTTTGATATTTGATGTGATTTGGAAAGGCATTAGGTTTTGTAGCACAATTAGGTGAGGACAGACCAGTGTTAGATCCATCTTACTATGATGTGTTGATTCCTTTAGCTAATTATTGATTTGAGTTTGAGATTTTGGTAAGTTATACTGAAATTTGTGGCTGTACTTCCTAGGGCATTGGGAATGAAGGCTTTTGGCGTTTCAGTGCTGTCTGAGTTGTTTTGATCACTCCTTTGGTTTTATTTAGCCTTTGCAATTCTTGAGAAATGGTGATTAGAGCAATCTAAGCACCATTTCACTTGAAAATAACAATTTATGGTTATATTTGTTAATTGTTGTGTTGTTTGTCAAGAGTGTCTCGGCATTTTGGGATTTTTTTCTCATCTCAGTGTTTGGATGAAACTTTTAAGGTATTTGTTTATTGATGTTTGACACAATGAGCACTAAATGAGATGGTTTGTGGTTTAGTTGGTTTGTGTGCATGTAACTAAGGGAGTCGTGTTTTGTTTTATGTAAACCCAACCATGGGTGTTAGGCAACAGTCTTGTACGTAATTCCAGCCAAAGGTCCGGTATTGATGGAAAGAGAATTAGTCAGGAGAAGCTGAGGACAGAGTATAGGGGCAGCTAGCTAAAAAATTTATGGAAGCAATATGAGGTGTTCCAACTCATGGATAGTTTACTAAAGGTGTTAGTAGATAGGTCCCACATCTATTATATTATGCTATATGTACCCTATATTATAATATATATAGTGGCTGCCTCACTCAGTTGAGGATACAGCAATACAAATTCCTCTCTAAATTAACATGATATCTAAAGCCTTCTAGCAATCCTTCTCCTATCCTAATCAACAAACCAAAAGATAAAAACAACCCAACTCTCTCTCTTCTTCTTCCTTTCTTTTTATTTTTCTTTTATGCGTGACTAAGGTCACAGTAGGACCAGCAGCACTCTAAGCTGCTTATTGGTGAAAGCCCAAACCTCAATGTTGCTGATTGGTGGCAGTGTACGGCAACGTACGGAGGTGGAGACTAAACTGTACTATTCAACGCCGTGGGAGCAGAACCAGAACTAGTACAAGAGGTATAGGTACATCAGACAACAGATCGGGATGAGACGATCTTGACTAGGCAGCACGTGGCATCACACGCGCTAGTATACGGAGGCATGTGAAGCCCACTCGCAGAGGCAGGCAACGGCGCATGAAAGTGCGTGGGCCATCTTCAGGCAGCGATCTTCTGTTCGGCACTATTTCGGAGGACTCTGAAGGGTTCTATAAGGTTGGTTTTACAATTCCATGTCTCCACGCAGTATTTTCTATTTTCTGGATAATTTTCTTCTAGTTTTCTGCTGTGCTGGGTGGATATAGATATTGGTTCTGATTTCACGAGCAATTCTGGGAGTCCCAATAGTTTAGGAAATTCAAGGAGAGAACTCAGATCTAATTTTTCAGAATTATTAACAGTAGGTGGAAAAATAACAGAGTGGAAGTTAGATATTGAAGGGCGACAATATGTTACCTAGATAAGAGCGATTGAATACTATTTTGATGAAGTTCATATGATACATCACCTTACTCAAGAACCACCCATAGAAGATCCAAACCAACAATGAATCAAAGAAGATCGTCGGTTGTTCAGGTTGGTTTGTAATACTTTAGCTACTGAAATTGAAGATAACATAGCTCGTTGTCGTACTATTAAGGAGTTATGGAAGTCTATTAAAGGTCTATATTCAAAAAAGATGATCTAAATCAGGTATATGATTTGACTGTATCCTTGTTTCAATCAGATGAGAGAGGTAAGACCAATGCTCAAATTTATACTAAGTTCAATCGTATTTATGAACAATGGAATTCTCTACTGCCTATTACTAGTGATGTTAATGCAATGCATTCTCAGCAAGAACAACTAATTGCTTTGTGTTATTTGATGCATTTACCTCCCGAGTTTAGCACATTATGACAATAGATCTTATTCAGTTCTGAGCCCCACCCGAAAAACAGCTTATTATCGAGTTCAAGGAGCATCCAAAAATATTTCTTCCTCTTCTCCATCTTCAAATGTGAATGAGTCAACAACATTAGTTGGCTCAGGTGCTCGTGGAGGACATGGTAATTCTAGAGGTGGTAGGGGAAGAGGAAAAGGGCAGGGTACTTTAATGAAGGAGGAAGAGGAGGTGATTGGTGGAGTCACTTTAGAAGGAGGGAGAGGAGGTGATTCAATTGTGATTTGCTATCATTGTCAAGAACAAAGACACATCAAGAAATTCTATCCTAAGTTGGTAGGAAAGAATACCCAACACTCCAAGTTTGCTCATATGGCAGAAGAATCAGAAATCAATGGTAAATTATTATCTGATAGTGAATATACTGAGTACTTAATTGAAGGCCTCTGTACAGCCACTACCCACCTAACCTACTGTCACCATAGTTGACACAGGTAATCCTACTACATGCCTATCCCATTTCAATTCTAGACGGGTCATTGACTCTGGGGCTATTGGTCATATGACGGGTCAAACAGGTATACTATCTTCCTTTAATAATTTTCATCCTTCACATGTCACTTTATCTAATGGGTTTACTACTTCTGTTGTTGGAAGTGGCATGGTTAATCTCACCTCTGATATCTCTTTGTCCCATGTTTTGTGTCTTCTAAATTTTTCATTTAATTTACTTTCAGTTAGCTAAATTACCCGTACTTATAATTGTGATGTTTTCTTTTTTCCTGCCTATTGTGTATTTCAAGATCTGTTAACGAAGAAAATTTTTAGTAGGGAATATGAATCTGGGAGATTATATGTGCTGGATGACAAAGTTTCTCAATCAATTGCTGCTGTTGCTACCCTCACTCTACATCAATTGCACTATCGCCTTGGCCATTCCTCATTGCTCTCTTTACGAAAATTATGTCCTAATTTAGCATCTGTCTCTCATTTAGATTGCGAGTTTTGTCAATTTGCTAAATAATATTGTCAATCTTATGTTCCTAGAGTTAATAAACGGGTTTTATCCCCCTTTGAGTTAGTACATTCAAATATTTGGGAGCCTTGCCCAATTATTTCAAAGTCTGATTTTCGTTATTTTGTGTCTTTTGTAGATGATTATTCAAGAATGACTTGACTCTATTTAATAAAAAATCGTTTAGAATTATTTAATGTTTTTTGTACTTTTCATGCTGAAGTTACAAATCAATTTCAAATAACTATTCGTAATTTTCGAAGTGATAATGCTAAAGAATATTTCTCTACATAATTTTTAACTTATTTTTCCCAGCATAGTATGATTCATCAATCTTCCTGTGCTGTCACTCCACAACAAAATGGAGTAGCTGAATAAAAAAATCGATATTTACTGTAAGTTTCTTGAGCCCTTTATTTGAAATGAAAATTCCTAAAATTTTTTGGACAGATGCAATTTCTATGGCCTATTTTCTCATCAATCACATGCCTTCTTCTGTTTTTGGTGGTCAGGTACCCTTTTTTATTTTGTTTCCTTCTAAGTCCTTTTTTCCTATTTTCCCACGTATTTTTGGGTGTACCTATTTTGTTCATGATTACCGTCCTCAGATACCAAAATTGGATCCTTGGTTTTTAAAGTGTGTTTTTCTTGACTATTCTCATACTCAAAAAGGGTATCGATATTTTTTTCCTGATTTAAATCGTTATATTGTATCTTCTAATGTTTCATTTTTTGAGTCTATCCAATTCTTTGGGCCTTCTCCATCTTCCCCCCTTGCCAGACTCGAATCATATTGATAAATACTTTCTTGTACTTTCTCCTTCACTGGACTCACAAGTTCCTCCACCACAAAATTTGGTTCGACCTCCCATTCAATTTGTTTATTCTCATAGAGTGCAGGTACCACCAGCAGCTCCTCCACCAGTCATGCAACAACCATCTGATCCAAACTCGATTTCCCACGGTCCATCAGCTTCATCTCCTCTACCGGCTTCTTCATCAGATCCTCCTCCTATATCTTTCGATTTGGATCTCCTTATTGTTCACCGTAAAGATACCCATACTTGCACTCAAAAAGGTAACCCTCACCACCCTTATTCCATCTCCACCTACATATTTTATTCTTCTTTACCTGCTTCTTCTCGTGCCTTTATTGCTTCTTTAGATTCTATTACTGTTCCTAAATCCTATTTTGAAACTCTTTCTCATAATGAGTAGCATGCTACTATGGAAGAAGAAATGACAACTCTTAAAGCTAATCACGCATGGGATCTTGTGCCTTTACTTGATGGCAAACAGTCCATTAGTTGCAAATGGGTATTTACGGTCAAAGTAAATCCGAATAGTTCTATTGCTTGTTTGAAAGCACGTCTAGTCGCTAAAGGATATGTTCAAACTTATAGTGTTGATTATTCAGAGACTTTTTCACCTGTGGCCAAGATTACTTCTGTTCGTTTACTCATCTCTCTCGCTACTACTCATGATTCGTCTCTTCACCAGTTAGATGTAAAAATGCCTTTTTACATGGAGATTTGAATGTGGAAGTGTATATGAAGCAACCACTTGGGTTTGTTGCTCAAAGGGAGTGTGGCAAAGTACTACGTTTAAAAAAATCATCATATAGGTTGAAACAATCTCCTCGAGCTTGATTTGGAAGATTTGGTGAAGTAGTGACAGAATTCGAAATGAAGAAATATGATCATGATCACTCTGTGTTCTATAGGCAGTCTAGTTCAAGATGTATTCTTCTGACTGTATATGTTGATGATATTGTGATCACAAGGAGTGATAAGTTAGGGATCTCACAATTGAAAACTTTTCTTTAGGCTAACTTCCAGACTAAAGGCTTAGGAGCACTTCAGTATTTTTTTAGGCATTGAAATTGCTCAAGGGCGGAAAGGGATTTTCTTATCTCAAAGAAAATATGTGCTTGATCTCTTGAATGAAACAGGAATGATTGGCGCTAAACCATGTGAAAATCCTATGATTACAAATATTAAGCTTAACCCAGAAGATAGGGAGTTACTTGAAGATCCTAAACAGTACAGGAGATTGGTGAGAAAATTAAACTATCTTACTATAACTAGACCTGATATTGCCTTTCCAGTAAATGTGGTTAATCAGTTTATGAACTCCCCAAGGACTTCCCACTGGGATGCTCTTACACACATTTGAGAAGGCACCTGGTCGAAGAGTCTTATATAAAAATCATGATCATTGCAAAGTGAAGGCTTTTTCTGATATAGACTAGGCAGGATGTCCTATAAATCGAAGATCAACTTCTGGATATTGTGTGTTTATTGGAGGAAATCTTGTGTTATGGAAAAGTAAGAAGCAAGCAGTTGTATCTCGTTCCAATGCAGAGTTTGAATACCGAACTATGGCTTATGCTACATCTAAACTTGTATGGGTTAATTACCTTCTTTAACAACTTGGTATCAAGACTTATAGGATTATGTAATTGTGGTGTGACAATTGAGTTGCTACTCACATTGCCTCAAATCGAGTTTTTCATGAACGAACTAAGCATGTCGAGGTTAACTGTCATTTTGTTCGACAAAAGTTATAAGAAGGAATTATCAATGTTAGACATATTAAAATAGGGGAACAATTAGCTGATTTATTTACTAAGGCTCTTCCAAGAAAACGAGTTGATGAAACTTGTAACAAACTGGGCATGATTGACATCTATAGCCCATATAGCCCAACTTGAGGGGGAGTGTTAATAGATAGATCCCACATCTATTATATTTTGCTATATGTACCATATATTATAATATATATAGTGACTGCCTAACTCAGTTGAAAATGTGCCAATACAAATTCCTCCCTAAATTAACAAAAGGGTTCTTCAAATTGTGTCCACGACAACTCAAGGATATCCTACTTTCTAGGAAGTTGCACTTCCCATGCTATTTCTACAAACCAAACAACCTCTAAAGTTACTCACTATACCAACAATATATTATTCTACTTCAATAGCCAAAGGATTGATCTACTAGTACAACAACCACCATGAAAGCTTTATCCCAGTAGATGGGCATGGCTACAAGGATCACTTAACACTATTGTACTTTAACAAATACCACATATTCAATAAACCATTTAAGACTTCACTTCTTATGTTCTCCTCCTAAGTTTTCTTAAGTCTTCCTCCAACTTTTAGACTTACTATCCTCTAATAAATCCACCTATCTTACCAAAGCATCCGTTGGTATTCTACTCATGTCTAAACCACCTCAACTGTGCTTTAGTCACCTTCATTGCCCAACATTTACTACCATAGAGCATTGCTACTCTTCATCAGTCTGATAAAACATCTCCTTAAGTTGGTGCATATTTTACAATCATAAATAACACCTTAAGTATTTCTCTGTTTCACCCACCCAACAACGAACCTATGTGTGACATCCCTGCCAATTCCCCCATATCCTTGTGAAGATGCATCCAAGATACTTGTCCTAAACCATATAACTTTTGCTATATATTGTGATCCCAGCGCTCACTTCCAAATCGCTGCTATCCTGTCTCATACTACACTTGTAGCCCATATACTTCATCATATGCCTACTTAATTTAAAACATTTTGATTGCAGAGTCTCCCTTGAGAATTCATGTTGGGAAGTTGCTCCTTCTCTCAATTTCAGCAGCAAGACTTTATCATCTGCAAATAGTATCTATGGAGGAACTGGCTCTCGGATTTGCCTTGCAAGTATATGCCCATTTCCAAGGTGAAATGCAAAGTGGAATTCATCCTTAGTCATGTTACTGTTAGGACTAGGGAGTAAGGACACATTCTAGTACAAAGTCACCAAAAAATAATATATAAAATACCTGAGGCATTCCCAGAGCACATCATAGTAAAGAAGAGCAACAGTTCTTTGCTTCCTCTCCACAGGCTTTCTACCATGTTTAACGACCGGTAATTGCTTGATACCCTTGGCTTCCATTAACTCCTTGGCCATAGCCAAACTGGTATCTGGATAGCAGGTTAAAAGTCCACGCTCTCGTCCACGATACTTCATCCCTCGAGTACAAACAGAGGAAACAAGACATCTACTTTCCTGTCAAGTTTAAACAGATTAAATATAAGGGGCAATAGACACTGAGGAAAAAATATTTAAAAGAATAACTCATTATGATTCCATCTTAGTAGTATAACAGAGAGATGCAAACATAAATTTCAGTTTAGTATGAGATAGCTCCTTGACAGTGTATTTCAAACCTATTCTTACATCATTCTTTTTGGAATGATTCTTCAGAGTAACCTTATAAAGACTTTTGGAAACTAGATTGCAGTGGCTATATTGTTGCTGGGCCAGAAACATAAATTTGACTCAGTCATGTTTGTTCTCCAAAAGTTAGAAAACATTTCCTCTAAACATATTTCAAAGAACTTATATTTTATTTTCCATTTTCACAGAATTTTAGAACAGAGCTGTTTCTGAAACAAATTGCAGAGAAACACATGTTCCTAAAACATTGAAAGAGGAGAGTTCTTCTCTGCATACGTCTAGCTCTGGATCATCCTTAGATGTGTCACTGGACTTCTTGGACAGACACCTTCTTACATCTCCATAGGTCAATATTCCTTCTAGAAAATCATCTTCATCAACTACCAGCAAACAATTCTGCTGTCTTTCATGCATCAATTTGTTTGCTTCCTTCAATGTTATGCCTGGTGAAACCTTTACATAGTTTTTTGACATGGCCTGAGAAACCTGACAACAAGGAATATAAATGGAGGTCTACAGGTCAATAGATGAGAACATTCAACAAGAAAACTAGAGTAAAAAAAAAATCATGCAGGGAACATAAGATCAAAAGAGGAGTGATATTATTAAACCAGAACAAAGAGAAAAAGAATTTCAACCTTTAGATTTTCCAAAAGTAGATCTTCATCAATTGCTCCTATATCAGCAGCATCTCCAATAACAGACAGTTCTAAACCATCCCCATTGGTTCGTCTCCAATTTGCTTCATTATCTTCAGCAAAAGAAAGAGTAGCATATCCACTGACTGGCTTTCTCAAGTCAGGTGTGTCACTGTCCTTCACACGGTTTGCCACAGAAGGAACCCATATTGCCAACCCAACAGCCCCCTGATTACAGAATACCCAAACACATAAGGAGGAAAATACATTACATATTTGTCAATTACGTATGGTGATCTGTACAATCGAATTTGGAATCCAATTCAAAACTTCAATGCAAAATAATTGTTAAAATATGTGAAAGGAGATAAATTAGCAGCATGGAACAGGCAGGTTGAGGTTTATGCCACAAGTGCTGAATCTTGGCAAATATCACAGCCAATAGTCATTTGTTTTTGCATTGTGAGATGGCTTGGTAGTTATGGAATAAGTTTTTTTCCTTGTTTGGGATACCATGGGCTTGTCCAGCTTCTTTGGCCAGTTTCTGAACTACTAGAGACTCTGGTTTTGGGAGAAATAAGGAAAAAAGAGCTCTATGGGAAGTTGCAAGACTTGCTGCTTTCTGTTGTTTAGAGTTGGGAAGGAATACTAGAATATTTGAACAGTTATATCAGCTGATGGTGTTGGTGTGGGATAAAATTGTCTGTTACCTCACTTTTGACACAAAGCTCATGGTTTATTTCAAGAGATCAGTTAGATTTGCAAAGAAATTGGAAGTCTATCTAAGATCTTTGATAGGATGGATCAATGGTTCCCTTTTTTTTTTTTTTTTTTCCTTTTGTGTGTGTGTATCTTTTAGTTTTCCTACGTCCATTTGAGGATTTTTTTGTCCTTTTCTTTTGGGGGTACTCTTCTCTTTCTTTTAATAATATTTCTTTTGTATCTCAAAAAATAAATAAATAAATAAGTAAAAATATTATGCACCCCAAGCATGAGAACTTCCAGAAACATGCCTATAATGTTAGAGAAAAACTATGCTCTTTTCTTTTAGCTTCAGAAAACCCAAGAATTTGTGTTACAGGGGGGGGGGGGGGAGGGGATTAGCATGCTGCAAATATAAGTTATTGAGAGCCACATATCAGAAAATGAAATTTTCATGACCTTCTCAAAAATGTAAAATTCGTCATGCCATTTATTCATTGATTTGCAGGGTTGTTCAAAATAAGCTATTACTTGATTCATTGTTAGTCACAAACACAACAGAGGAAACCTACCATCTACATATATGCAAAATTTAAAATGTGAAATCTTTTCTACTGATAGGAATTACCATGAGAGGAAGCAGTATCCTATAATCTTTCGTCAGCTCAAACAGAAGCAGAACTGAAGTCAAAGGTACAGAACAAACAGATGCTAATGTTGCAGCCATTCCAACCTGCAGTGTAAGTTAAATTATCTTCACATGAACCAAAAATAATACTAATATACATCAACCAAATTGGTTTGAGCATCATCAGTGATTCAAAACCTACACTTACAAAGTGGGTCACTTTACCAGTGCATATGCTTGTGGTTGGGCAACAGCAGCATTGCCAGGAATGACATAATTAATTATCTCTGCAGCAGAACCTCCAAATACTGCACCAACTGCAGCACCAATCATTAAGCTTGGTGCATAAAGGCCACCTACAAGCCCAGAGCCCTTGCACAGAGCTGTTGCAGCAACCTTGGCAGCTACTAACTGAGTCAGCAGCCAGATACCTGGAGCTGCAGCACTCCTTCCAGTACGAAGAATTTCTTCCACGTTTGTGAAACCCCAGTACAATATTCCAGGATACTTAAGAGCTATTGTCCCGGCTCCTAAACCACCTAAAGCAGGACAAACCACATCAGGAAGGCCAAATCTCTCCTTGATGGCCTCAAAAAATTTCTTGAACCAAGCAACCAAACGAGTAAAGGCCACGCTTACAACACCACAAAGCATGCCCAATATCAGGTATAATGGTAGCTCTGCATCACAACATAGAGATATATTAGACAGCAGATGAAAATGGAAAAGATAGCATAATATATTAATTATTCACTGTAGGCTTTACCGACTGGTGACCAAGTCTTTTACCTTTTTATGTCAAACAGATTATTTCAGCGTGCAACAGAAGCTTCAGGAATAGAACAAATGGGTCAACTATGGGTGAATTCTGTTGTTTAGAGACAATGGGGAAGCAGACACAAAGTTCATTCATCCTTCAAGATTCTTAACTAGTGCAAGGGAAAAATATAAATTTCCATAGAAAATCAAGTCATTCATTTCTTTTCTAGATACAACTATAGGCTTAATTAAACAGTGAAGCATTCTAGAATAGCAAGGATAGTAAACTCAAACTCGGAAATAATGGATCTGTTTGTTTTCTGTTTTGAAAAACAATTTTCTATTTTTATGTTTCTAAAAAACAAAAGTTATTGCGTGGTAATTGTTTTCATAATCAATTTTTAAAAATTATAAGTCCAAATGTGCAACTTAAAAACAAAGGGGAAAAAAACTTTTGGTATGTGTGGATTTTTTTTTTTTTTCAAAAATTGTTCTCAACAATTATTTTTTGTTTTTCAAAATTTTTTTCGGGATTCAAAGAAAGTAAAGAATGGAGGGTGATTGGTGTTGCAAATAAGAAAAGGTTTTATTTAATCACAAAATTGACATCAAGAACCATGAAAAATTTAAGAAAACATCTAAAAGTTGTTTTTGTTTTTAAGTTACACATTTATCATTACAGTTTTTACAAACCTATTATGAAAACAGTTACCCAAGTATGAATTTCTGGGTCAGTTTGAATATGCTCCTTTTTTTTTTTCAAAAACTATTTTTAAAAGCTATTTCTCCAATTTGAAGAAAAACAAAGAACAAAAGGTATTTGGATAAATAAATAAGAAAATATTTCATCTAATTAAAAAACCAGCATCTAGAACACAAAAAAAAAAAAGAAAGCTAAGAAAACATCAAAAACTTGTTTTTATTTTTCTATTTTTAAGTTGCATATTTGGAGTTACTGTTTTTAAAAACATTTTAAAAATAGTTTTTCCAACAAGAACTTATGTTTTTAATAACCCAAAAAAACCCTTTAAAAAAAAAGACTAAACAAACAAACCCTTTGTTTTTAAAAACATAAAAACAGAAAACTGCTTTTAAAAACAGTAAACAATATTCTTAACTTATTCTTTTCTTCTGGATACCAGTTTTGCAATTAAATGAACTTTTTCTTATTTGCTCCACTAACAACCCTTTATTCTTTATTTTTCTTGAATTCCAAGACAATTTTTTAAAACAATTTTTTAGAAGAGCTTTTAAAGAAAGAAAGGCATTTCCAAGCACACCCAATGATGCTATGTTTAATGCTAGGAAGGAAAAGAAAGGGAAGACAACAAAAGGAAATAGAAGCCATGAGAAGGGATGGAATTTGAATTGAAGGAAACTTCCCTTTCCCATTTTCAGATGTTTAAAATTACACAAGTTAAAAGGAAAAAAAAATGTGATTTACAATGTCTTTTTTACAACTTACACTTCATCAAGGAATGAAAATGCCAATAGAAAGAATGGTTAAAAATGAAATTTAAATTATAAAAGTTTGGGGTTAAAATGGTAAATAAAACATAAAGCTTTTCAAATCCTCCCGCTGTCCTTTTCCCATCAACCCAAAATATTTATATATATATATATATAGAGAGAGAGAGAGAGAGAGAGAGGAAAACAAAAAAGTGGACACTGGAGTGCTTTGGAACATTAATTGTTAAGAGAGAATAATTTTTAAAGCCATGCTCCAACTAGAGATTGGCACATTTATTTATAATAGAGTTACAAGAGATAGGACTATAGCCCATATATCTTAGCAAACAAGAAACTAATAAACTTAATCCTTAAACTCCTAAAACTCAATTCACTAGCATTCTCCCTCAAGTTGGAGCATAAATATCAAATATACCCAACTTGTTACAACTATCATCAATCAATTTTCCTAAGAGGGCTTTAGCAAATAAGTTAGCCAATTGTTCCCCAATTCTAACATATCTAAGATCAATAATCCCTTCATGAAATTTTTTCTGACAAAATGACAATCAACTTTTATGTGTTTTGTTCGTTTATGAAAAATTAGATTTATAACAATATAAGTAACAGCTCAATTATCACACCACAATTAAGTGATTTTATAAGTCTTAACTGCAAGTTGATAAAAAGATAAGAAATCCGCACAAGTTCAAATGTAGCATGAGCCATGTCTCAATACTTGGACTTTGAACTTAAACATGATACCATTATCTGTTTCTTACTTTTGCAAGATATAAGATTCCCATCGACACACATACAATATGCAAAGGTGGATCTACTATCTATAGGATATCCTGCCCAATCTGCATTAGAAAAACTTTTGATTCTGCAATAGCCATAATCTTTATACAAGACCCCACGTCCAAGAGCTTTCTTGAGATATTTTAGGATGTCCACAACTATAACCTAATGTGACATTCTAGGAGAATCCATAAACTAACTTATTACGCTTACTAGAAAGGCAATTTCTGGTCTGATTATAGTAAAATTGTTCAATTTTCCCACTAGCCATCTATACTGCTTTAGATCATCTAGCAACTCCCTATCTTCTAAGTCAAGCTTAACATTTGGAATCATAAAAGTATCACAAGATTTAGATATAAGCATTCTTGTTTCACTTAATACATCAAGAACATATTTTCTTTGAGATAAGAAAATTCTTTTCCTTCCTTGAGCGATTTCAATCCCCAAGAAATATCGTAGTGCTTCAAGGTCTTTGGTTTGAAACTTGATTTGAAGAAAATCTTTTAACTTTGAAATATCTAATTTATCACTATCTGTAATCACAATATCATCCACATAACCAAAAGAATGCAACTAGAATTTGTTTGTTTGTAAAACACTGAGTGGTCATGGTCACCTTTCTTCATCCCAAATTCTATCACTACCTCATTAAATGCTCAAAACCAAACCTGAGTAGATTATTTCAAGCCATATAAAAATTTCTATAGTCAACAAACCTTGTCACACTCCCTCCAAGTAACAAACCTAGATGATTGCTCCATATATAATTAAATGAACAACAAATGAACAAGGATAAACAAACCCAGGTGATTTTTTACATTAAGCTGATAAAAAGGCCAATTATGAGAGGCAGCAAGATAGATAATCAAATGAACAAGGATAATTTTAGCAATAGGAGAGAAAGTTTTTGAATAATCGATACCATAAGTTTGCACATACCCTTTTGCTATTAGATAGGCCCTCAATCGAGCAACAGTACCATCAAAATTAACTTTCATAGTATACACCCACTTATACTCAATGGATTGTTTTCCTCTGGTAATGAGATAATATCCCATGTTTGATTTGCATCAAGAGCCTGCATTTCTTCCTCTATAGCAATACACCACCTAGAGTGAGAAAGTGCTTCTATATCAAACTTAAGAATAGTAATGGAATCAAGCAAGGCAATAAATGATTGAGAAGACATAAACAAGAAGTGTAGGATACATAGAAATAGAGGGTGATTAATGTTATCGCGCTAAGTGCAACTACAGGTACCTTTTCAGTGGACAATAGGGATGTTAAGATTAGATGGCAAGGAAAGAGAATCTAGATTTGATGAGGAAAAAGCCAATAAAGGGAACGAAACCTGTGATACATCAATGATTAGTGCAACATCAAGTTTGTCGGCATTGTCAAGTAGGGGAAATATTGCTGCTGGTACCTGCTTCCTATGAGAATAAATATATTTAGTAAAAAGACAAACCCAATTGTTTTCTAAGGGGACATGAGGTTCCTAAGAAGCAAAATTCCCAAAGAAGTATTCATCAAAAGAATCAAACTCAGTTATGGAGGACTAAGAGTCAAAGGAGTCAAAAAAGGGAATAGAATTAACAAATGTAATATTAGACGAGACAATATGACAATGCAAATCAGGAAAGTAATATCAATACCCTTTTTGTGTACGAGAATAACCAAAAACACTTTAAAGATCATGGATCAAGTTTAGATACCTGAGGATGATGATCTTAAATAAAAAAAGTACACCAAAAAATACATGGAGAGAGAAGAAATAAAGACCGAGAAAGAAATAAAATGGGATAGGATACCTAACCATTAAAAATTGAAGAAAGCATTTGATTAATCAAGAAATAAGCTGTGGAAATTGCATTTACCCAAAACATATTAGGCACTTTCATTTGAAACAATAAAGCACGTGAAACTTCCATTAAGTGACATTCTTTTTATTCAGCTACCCTATTTTGTTATGGAGTAATTATGAAAAAAGATTAATAAATTATCCCATTTTAGGACAAACAAGATGCAAATAGAGCAAAAAAAAATATTCTTTAACATTCTCACTACGAAAATGATAAAAAGATGTGTTAAATTGACTTAGAATTTTAGCATGAAAAGTATAAGAAATCTCAAATAACTCTAATCAATTTTTCATTAAATAAAGCTAAGTAATTCTTGAATAATCATCCACAAATAATAAAATATTGGAAACCAAATTTAGAGACTATTAGGCAAGGACCCTAAATACCTAAATGTACTAACTCAAATTCAGATGCAAACCACTTATTGACTCTAGAAATATAAGACTAATGATACTATTTAGCAAATCAACATGACTTACAATCCAAACTAAACAAATAATTAAGACTAGGAAATAATTTTTGTAAAGTTGACAAGAATGAATAACTCAAGTAACAATGAAACTAGTGTGAAGTGATAGTAGTAGCAATAGCAATTGACCGAGGAACTTGCTTTTCAAGCACATACAAGTTACTAGATTCATACTCCCTACCAAAAATCTTCTTCGTCAAAAGATCTTAAAAGATACAATAGCCAAGGGAAAAAAAGACATCACAATTGTAGGCACTGTTATTTGACGAACCAAAAGCAAATTAAATGGAAAATTTGAAAGATGTAACACATTAGATAAGGATGTATCAAGAGTAATACCTACCACACCACAACTAACAACAGATGCTTTGGATCCATTGGCTAGAGTAACAAGAGAAAAGGCTCGACAAGAAGATATAATACCTATCTGACTCATCATATGATAAGCAGCACTGGAATCAATAATTCATCTAGAATTAGTATAGGAAAGGCATGTAGTGAAATTACCTGTATGTGCTAATATAGCAATGACTAAATGGGGGACTGTTGTCGATATGTTTGGAACTATAAGTACTCAGCATATTTACTTTTTGACAAACTTATAATACCACCATCATCAATAGCTTATGCCCTATTATTTGTGGTGACATATGCAAATCGAGATGGCACTGTATTTTTTTTTTTTTTTGCCTCTCAAGTAACTTGGGAAAAACTTCTTAATATGTCCAAACTCTTTGTAGTAATAGCAAAAAATAATACCACCTCCACTAAAATCACCACGCCTACTAGAATCACCTCATCCTTTGCCTCCTCTCCCCCTACTATTTTTAGTACCACTACGACCAAGATGAGTACCAGAACCAACCCAAGCACATGACTCATTTATATGTGTAGAAGAAAATAAGTTATTATATGCTCGTTGAATACGATAACATTATAGTAAGAGAATCAGAACTAGACAAAATTTATTAACGGATAGTACTAAGTTTAGAGGGTAATGCCATGAGAAAACACATAGCTCCAAATTATTCTTATTGAGAATGCATTACATCAACATCAACAATAATAGATAAATGAGAACACCATTGTTTAAAAGCAATACGGATTTGAGACGAGGTTCTACCATTTACATTACAATGAATCAAGGACCAAGTTAGATCATAAATTTAGTGCATGTTGTCATTTGCAAAATAAAGTGATCCAAGAGTTTCCCATAATTCTTTCTTTGTTTCATAGTGCACAGTGTTATCACCAACTTTAGAAGTCAAAGTATTACATATTAATCTAAGCAATTGTCAATTTTCTACAATCCACTTTTCCTCCATATCATCTGTGAGTGGTTCTTTGTTGAGGTGATGAATCATACAAATCTTATCAAGATAACACTAAATATCCCTCTTCCATCCTATATATTGTCAACCTTTTAAATCCAACTTCCATTCAATTATTCAATTACCAACAAAAAGCAAATAAGAGAAACTTGACTTTAGCTCTAATTTCCCTTCACCATTACTATTTTTGAATGTGCTGCATGCATCAAAATTAGAAATCTCACCAACCATGACAATAAACTTGCAAAGAGAATCAACAAAAATAGCCAAAAAATTAAAAAAATCACACAAAAGTTGCTAGATTGCACAAGTAACCACATAGGAGAATGCAAAAGAATCCAAAATGTCACCAATCAGAAGCTCGCCTTAAGACGGTGGCTCACACACCTCCCAGAAAGCTGCACACTTGCTGCACACATCAGTCAAGTGAGATCACCGATTACTGATCTGCTCCACCATCAACCCAAATCTCCAAAAAAATGCACTAAATCTCCGCTAACCACTCTAAACAGCAACTCTGTTGTTCTGCAACACTACGCACTATACAACCAGATCTAAGTTTTTGCTATTAGCTCTTCTGTGACTTAGTCATGCATTAAAAAAAAAAAGAGGGAAGAAAGAAGAAACATTTTTTTTTTAGGTTGAATATGTAAGAAAGGTACCTAGATAGAGGCTCTAGGTACTATGTTCAGAGAGAATTATTCTTGAAGCCATGCTCCAACTAGATGCTAGCATATCTACTTATAATAAAAACAGAGTTACAAGAGATAGGGCCATGACTCGTATAACTTAGCAAACAAGAACCCAATAAACTTAATCCTTAAACTTAATTCACTAACATTAATCATAAACCCTAATTTCCTTTCCACACCTTCAACAAAATTTCAAACAAGGGCAGTGTTTAATCATGACCTTCTTTTCCCTCTTCTCTCCATTGTCCACCCAAACAAACCACTACTGTCATTGAATAACATAATATATGGACCTGTGACTACTTAATTAAAACAATTATAAATTCTAACAGCCCAGAAACTCTAGATGGTTGGTCACTGGCTTATTGGGCCAAATGCAGGCTGTTCTTGATTAAGCAAATTACAGAAATATGTTCTAAAAACAATATTTCATGGAGATTTATTCCCAAATGTGGAATTCTTTGGGCACTCAATAATGTTTTTTTCACTGGTTTATATATTTTACGAAGAACTATAAAACCATATCCATATGTCATACCACAACAGGCCAGACAACAACATGGACAATGCAATACAAAAGAAAAGTAATTGTTTTCCAGCCTCCCCCTACTTTTAAACAAAATTCTCCCAAGGTAATGGATAATTGGAGATGAAAAACTCATCTTCCTATTTCTTTTTCATGTTTTTTGGGAGAACATTTATGTCTGCCATTTATTTGTATAGACAATAAGCGATTTGATCATCTTTTTATAGAAAATAATTTAATATTAAAAGATGAAATCATTTGTAACAAATTGATGAATTCAACAACAAACCTTAGCTGTTAAGAGTGTACCATGGTTGCATAGTCTGTAAACTTCAAAATAAACACAGCAAGGGTAAAGAAAAGTACCAGCAGCAGATTTCAAATCATATGCAGGCACTGTAAAAGCTGATTGAGTCCCCAGTGAAACGTTTGACACAGTTGATGAAATAACAGAAGCCAGTATAATCATGGCAGTTGTAAATGGCGGAGAGTTCTCTGCACGTAGAGGCCTTAACACGGTTTCAATAGCAAAGAAACAACCAGCAACAGCTGCATTGAAGCCTGAGGAAAGCAAATTTGAATGCTAAGGAAACCCAACAAAATCAAGAAGCAGAAAGGAAAATTTGCATATGGGATAGAGTGCAATAAACTCAGTCCATTAAACCAAAATAATTTAACAGAGAAACAGATCTTCAAAAAAAAATTCCAGGTGCCAATACATGGACATGTATAAGACAAACTATTAAACTAGAGGAACATCTGAGAACTCAAATTCCTCATATCCTAGAATTCTGCATTCTTAATTTCTGTCCAGTCATGATACCAACTTAGAGCCCACCATATAGGATTTAATTCTCCTTTCTTCTTAAAATCTTTATCAAGGATGATTAAAAATAAATTAAAAAAAAGAAAAAAAGAAAAGGCTCCTCAATAGTCTGTATACAAAACCACTGCTCGGTACAAATTTCATAAAAGCCTATTCACATATCTCATAAAATCTTGCAGCAAGAATGGATCTCCTCACAAGGCAGGATTGTTATTCTTTTAAGAAACTAATACATTATGTTAGAGATATCATCTGATTAAGTCACCACTCCAGCAACAGATATTACAGTTAACTCTATAGAGTACCCCCAAGATCAAAAGAAAGACTTCAACCATGGAAGACAACATTGCCTTGTAAAGATCTGGAAACAGGAAAACAATCTGAGCCATTAATATCCATCCTTTCAAGTTTAATGCACAAGAAAGTAACAATGCCTATGAAAATTTAACATCAGAAGATCATGAGTCTTGTGGTCACAGGGAGTTCTAAGAAAATATGAAATTTCAACAAACAACAAATCCATCAAAACTGTAGATTAAACATGGGTGCATTTCCCTAGTGCCTAGATGGTTATGTCATTTTCCAATTAAACATGCACTTTTTAAACAGTGTGATCAGACGAAAGCATTGGCCTTAGCAAAATGGTTGGAACATTAAAAAGAATTTCTTTTAATAGAAATACAAAAGAAAGAAAAGAGATATACATCAAAGGAGAAAAAGAATCCACCTAAAGAAAACAAAAAGATTTAGGTCAAGAGAGCTTTCCAATCTTTTGTAAATCCACAAGGGAGAAACCCTTAAACCATGAGCTCAAACCTATAAAGAAGCAAAGGAAATACTTATTCCCATAAGAAATGAGAGGGAAGAGATTTTTGCTAAAAAATTCTCACATTCCTCTCCAGCTATAAGCACCGATTTAGAAAAGATAGCACATTTCCAAAGTGCCTTAAACTCAATCTTTTTGTAAATCCACAAGGGAGAAACCCTTAAAAAACCATGAGCTAAAACCTATAAGGAAGCAAAGAAAAAACTTATTCCCATAAGAAATGAGAGGGAAGAGATTTTGCTGAAAAATTCTCACATTCCTCTCCAACTATAAGCACCAATTTAGAAAAGGTAGCACATTTCCAGAGTGCCTTAAACTCCATTCTACTACTAAATCCCCTGAAATTGAAAGCAATAAACTGATCTAAAGAAGCTGAGCAATTCCATTTTTCCATAAAATTACTAAAAAGCCCATTCAAAAGCTACCACGCCACCTCACAATGTAGGAAAAAAATGGTTGGCTTGACTCATCTTCAGTAACACAGTACAAATATCAGAAGAGATATCTCAATGTGGCCTATGGAATTGTAGCTGGTCATTCAAATTAGTTTTTGTAACTCTTAAGATTTAGATCTAGCATACCCTCCTCAATTCTTGCAATTCATTTCTCATTTATATATAATTCCTTTGCATAAGTGGAAGCTCACTGACAATTCTACCATTTCTGTTTATGAGGTATTTTTGCTTCGATAAGGCTACCCTGCCTAATATTTTTAACACATGTACCATCTATTCACTTTGTGTCGTGCCCCCATTTCCCAACTCTGACACACAAAGTTCTAACCCTATGCCCTTCTTGGAAAATCCATTCCTTTGGGAACTTGAACTAAAGGATATAAAAGAGTTTGTTCCTTGACTTTGCCTCCTTCTCTCTCTTCAATTTTCTTCCCCTCAATTTTGGTTAACACCTTTGGTCCACCAAAGGTTAAGGCCTCTATTTCCATTTATGCTGTGTTAACAGTAACATGGTTAGCACAAATAATCAGTTATAAGCATGTAGATCATAAAGGCATTATCTTCTAATGATTCATTCAAAGTTGAGAGAATGACAATCATCCTTTATTCCTTGTGAGTTTGCATGCATATTTATAGTTGCCATTTTAGCATCTTCAATTCTTGGTAGAGCAATGATTTGCTCTTACACTTAAGAGTCTAGTTAGTGTCCAATTTTGAGCCTTGGCAAAATGAGCAAGCAAGGCATTACAAAAGTGTGATGTATTTGCAGTAGTTTGCTGCATTCTAACACTCACCCTCAAGCTTCCACTTATACAAGATTTATCTTGTTAAACAACAACAACAATCTTATCCCACTAAGTGAGGTCGGTTACATGAATCACACGACACCATTTAACTCTATCAATAACCAGATTTTTAGTAATATTATTTACTAAAAGATCCCTTTTTACAACTCCTCCCAATATCCTTTTTCGCCTCCCTCTACTTCTTTTCATAAGATTAAAAATCATGTGGCCAATTCTTCTTACTAGTGCCTCTAATGACCTTCTTTACACATGATCAAATCACCTTAACCAATTTTCTATCATTTTCTCCTCAACAAGTGCTACACCAATATGCCTTCGTATGCATTTACTTCGCATCTTATCATTTCTTATATGATCACATATCAATCCTAACATTTTCATTTCTATTACCTCCATTTTTTGCCCTTATTGTCCCTTTAGAATCCAACATTCACTACCATAAAGCATAGTTTGTCATATAACGATCCAATAAAACTTTCCTTTAAGCTTAATAGGTATTTTACGATCGCAAATAACCCCTGATGTTTTTCTCTATTTTAACCATCCACCTTGTATCCTGCGTGTAATATCTCCATTAATTTTTCCATCGCTATGTAATATAGATCCCAAATACTTAAATTTAGATACTTGTGATATAACATGTTCTCTAATTCTTACCTTCAAATCATTTCTATCTTACTTCTTATTAAATTTGTAATGCATATACTCTAATTTACTTCTATTTAAACAAAAGCCCTTTGATTCCAATGCTTATCTCCAAAACTCTGATTTATAGTTAATCCCTTTCCGCAATTCCTCAATCAGAACTATATCATCTGCAAATAGCATACATTTAGGGATAGTTTCTTGTATATGCCTAGTATAAGAACATCCAAAACTAGATTAAACAAATAAAGACTCAAGACTAAACCCTGATGTAGACCCATCCTTATAGTAAAATCCTTTTTCTCTCCTCTAGGAGTTCTTATACTCGTAGTTACTCCATCATACATATCCTGTATAGCTCGAATATATGTAACACGAATTCCTTTCTTTTCCAGAGCTTCCACAGCACTTTTCTTAGTACTTAATTATAAGCTTTTTGTAAGTCAATAAAAACCATATGTAAATCTTTTTCTTTACCTCGATACCTTTTCATCAACCCCCGTACAAGATAAATAGCCTTTATTGTAGACCTTCTTGGTATAAATCCAAATGGATTCTCTGCAATCCTAGTCTCATCTCTTAATTTATGCTCAATCACTTTTTCCTATAATTTCGTAATATGGCTCATAAGTTTTATCCCTCGATATTTTGCACAATTCTTGATATCTCCTTTGTTCTTTTATATAAGCACTAAAATGCTCCTTCTCCATTCATTTGGTATTTTCTTAAATCTCAAAATCTCATTAAATAACTTAGTGAGCCAAAAAATACCCTTATCTCTTAAACATTTCCAAACTTCAATAGAAACACCATCAAAACCAATGACTTTACCAATATCCATCCTCTTAAGAGCTTCTTTTACTTTTCCAATTCGAATCATACGATAATAAGCTAAATTTTGTTCTTCCTCTTGAGTTTCTAATCCTTCCATATCTCTAATCGATCCTTATTCGTCATTGAAAAACTTATAAAAATACTTCTCCCATCTCTCTTTAATATATTCATCTATGAACAAAACTTATTCTTCTTCATCCTTCATACACCTTACTTGATCCAAATCTCTTGATTTCCTTTTCCTACTTTTGGCAAGCTAATAAATCTTTCATTTTCCATTCTTTGTCCCTACATCTCGATAGAACTCTTCAAAAGCTTTAGATCATGCTTCACTCACTGTCTTTTTGGTCCCATTCCTAGCCATCCAATACCTTTCCCAATTTTTGGCATTGTTACACACATATAAGGCCTTAAAACATTCCTTTTTGATTTTGACCTTTTCTTGCACACTTCCATTCCACCACCAAGATTCTTTATCTCTTGGTCCAAAACCTTTTGATTCACCCAAAACTACATTAGTAACCATCCTAATCCTCTTAGCCATTGAATCCCAAATATGGTTGGCATTTTTTTGTGCTTCCCAGTTACTTTCCTCCAATAATATTCTCTTAAAAGTCATATGTTTCTCACCCTTAAGCTGCCACCACTTAATCATTGGATTTATAACTTATTGTCTTTTCTAGTTACGGATTTTAAAATGGACATCGAGGACCAAGACCCTATGTTGTGTAGTAAGGCTTTCTCCTGAAATCACTTTACAATCCTTACAAATTCTTCTATTTAAGCTCCTTACAAAAAAAAAAATCAATTTTGCGACCTTGAAACTCCACTTTTGTACGTGATTAGATGCTCCTTCCGCTTCTTAAAATAAGTGTTCACAATCTTGAAATCACATACTATCGAAAAATCAAGAATAGACTGCCTCTTCACATTTAGTGCTCCAAAATTAAATCCTCCATGCACTCTCGAAAATTGTCTTGTCTTACTACCAACATATCCATTTAGATCCCCTCCAATGAAAATCTTTTTTTCTTGTGAAATTCCTTGAACCAACTCCTCTAAGTCCTCCCAAAACTTTTCCTTTAAATATGTCTCCAACCCTACTTGTGGCGCATAAGTGTTAATAATATTAGTAGTCTTCCGTATAACTATTAATCTTAAAAATAAGATCCCATCCTCCATCCTTTTTACATCCAACACATTCTTCTTCCAATTCTTATTTACAATAATATCAACTTTGTTCTTTCCTTTAACTTTCGCTATGTACCATAATTTGAATCCTGTAGTGTCTAACTCCTTAACTCTTTCTTCAACCCATTTAGTTTCTTAAAGACACATGATGTTAATACTTCTCCAAATTATGGTGTCCACCTCCAGAGATTTACCTATTAGTGTACCAATATTCCAAGTACTATACCTAATTTTGCTCTCCTGAACTAACTTCTTTACCTACATCTATCTGAAAAAATATGAGGACCCTTACTCATTTAACACTACATTCAAGCACCAATGCAGCGGCTCTAGTTCATTTGATACTATACTCGAGTCATATAGCGTGTTACTTTTAGATAACAACCTAACATTACCACCAATAAATCGTTGTGTCTGATTCATAAATGAGATATCGACAAAGTTTTAAGTTGGCTATCGAAGGTTTAACATAACCCAGAGGGAGAGAAAAGCCCCCACTTGAGTTAGAGGTTGGCGTCACCCAACTCGGCCCCCCCCAAAAAAAAAGCAGGGAGGATGGAGAAGAAAGAAAAAAAGGGAAAAAAGAGGACTGAAAAAAATAAAAAATAAAAAAAACTGTCTAATCCATCATACTTCTCATTGCACATTATCTGCCTAGATAGACTTGGTAGGATCATTGTTAAATAAGCCAAATATTTATAAAAATTTCAGTTTGTTGCATAATAAAACTTTTAAATGTAAAACTTAAAACATAAAAGGACTTAGGGCTATCAAACGGGTCACCCTATATAGATACGAGTCAGTCCGTGACAGGTCAATCCATATTACCCGTGTTAAAAAACGAGTTCAATTTTAAGGGTTCAAATCCGCAAAAACCCGTGATGAACTTGCGGGTTTTAACTAAAAACCCACGGACTCCACGAATATAAGTCGGTCTATTGCAGACCGGGTCTGTGACAGGTCGGTCTGTATTACTCGCATTAAAAACGGGTCAAAATTTGAAGGTCCATATCTATAAAAACAAGTCGCGAGTCGATCCGGGGACTGCAACCCGTTTGACAGCCCTAAAGGGACTGCATGAATTCAAATCTCACAACACAACAACTGCAGCAAGCAACAATAGATAAGCACCTATATCCACAAACCACAAAACAAAATAAGCTAGACCAAAACAATTCCTAGAAGTCCTCAACCAAGTACCCTTGAGTTGCTCCATCGGCCTTCCTTCCTCGTTCCCATTGGCACAAGTGACAGCTTTCAAATGTTCCTCATAGGGTGAGAGTTGGGAAAGGATTAGAGAGAGAGAATTGGAGAGAACATTGAAATAATATTGGGTGGTGGAAAAGGCTAAATACAGAAGAAATACACCTAATCTTGGAACCAACACATATAATGTCACTTATGCACTTTATACTGATATATTCTAACAGAAACAAAATACTCATGGGTCTCTGGTTCTGATCTCTGGAACGAACTACTTGTGCAAAAAGCACCACTTGAAATAAACAGGAATACACATGAAAATACCTGAAGTTAAATAGTTCAAACTATTAAAAAGCATTTAATTGTATTAACTTATACATATAACTGAGTAGAAAGGTTGCCACAAAAAAAAAGGATTTCAATTCATTTGGAATTGAACGCATGAACAATTTTGCACATGACTCCAATTCCGAATGTACTGAATTTTCCTTTTTTTTTTATTCCTAATGGGAGGTTGATTAAAAGTGACAAGATACAGAGTATCTTATTGGTATCGTCAGTTGGATTCAGTCATTTTGAAGTATCCGTGCTTCCTAGCTACATGATCTATAACGAAAAGGTTAATGTAAAATGACATGAGTACCTGAAGCAATTCCTGCAGCTGCACCCGCTGCAACAAGGGCAATCCTTCTTTCTCTGTTGTTTTCCATCATTAATGAGAATCCATTGGCACATGACTTTCCAATATCCACACTAGGGCCTTCAGGACCCAAAGAACAACCAGTTCCTAAAGTAACTGCGGCCTGGATGGCCTTAATAGTAGGAAAGACACCAGCAAGCAAATCGAAACCTTGTTGTTGTTGTTGTTGTTGTCTTGGAGAAGTAGCAGATTGCTTGATTTGTTGCAATATTTCCAGCAAACCATGCATCATGCCGACAATGATTCCCCCAAAAACAGGAATCAAAAGAATCCGATGCCAAGTACCAGCCAATCTCTGCAATCGAAGCCAACCAGCACCCTCATTTGGAGTACCCGCCCATGCCCATTCATGAATTAAATGAACTCCCTTATTAAAAGCAGCCACGCAGAGACCGGTAGCGAGGCCAATAAGGCAGCCAATGAGAAGCAATGCCCATTCGGGAGGGGCACTGTCGCCGAGCTCATCATTCACTAAAGAATCCGAATTTTCTACTTGATGAAGATCCGATGCATGCAAATTTGATTGCTCTCTCCTCTGACTCTCTCTGTCTTCAAGACGCTTGAAACTCACTCGATGTTCAGAAAACGAGAATCTTCGATCCAAATGCTTCAGAAAATCCTTAAATCCTTTGCCGCTGCCAGAGGGAGAGGCCCTATTATTGAGAAGCTGTACATCCTGTGCTTCCAAGTCGTCTGTTGGGTCTTCTTCTGCAACTACTCCATTTCTGAATCGATCGCTGCCGTACTCTGCCACTTCTCCCGGCATCGAACAGATCTTCTTCAACATCCCAAACAAATCTGTTTCATTTCAATTCTGAAGAACAGATCTATCGATGCCCTTGCCGGATGGTTTAATTTTATGCTTTCCCAGTCCTTTGTGGTGAAAGAAACACATCAAGCCTCAGCCGCCCATGCCCAAAGCTGAAGAACGTGGTACCAACGTCCCAGTATTAACTTAAACTACATCAGAGATCGCTTCATTTAATAAAAACGAAAAAATAACACCATTCCATATTACCTTACCTTGACTTTGGTAAGAGTAAATCCCTTTTTCATCTATATAAAATTCACTGTTATCACACTCTTGCCTTTATAACATATTTTGAATTAATTTTATTTTTATAAAATATTAATTTATTTAATTTCTTCTTTTTATTAATATTTATGTATATTAATTTATTTAGGAGAGCTTAAATAAATTAATGTAATTTATAAAAATAGAGATGAAAGAGAGGCTAAAAAGAAAAAAAAAAAGAGCACAGGAAAAGTAAATTTTACGGGAGTAAAGGGCTTTACTCGTGTTTATTAAATTACATATCCATCCTCTCCTTCATCTCTTCCGTCCATTGACTTCTTAATCTTTAATTATTTTATGGACACTCTTTTTTTTGTTTTCCATTTTCTTACATTAAAAGAAAATAAAATAATTTTTTTGGTAAATTTCGTTATACACGAAATCTAATTAAACGAAAAAGAAAAAGTTTTAAATTTTTTAAAAATACGTAAATATATCAGTCAAACTTTATAAACGGTACACCTTTAATCTTTTGTTCATTAAACTTAGTGCAAGCAACCACATATTATCAATTGGTTAATTTTTGCTTTGAAAAATATTTCATTTATAAGAAAAATAAAATAAAATATGATTATATTAAAGATAGAATTTAAATTTATAAAAAAATTTACATTATTAGTAAATAAAATAAAAAATAATACTTCATTAAAAAATAATATTAACTAAAATTTTTTATCAATAATAAAAAGGCTTTAATAATTTTTTAATGATATAACATCACATGAGTAAGTGATATTGTAAAATTAGTTTACATTAATGATGGATCAAATTTAAATTCTTAAAGATATTCATATTGGCAAACATCTTTAATTTTTTAAATTAAAATTAAAATTTGATCCTAAAAACCTTCCTTTATACCTAAGATTCAATCCTAAGTTTTGTGTATATATGCTTAGTAGTTTAATTATTCTTGCTATTATTATAAAAAAATGATACTCTTATTTTTCTTTTCTATGTTTTATTAAAAGAAAATAATTTTTAATTTTATTATGCGCAAAATCTAATTAAAAGAAATAGAAGAAGATTTAAATTTAACCTTTTTAAAATTTTGTAAATATATTAGTCAAACTTTATAAATGATACATATAGAAGTATCCATAGGTTGGATTATTGGGTTTCAATGGAGGATAGTATAGTGGCCCCTCAAATTTTTTTTATAATTTTAGAATAGTATAGTGTAATTATATGTAAAAAACATTTATATATGTTATTTGTTCCCTTCAAAATATTTTCCTTTATATTAAGAACTTGTGAAGTTTAAAACAAATAATTGTATTATTTTATTAATTTAATAGGACATAATTTGGAGATTATAAAATAATTTTACTAAATTGAGGCTTAAAAACTATTTCAAAAACTTATTTGAAGCATAGAGGAAAAAAATGAAAAATAATATTAAATAAAATATAGATCAATGATTTTACCACTCAAGTTAACTAATTGAAAAATAATATGGATGCTAGCTTTTTAACTTAAATTAATTTCTTTCAAAAGTTAAATTTAAAACATTCATAATTGTTTTAAATCTCTTGCATAAAGACACGACAATAGTAAACAGCTCCAACTTCTTTGAATACAAATCTAAAGTAACGCATCTCAAATCTTTCAAATCATGTTCTAAATTCTTTAAATTATTCATTATTTTAATTCTTATTACGTATTTTAAATATATATTAAATATTTTTATTCTTTTTCTTTATAAACAATTTTTGGATTTTGTATGATCTTAATGTCATTTTTTTCCTAAATGCTTAACAACCTCAATGTCATTTTCAAAATTTCATTTGCATGAATTTATTATATTATTACTTCTTATTTTAATGTTTATGTGAGTTATTTAATTTTATATTCAATTAGTTAATTTTTAGATGACTAAGAATAAGATAATTGATAAATTTTTTTAAAGCAAAATTAGTGATACTTAGGACCAATCATGTGATAATTTATATTTAACAAAAAAGTTAAAAATTTTAGTTTTGATTTCATTATTGATGACTTCAAATCTTTAAAAGTGATGAAAATTAAAGAAGGCCCATTGAAGACAAAGGCTTGAAGGCTTTGGAAGATGATGAAAATCAAAGAAGACCCATTGAAAACAAAGGCTTGAAAGCATTGGAAAAGCTTCAAGGACCAATGACAAGAGCAAAGGCAAAGAGGATTAATGAAGATCTAGAGAAGATGGTTGCTGCCATAGTTGAAAGAAGGCCCAATTTGGAGTTAGAAGAGTTCAAGATGCTCAATTGCATGTATTTGGAAGACTTGGGCTCCAATGAATCCATTAGCATTTAGTTAGTTTTGCATTTTTGTAATAAATGGGCCTTATAGGCCTAGACTTGTTTTTAGATTTATGTTGGCATGAAGACTTCTTATTTTATTTGGGTCACTTAGAATTGGGCTTGTTAGTGTACAAGGCCCATTAGGGTTTGCTTATGGGGGCTGATCATATATAAGTTCTTGTAAACATAATTTTAGGCAGTTTTGAATACAATTTGAGATTGAGAGTTTGTAACTCTTAGGTTCTTGAGTGAGCCAATTATCCTTGATCTTATCAAGAGGCCTCCTCTTGTGGCGATCTTTCCTTCGACTTATCAATCCGTGATTGTGGCGCCAATTGATGAAATAAGACGGATCTTGAATTGGATTTCAAATAACAAAAATAAAAAAAGATGGAGGATGAGCGCCACAATCACGGATTGATAAGCCGGAGGAACGATCGCCACAAGAGGAGGCCTCTTGATAAAATCAAGGATAATTGGCTCACTGAAGAACCTAAAAGTCACAAGCTCTCAAATCTCCAATTGTATTCAAAAACTGCATAAAATTATGTTTACAAGAACTTATATATGATCAGCCCCCATAAGCAAACCCTAATGGGCCTTGTACACTAACAAGCCCAATTCTAAGTGACCCAAATAAAATAAGAAGTCTTCATGCTAACATAAATCTAAAAATAAGTCTAGGCCTATAAGGCCCATTTATTACAAAAATGCAAAACTAACTAAATGCTAATGGATTCATTGGAGCCCAAGTCTTCCAAATACATGCAATTGAGCATCTTGGACTCTTCTAACTCCAAATTGGGCCTTCTTTCAACTATGACAGCAACCATCTTCTCTAGATCTTCATTAATCCTCTTTGCCTTTGCTCTTGTCATTGGTCCTTGAAACTTTTCCAATGCCTTCAAGCCTTTATTTTCAATGGGCCTTCTTTGATTTTCATCATCTTCCAAAGCTTTCAAGCCTTTGTCTTCAATGGGCCTTCTTTAATTTTCATCAAAAAGAGTAAAAAAAAAAATCCATTTTGAATGAAGCTAAATTCTAATATCTTTTAATTAAATAACTTAGTCACTTTCTCTTAGATTTTTTTAGTAATGATTAATTATAAAATTATATTTAAAATATTCAACAACAAATAAAATGCTAAAAATCATATAACATCATAAATTTTTATATGTTAAAAATATTTCTAGTTTGGCCCTCTAAAAATTTTATTCAAGCTTTACCATCAGGTTTTTGACCAAGATCTTCATGCATAATTGCATGAAATACAATGATCTAAGCTCAAGTCTGGCCCATTAAATTTTAAAAAAAATTTGAATCAGTCCAACCTGATTAAAATTATACATGGTTTAAGGCTTAGCCTAAAAATATAATTATTTTTATTTTTATTATTATTTTAAGTAAAAAATAATTTTTATATAAAAACACATATTTAAAAAAATAATAATACATTTGAATATATAATATATATAATTATATCAAATTGAATATTTTTGCATTAAAAATAATTATACAACTATTTTTGTAATATATAATTGTATTAGTGAAGATAAATTTATAGAATTAAATCAGTTAATTAGATTGACCTAATTTATATAATCATAATTCGAATTCGACCTAAATATTAATCAAGTTATAAGTAAAAACATTAATAAATATTCAAATCATAAAAAGACCTTAATTCTAATTCTTTTAGGATCAACCCTTTCACACAAGCGGATTGGCCAATTCAAATACAAGTAAGGTACACCTTAATCTTTTGTTTATTAAACTTAGTGCAAGAAATCTCATATTATCACTTATTTATTACTTGGAAAAATATTTCATTGATAAGAAATATAAAGTAAAATATGGTTGCGATATTGGCAAGCATATTTAATTTTTGAAATTAAAATTTGAACACCCACAAATGATGAATTTTATAAATAAAGATATATAAGTTTAGATGTCAATATGAATAAATCATAATTTTTTTAGTATTCGCAAGAATAGTTAAATTATTATTATATATACGTAAAAATCTAAAATCAAATTTTACATGTAGTGAAAGGTATAGAATGTTGTTTAATATTTTACCCAAGAGGGGGTAAATTGGGTATAAAAACCTTTTACAAAATAATAAGAATATACTTTGGTTTTGATAAATAGTTAATAAATGATTCAAGAATAAAAATAATGCCCAAGTAGATGCAAGCTTAGCACCGCAGCAAATATGTATTAAAAAAATAAAACACAATATAAGTAAATAAAGAAATAAAGAAGAGAATATTTAAACACTGTTATTTATAGTGGTTTTAGCACTGAAGATTTAATACTCCAAGATATACATCCACTACCAAGCCTCTCTGACTTGGATTTGAACTCTAATCCACTATCTCTTCAAGTTTAAGGACACTTGAAGAAGCCTCAGTACAAATCTCTACTTTTCTTGTATAATCCCTTTGAAAAACCTCTCTTAAAGCTTCTGTCTACCAAGAGATCCAACACTTTTTATGTTCCTAAGGATACCTCACCCTAATATACAACAAACATATGATTTAGATTCAAGAATGTAGCTCATAAACTATGAAAGTTGGATTACAAAGTGAAGAGTTAAGAGAGAAATTTGAATTAGTTAAGCCTAAGGGATTTTCATGTTTTAAATAAGAGAAAATAAAGTTTATTGTGTCTATGTAATAGTGATAGCACTTTTTTATGTTTTCTAATCAAAATGAAGCCTTTATATAAAGGTTAGAAGGTTAAAAAATCTATTATAGAGAAAATATTGTCATTACGGGGTAATTGGTGCCTTGTGAATTGATTAGGCAATTGATTTAAGTTGCTTTTGAATTTTTTGAAAAAGTTATGGTGAATCAATTAATCAGTTAATTCTCCCAGCTATATAGTTTAAATTCAACACATGGTAAATTGATTAGTCAATCGATTCACCAAACCTCAATTTGGCTCTAGATATGCAAAATCAATTAGTTAATTGATTTTACCTTTTGAAAAATTTGATTTTGAAAAAAAAAAACACAAGGCAATGAGTAAGTTCATTAATCAATTTGAGAAACTTGGTTTTTGAATTTTTAAAACACTGAATTGATTGGTCAATCCATTGATTTTGCCTTGATTGCTCTCTGAACCTTTGGAATTGATTGGTTAATCAATTTAGGATTTCTGATATGCTCTTTGAATGCTAAGAATCGATTGATTAATTGATTCAAGTATTTCAGTTTGCTCTTTGGATGCTTGGATTCGATTGGTATATCAATTAAGGTATTCCAATTTATTCTTTGGATGCTTGGAATTGATTAGTCAATCAATTCACTCTTTATTTTTTTATTTTTCAAAGAAAGTCATTTTGAAATACAGTTTTCTTTCTTGAAAACATTCAACCTCATTTTAAAAGTTTTTAACACAAGATTTAACTTAATGGTGAATATTTTTCCATGAAAAACCTAAGCTCTTTTTTAGATGAATTCCTCTTATACAATTTCATCCTATGATCCTAACTAAAATCCGAACTAAGCCAATGATATTCTTCAATCTTTAATCTACTTCAATTTTCACTTTTTGCATTAGAATTCTAATTGATCAATTTGCTAAATCCAAAATGATCAAAATGTTTTATTATTATCGAAACCTCCTTAATGGGGCTAAGGTTAACAACTTCCCTTTTTTGGTGACAACAAGCCATTTTGAAATTAAAGTAGGTTTTCCACATGATGGCTCCCCCTGACTAGAACACTCCCTTTTAGAACATGCATTAAATTTAATTTCAATGTCCACTTCTCCCTCTTTTGGCATCAATTAAAAAATAAAATGGTAATGCAAGAAATCATCATTAATAAGCTAGCAAAATATCCAGTAAAGCAATAATAATATCTAGCATAATATGCATAAACCAAGAAAACTTAATATCTGGAAGTTAATTAAAAAGGCTAACAGTTTGAATCATAAAAATAAGTCCTAATAGGACAATAGGGCTAAAAGGAACAATTATGTCTAATCATCTACTATATTGTATGAACTGTCCCTAACTTCCTCATTATCTAAAGTAATTACTTTTCAAACTCTTTCTTTTTCTACTTCCTTCTCTAAAGGTATAGCCTCTTATTTCCTCTTAATTCTCCTTTTTGCTTCAGGGGAGTATGTTTTTTCTTCTTCAATAGAGCTATCCTTTTCCTTTTTAACAACATTTAACTTCCTCTAAGCTTCCTAAATTGATTTTTAATATAAGATTTCAACTCTTTTTGTGTCTCTTGATGCAATACAGTGATATGATCCCTTAAAGCTCGCATATCATATTCTTTAACTACATTTCCTCTCTTAATGATGTGTTAAACTCTTTCTATCTTTTAAATGGACTTTTATTTTATGTGTTTGGCCTTCAATCTCTTGGATTCCTTAAACTTCTCCATATTGGCCTCTTAGTCAACTCAAATTCTAGAAAGAAGGAAATCTCTATTCATATAGGTATGCATGTATAGTAGAATATGGTAGAGAAAGTTGATTGGAATGTTCTATCTGATGGTCCACATTATAAATAACTCATGATCATCAATCTAAGTGAAATTATATCTCTTTGGGAGAATTATTTTAGCAATGGTGTAATGTAGATTTCTATCTTCCATTAACAACCCTGTTATTAGTAACCTTTATTATTTTTAGGCGAGAGTAAGGCCAAAACAACCTTATAATAATAGCCTTGGAATAATTTGTAGTGTTCCCAGCACTAGTGAAAGGCTAATTAGCATCCATATAAAAAATTACAACTAACTCATGAATGCTAATAGAAAATCTTTCACCTTTCATAATAGCTATTAATTTAAGCAAGCTTTCTTACTTATTCTTCTTTAGATTGGTATAAAATTGGTACAGTAGGCTAGAATAGATATCAGTAGAATGACTAAAAAGTTTTAATAGATTCAATTATTTTAATATATGATATATCTCTAAGTTCTCATTTCTTAGAAATATGATGTCCTAATAGTTTTTTGGCTCTATCTCTTTGTTATGCATTCTAGAAATCTTTCAAAAAGTGGTTACCTCATAATAGTAAACTTTTTATAGAACTATATTATGAAATGGAAGAGGTTGAGATGATGAACCTATGGCTTTTCCCTTTCCTTTGCTTGATTCAATGTGAAGATACTTTTGAGCCATACTTTTCTTTCTTATAGAATTAATGATCACTAAATTTTAGCAAGAAAATAGGAGTTTTGGAATGGGTTTGTAGTTGAAGGGTTTGGTATGGGTTTGTAGTTGAAGGGTTTAGTATGATATGGGTTGAATTAGGATTTTAATAAAGCTAGCATTTCGATGCATTGAATGGTGTTAGAAATAATAGAGGAAGGTTGTAAATGGTGTATTTAGACATTTTTAATGGAAAAGATCAAAGGTTATTCTAGGAAGGCAAAAAGGTAGAACCATGTAAGCAGTTAGAAAGAGAAATAGGGGAGTGAATGGCATAGTTACCATATGATTGGGCTTACATAAAGGCCTTATGAAATTGATTGACTAATCAATTCATGAATAAATATGTTCATTTGTGAATTAATTGACCACTCATTCATGGCCAGAAAATTTCAAATTCTAGAATTCCCTCCATATGTTGCCAATCAATTAGTGAATGGATCTCAGACTTTTAGAGACTAATATTACCTTCTTGGAATTGATTGACTACTTGATTCATTTCCTTTAAACACAAAATCCTTGAATCGATTGTCACTTAATTCATCACCCTAAAATTGATTAACCACTCAATTCTTTGAATCCTAAAAACTCCTATCTCATCATTTCAACACTCAAATGATATATGAAGTAACTTTTTAACCCTATGAATGATTAAAGCTTGATTTTAAGTTATTATTGCTGAAAATGAAAGGTGGCACCTACAAAATAAACTTTTGGGATATCTTTATTACTTAAGTCAGTATATTGATGAGAAAAATATGAAAGTAGTGCATGAATTACTTTTCAAAAAAATTCAATATGCCTAACTTTTCACCAAGTGGCTTAGTGAAGATATTTGTCAATTGAAAATTAGTTTGGACAAAATTTAATGAAATATCTCCTCTTTGGACTTGATCAGGAATAAAATAATATTTTTTTCAATGTGTTTAAATCTTAAGTGCATAATAGGATTCTTGATTAGATTAATGGCACTTGTGTTATTACATTTTATAGGAATAATTTCAAAATTCAGTCCATAATCAAATAGTTGTTACTTTATCCATAAGAGTTAAGCATAATAACTACTTGCTGTTATGTATTTAGATTTTGCAATAGATAGTGCCACACTATTTTATTTTTTGCCATACCAAGAAACTAAGGAATGTCCAAGAAATTGATATGCTCCACTAGTACTTTTTTTATTTGATCTGCTACTCATGAAGTCGGCATCCATATAACCTATTAGGAAATTCAGTTTTTCTTTAGGATACCATAAACTAAAGTAAGGTGTGCTTTTAAGATATCTAAAAATCCTTTTCACAGTAGTTAAATGAGATTCTTTTAGGTAAGCTTGAAATCTTGTGCATATACACACTATAAATATAATATCTAGTCTACTAGCAATTACATAAAGTAAGGATCTTATCATTCCTCTATACATTGTAACCTTTACCTTTTTACCTTTTTAATTTAGATCGAGCTTGGTTGCTATATTCATGAAGGTAGGAGATAGTTTAGCCTCAATCATCTTGTATTTCTTTAATGACTCCTTTGCATTCTTAATTTGACTTATGAAATTTCCATTACTTAATTACGTGATTTGTAGCCTAGGAAAGAAATTTAATTCTCCCATCATAGACATTTCAAACTCACTCTGCATCAACTTAGCAAATACCTTGCATATAAACTCATTAGTAGCACCAAATATGATATCATCAATATATATTTGTACAAAAATAATGTCATCAAATTTATATTCTATAAATAAATTACTATGAACATTTCCTCTTGAAAAACCTTTTCACATTAAGAATTTGCTTAGCCTTTCATACAAAGTTCTAGGAGCTTATTTTAGACCATACAAAGCTTTCTTTAATTTAAATACATGATTTGGAAAGAAATGACTTTCAAAACTAGGAGGTTGTTCAATATACACTTCCTTCATGATTATACTATTTAGAAAAGCATTTTTAACATTAATTTGATAAAATGTGAATCCTTTCATACAAGTATAAGCTAATAACATTCTAATTGCTTTTAGTTTAGCTATTAGTGCAAATATTTGATCATATTTAATGCCTTCCTCTTAATTATATCCTTTTGCAACTAATCTAACTTCGTTTCTAATTATGATACCATTTTTATCTAACTTGTTTCTAAAAACTTATTTTGTGCCAAAAATTGGATAATTATTTAGTCTTAGTATAAGTTCCCAAACTTCATTTCATTCAAATTGATTTAATTCTTCTTGCATTGCCAAGCCCAATGTTCATAAATTATTGCTTCATTAATATTCTTGGGTTTATTTTGAAATAAAAATGCTAAATGATCACAGATATTTTTAAAATAACTTCTAGTTACCCTTTGAGTCATATCACTAATAACTTGATCTATAGGGTGACTTCTTATCATTTTCCATTCTTTTTAAGGTCCATAAGTTAGTTCTTATTCTGCCCTTCCTATGGATAGAGCTACTTCCTTGTCTTCTTTATTTTTTTCTTTAGCTTTCATCTCCTCATTTAAGTTCTTTTAAATAACCCATAAGTCAATCTGATCTTTATCTTCATTTGATACCTTTTCATATTGAAAGATGATTCATTAACTACAACATATATGGATTCTTCTACTGGTAAAGTTCTTTTATTATAAACCTTGTAAGCTTTGCTATTAGAAAAAATATCCAATAAAGATAGCTTTATTAAATTTGGCATTAAACTTTCCAAGTTTGTCTTTTCCATTATTATGTACAAAATATTTACAACTAAAAATATGAAAATGTGAAATATTTGGCTTTCTTCCTTTATAAAGCTCATAAGGGGTTTTCTCTAAAATTAGTCTAATAAGGGCTCTGTTCATCATTTAACAAAGTTGTATTTATTGCTTCAGCCTAAAATGATTTAAGAAGAAAGCTATTATTAAGCATAGTTGTTGCCATCTCTTCTAGACATTTATTTTTCCTTTCAACAACTCCATTTTGTTGAGGTATTTTAGGAGATAAGAAGTTATGTTTAATTCCATTGTCATCACAAAAACAAGTAAAGTGATGATTTTCAAATTCTCCACCATGATCACTTTTAATACTTACAATAGACATTCCTTTTTCATTTTATACAATTTTTGCAAGTTTTTTGAAAGCCTTAAAAGCCTTATCTTTGGAGGAAGAAATAATGTCTATGTAAATCTTAAGTAGTCATTGATGATTACAAGTATATAGAAATTTCCTCTATGACTTCTAATGTCACAACCCGATTCCAATCATAACCAATGTAAATCCCGTTATCAGTTTTCACAAGCTTTATTATTTTTCATTTTTACTATTCAAATAGAGTTTCCAAATTTTGAGGGAGACTTGAAATTCATTTTAATTTTTTACTAAAAAATAGACATAGTCTCCCCTATTTTTGGACACTTCCTGAGGGTTAGACACCCTAAAATACAACACTTATAGTAATTCCAGATATATCAGTATTAAACATATATATAGTACAATATATTTTCATATTTATACATATACAATTAATTCAACACATCATATAGTTCAATAGATTCTCTGTTGGAAAGCTAATTCTAATCCTAAATAAAACCTAACTATTAAATCCTTTATCAAGTAATGTTTGATTCTGTATACATGAGATATAGCTCAAATAGTTATGTTAACCTAAAAATAGTGAAAATAATCAAAGTGAGTTATAAAAACTCAGTGAGCATATATCTACCACTATTAATTCTTAATTAGAATATGCTCTATCTAAGTGTTTGATAAGAAAGATAAATGTAACTCAAACTTTCTAAGTTTCTAAATGTGCAAAACTGAACCTCAAACAACATTTTCATCTACGAACAAATTAAATTCTATACTTCTCATTATAAATTATAATAATTTTAGTTATTTGATAGTACACACTCGTGATCGTATCACACACTACTCGTTCCAGGCAAACATCACAATTACAAATAGTCATTCAGGCTTAAACACTAATAAATCATCTCAATCACACTAACTATAACATTCAAACACAAACACTTTTCAATATCACACATCCAGTTATAGTAAACATGTGTAGTCTTTTCTTGACTCTGACTCTTAAATCAATATTATATATCCTTCATAACTATTTGTTAAAAATTTATCATCCAACTTTCACATCATAACTCTATCTTTATTCATAGTTCCCAATGTTATTACTCTAGCACAATTCATAATTTCCCATTTCACACTTGGCAGAATTTATAGATAATATAAACAAAAGCTCAACTTTCACATCATATTGCTTATAAAATTTCAATGCAAAGTTACTAATTTATCATTGAACAAATCTAAGCACGTAGTAATATATGCATAAATATATAATAATGCCATTATGTTCTCCTATAAGGCCATAACATATATTTATCATTGAACTTAAGCACAATCTATCAATAGTTAGGAACAGTACTACTATGCTTCCTCTATGTACTCTAATATAATAATATTTCCTTAATATACCATGGAACTAGATTTATGCATGATATATATATATATATATATATATATATATATATATATATATATATATATATATATATATATATATAATTGGTACTATCAATAAGAAAAATACAATTCACAACGTTTTTATCATATTTTATTAAGATAAAAGTTTAATGGTGAGATATCTACTCACCTAATAACATTAACCCATCCATGGAAATTCTAAAACATCCATATTCATCTTTTCATATAATCCTTTTATTATCACAATTTATAAGAATAAATTATAATTATATATGTATTACTTATTTTCTTTTCACATATTATAAATCCATAACCTGATCATAATATAATAACATTTTGTATCACTCATTTCTTATATTTCTAACATTGATTGGTAATCCAATAGTGCCACTTAATAATTCTAGATCCTCACTTTCTTTATTTTCAAACTTATTGTCGAAATATTTAAAGTTCTCGTATATAATAGCTTTTCCAAATTAAAGTATAAAACAATTAAAATACAGAGTTTAACAATACAAATATACTCTAAATATACTAGTCCAATACTCTTGAGTATAAAATCTTTGTTTTATTAATACTACATTGAAAATCCAAAATAAGGTGATAGACCGAGGATTTTCTAAATCAAGTTCAAATCCTTAAAGTATTAAGACATAATACTTCAAGAATATTTTAATCATATTGTTTCAATATTCTATGTCATAAGAGTTATATTTAATTTTTTTTCAACATTTTAGGGTTATGGTTAATTTAGAATGATTTTTGGTGTTTAGAAGGTGATATATGTGTATTTAGTTAACTATAAGAGGTTTTATTCTTTAGATATTAGTACTTGCATACATAGTTAACTATTGAGCTTATATTTTGGTTGTGGATGGTTGTAGTTGCATATGTATTTGACTATGTGCTTTGTTATTTAGTTCTTCTTATCACCAAGCGAGTACATAGGTGACTATTGTTACTTAGATTGTTCTCTATCTTTCACTAATTGACTATGTTCTCGATTATAGTAAGGAAAATTCTAAGTTATAGTTAACTATGTAAGAAGCTATATATACTACTATTGCTATCATAAGCTCATTTTTCAAATTTCCTCCTACTTGCAAACCTTTATTTTTCATAGATTCTCTTCAACTCTTATTGATTAATTATCACTCTAACCTTTACTCTTCACATTTCATTGATTAAATCCTTAATTTTTACTAAGAATCCATTAATACCTTAATTTTGTCATCATATTTGCCAAACTTTAATTTTTAGTTACAACTAAACATTTTCCTTTCACCTTTATCACTTTTTCCTATCTTCTCTCATTCATATTCCCATCTTTTATCATTTTCATATCTTCATAATCCAAAACCTTAGTTTTTTTTCACTTTTCTGAGAAGAGAATGTGGTGAAAATGAATATCCTAAGTATACACAAGGAAAAAAGGACTAAATAAATGCATGAAGTAAGAGAATCCTCAAATCCAATCCTCCCCCTTTTTAGTTAAACATTGCAATTCTAGAAAATTGGTATTTCTTTCCTACTAAATTGGAAAACTTTAGGAAAGTTATCAATTCTAAGATTAAACCCATAATATACTGCAATAAGAATCTTTTAAAAGAGTAAGAACTTCATGTCTATAATATGTTGAAGAAATATCATTTAATAAGTTTTGCTTGCTTTGAAGTACCTAAAGTCTTCCCTAACTTAATTAGAATGTTTTATGCTGACCTTAAAAAGGAAGGTTATAGTATAAATGTTAAAGTCTATATCAAAGTAAAAGGTATTAAGATTGCTATAAATATTGAAATGCTAAAAAATGGTTTAAAATGATCCTTATCCAAATATAAATAATCCTGAAGTTGAAAAAAGATACTTTAAGCTCAGGATAATTAGTTTTTTCTTTCTTAATGGAGACTAAACCTATCTTTGATGTCGTTTTCAAACAACTAATTTATCAATGAAGGATAAAATCTTGCATTTCACTATTTTTAAAATCTTGACATCTAAGAGATGTAATTTTACGATAATTAATAATGATTAATTGCAACTGATATGGCAAATTCATCATGAGAGGCACATAAATTAACTCTTCTTTATTATTAACCATATGTTTAAACATTGGAACAAAGATTTTCTACCGTATGGAATTATCTTAATGAAAATCTTCAAGGAAGCTAGGTTAAAGATCGAAAAAGAAACTTTCTAAAAGCCAATTAGAAAAAAGTTCATTTTATATGCTCTTGCCCTATGTCCTATGAAGATTTATAAAAAGGAAGATGCCGTTTGGAGGAAGTTAGAAGAAAGATAAGTTAGTGCCTCAAATCGAATCATTTTAGAAAAGTTAGATGTTCTTCAAAATTCTATTATTCAATTGAGTGAAATGGTTAGGCAGTTGGAGCAAAATTAAGAATCCATTTCAAGCAATTTGCAATTCATGAACAATTTCATGATAGAAAAATTCACTAAGTTCATCAGTCATTTTGGTCTTTTGTAGTAAATGTTGATAATCTTTAAACTAGAGGTAAAAAGGACACTATTGTAAATGTACATACGAGAGATGACATGTAGGAGTGAGCTATATAGAATACTTATCTCCTAAGCCCCTGTTTCTCCTCTATAGGATTTTAATTATTTTTGGCTTATAACTCATTTTGAATCATGCTATTTTGATGCTTTTATATTTTTATGCTCTTTAGATGATGAGTTATGACTTCTGTTACTCATGTTTTATATTATGACTTTATATTTATTGTATAGAAGTTTATGCATTTTAATAAATTATGGACTTATTATAAGTGTTTATAATAATGCATTATAAATGTCATATTTGATATTTTTATGCTCTTTGAAGTTGTTTCATGAATAGAATTATCTAACAGAAATACCTACTTATTGTTACTTTTTTTGCTTGAATTATTGATTTATGCCTTCATTGAGAGTAACCCTATGATATTAGATTAAATTGGCTTATTTCTTTGGATACCTAATGGGTATTATAGCATTTAATCTATATGTATGGGTGGATGCCCTTATCAATTGATAATGATATTTAGTATGTTAAAACTAGAATATGGTAGTAAATGATTACATAGAAGGTGGACAATAATATGCATGATGTTAATATGTATGGATCTCTATTCTTAAAACTTAGTTTACTTCTACCTTTCTATTCTTTAACTTGTTAACACTTGTGGTCTTTAGGAATGGAAGGTAATTGTGTATGATGGAATATAGGCTTATAATTTTAAGAATGACTTAGAATGGAATTGGAAGTAGTCCTACAAATGAATTAATTTTGACATCAAGTAAATTAAGAATTTTGATTTCAAGAATAATAGTTATACAAAAGGTAAGGTACTTAGAATAAAGTTAGAAATTTGATCTTTATGATAAGGTAAAAAAAGATAACATTAAAGTCTAAATATTTAGCTTGATTTAAAATAGTTAAGGTGGAGAATGTAATGCTTCAATTATTTGTCATGATCTTAACCAGATCGTGATTAGTATGGAACCTACTATTCAATTTCTATTAGCTTAATTCCATTCATTTATCACAATCCTAATTATTTAACTAAAATCTATAGAAGGAAGAAATGCAATACTATAGAACAAAGGATATTTCATTAGCCATCAGTGAAGTTTACAAAACAAAAGAAGAATAAGTTTGCTTATAAATCCCCTTAATTTAGGATAAACTCATCTAACTAACTTGGAGGATTTATTTCATAATTCTTTTACCCTTTGCCTACATAAAATAAGGCCTAAAATTTTTTCTATCTATTAAATGTTTAGGCTACCAAAACCATGCTAAAGGAACTTTCAAAGCATCTAGCTTTAAGGAGGTGATGGTGGAGGCTCAACTTATGTATCTACAAAATAAATGCAGAAGAGTGAGTTTGAGGTTTAGTGAGCAAATACTCTAGTATAAATAATTAAATAGTGCATTAACTTAGAAACCAAACCATGCTCTTGGAAACTCATCCCACAAAACATGTAAACTGATTAATTTAATCTTAAGTAACCATAAAAATGCTTAATTATAGCTACACTATCATAATTACATCATATTAAGAGAGCAAATGACATTTGAATTCCAATATCATAACATTATACACAATAATTAATGATAAAACATATACATTCTTCTTGTGACTCTCAAGTCAATCTTTTACCTTCCACAAGCCTAACCTTGTCCCTTTAAGGTTAACCTTATACCCTCTACAAGTAATGTGCCGGGAATTAGGTGTCCAATGTCTAATTTATCTTCCTTATCACATTTTTCATATCACTAGTCATAATGTATTTCTTTCTCATATCATATCTCATGCCATTTTCATTATATTCTTATAATAATGCTATGCCTTAATGTATAGCCACAAATCTCATTTCATCTCATAATTACATAAATAAGATCAATTATATCACTTACCATTTGTCATGTCATATCCAATCTCATTTCATTTTATAAGCAACACAACAATTATATTCTCAATGCATGTCATATGGCACGAAACTTAAAATTTTCATTTCAGGTCACATTTTCATGTAAATAACTTAAATTTATCACAATCTATCTTATCTTGATGTTCAAGAATCATACATTCATATTAAACCCTTTTGGAACATAATTTCATGAAGTATACTAGGCATATTCATCTTTATACTTGACTATGGAAGCCTTACGAATAATTTTGGGATCAATAATCAACTACGTAGTTGACCATTGAAGTTTTGAAGGAATTTTGAAACTCTATAGTTAACTATATAGTGACTATAAAGCTCAAGAGAATAATCCTAGAAGTCCATAGTCCATTATTAACTTTTAGAGAATAGTTTGTGGTCTTATAGTTGACTATGCCTTTCCAAATTACATATTCTAGGGCATAGTCAACTATATAGTTGACTATTACCTAGGAATTTATAGAGTTCATCAAAAATTACATTATCAACCTAAAATTTTAGGCTTTTATTTATATTTAATACCTAGCCAAACTTCAAACAATCATAAATGGATCCATATATCACTTTATTAAAGGTATTCTCATCATTAACTTAACTAATTTCACTATTTAACATATTAATCCAGTATACATATTTATCATTAAGGAAAAACACCATTATCATGACTTAAAATCAAGATCTTTTGAAATCTATTAATTAGGCTAAAATATTTACTTCCCCAATATAAAGTAGGATGCTAGGAGATAGATTGAATACCCTTTAACCTTAATTACATAAAAAATCAAGATTTTCGTAGTTAAGGTTCTAATTTCACTTTGAAACTAAAATAATCCTAGTTTTCATCAAAGTAGATGAAGATAAAGAGGAATTCTAACAATGAATGCATTCTTACCTTGATTTAATGAAGAATTTGAAGAAATTTGATGTTTTTCTTGCAAAACTTGAAAAAAGATGAGGAAGAAAAAGAGAAGATGAAAGGAGTAGAAGTGTTTGAGTGAAATAGGGGAAATGAAATGAGAAGGATGAAAGGGGGTTGTAAAAAAATGAGGAATAATGCTTAAGAGGTAGTTTTGGAAACATTCCCTAAATTATATCTATACTTTCATACTCACTCATAATAACTTAAAACTTTAAGCTTCATCATTTTGATTATTTTTCCTCACTTATTTCTTAGAAGATCTTTATTCTAAAACTTACTAACACATTAAATATTATTTTCTATAATAATCCATTCATAGTTGTTCACTAAAAATTTTCGCATACATACAAGTTTCATTTCAAAGAAAAGTACGCTGGTTACTTTAATTATTTTCATTACAAAATATATTCCAAATTATTATAGTCTAAAAAAGGTGTAACAATACTTCCTTATTCAAAAGAATTCATTCTTGAATTTTGGAAGCATTGTAACTTAATGGTACTGTGGAAATATGACAAAATTGAACTCATCACTCACCAAACAAGTAAGGGTATTTTTGTTGTATATTTAATTTTAATTCTGATGTTTCCTCTTTCACTCTATGGCATTCCTAGTGAATCTTCATAAAGGGAACTTATTTGGATCATTGTTTTCAAATCTAATAGTTTAATATTTCAATCGATTACTCTTCATATGTTAACTTTAGATCTAATGGTAATAGTTCATCCTAAATCATATAAGACTCATCTGGTAGATACTTTTAAAGCATCGACACAAGGAAAACAAGATAAATAGCTTATAAACTATCTAACAACTCTAAATAATAAGCCATAACTTTAACAAATTTGAGAATTAGGAATGATCCAATAAAGTAAAGTGCTAATTACGTTTCTTCCTAAATCATATAACATTTTTTGTAAATGAAAATTTCAAGAATCCTATATCTTATACTTGAAATGATAATTCTTTCTTTCTCTTATTTGCATAAACTTTTTATCAGTTTTGAGGTATCCTTAATTGATCTTGGATAATTTGATCTTTTTTCAATGTATTAGTCACTAAATCTGATCTTAGGAGTTTTATCTCTCTTAGTTTGAACCGTTTTACTAAAAAGTGACATTTCTAACCATAAAGTTCTTCATATGGCACCATTTGAATGCTAGATTGATAACTATTATTATATAGGAATTCAATTAATGGCAGATACCTCTGCTAGATTCCTTTAAATTCCAATAAATATGCTCTAAGCATATCTTCCAAATTTTGAATAGTCCATTCTATTTGTCTATTCATTTACTTATCAAAAGTCGAAATACAATTGAGTTTTCTATGTTTATTGGAAAGCTTACTAGAAGTGAGAAGTGAATTGGATACAACAGTCTGACACTTTCATAATTGGTACTCCATGCAAGGGCAAAATCTTGTCAAGATACACTTATACATATTGAGCCATTGTAAAGGTGGTTTTAATAATTAGGAAATGTGTTGATTTTAATTAACCTATCAATGATAGGCTATATGGAATTGTAGCCCCTCTAGGTTCTAAGCAAATCGATCAAGAAATCTATGGTGATGCTTTCTTAGTTTCATTTGGGTATCAAAAGTGGTTGATACATTTGGTTAAATGTTTAATGTTTAATTCACGTGTTAATAGGTCAACCATTTCACTATATAATCCAATACATCTTCTTTCACCCCTTTCCACTAAAAAATATCTTTTGGATCATGATACATCTTCGTTGTTCTAAGGTGTATAATATAAGATGAATGCATCAATTCATTCCTTTTACTTGATAAACCGAAATCTTTCCATGTCGGTGCACTATTCCCTTCTTACCAGTGATTAATTTAGACTCTAGTCCTTTAGTTACTTTTTCAAAAAAGTTGCATATTTTGAATCATTCCTTTAAACATTTTTAATTTTTTCCCTTGAGAACTAATTAGAGTGCCATATGTGTTAGCACTAGACCTTGATCCTCTAATGGGGTTTCCATTGCCTTACTTACAATTTTTTTACTAAGAGCATTTGTTACTAGATTGGCTTTGCCAAAATGATATGAAATTAAGCAATTGTAGTCTTTGACTAGCTCTAGCCACATTCTCTACCTCAAATTAAGATCTTTCTACTGAAAGATGTACTTTAAGTTCTTATGATCTGTATAGATTTTGATAATTTCTTTATACCACTAGTGCCTTTAGATTTTTAAAGCAAATATTACTATTACCATTTTCAAATCATGAATAAGGTAATTTTGCTCATGTTTCTTTAATTGTCAAGAAGCATAAGCTATCACCTTACTATATTACATAAAAACACACCTAAGCCTAATTCTAGATGCATCACAATACACAACATATACTCTGTTGCTCAAAGGTAATGCCAACACTAGCACAAGCATCAAACATTTCTTCAACTTTTAAAAGCTATTCTCACACATATTTGACTACTCAATTTTAACTCCTTTTTATGTTAATCTAGTAAAAAAATTGAAATTTTAGAGAATCTTTGACAAATCTTCAATTGTATCTTGCTAATGAAATTGTAAATCTTAACAACTGATAAAGATCTTGGCTAATTCTCCATAGCCTTAGACTTTTGGAGTTCTACCCAAAATCCCTTTTTGGACACTATATTCCCTAAGAATTTGACACTAGTTGTCTAAAACTCACACTTAAAGACTTTTGCATACAACTGATGCTCTTGTAGAGTTTGCAAAATTTCTTGGAGATATTAAACATGCTTTTCCTCACTTTTAGAATAGACCAAGAAATCATCCATAAGGATAGTGGCAAATATATCTAGCTATGGTTTAAACAACCAATTTATCAAATCTATGATAACAGTTAGAGCATTAGTTAATCTAAAGAACATAAGTAGGAACTTGAAATGGCTATATTGAGTCTTAAAAGTAATTTTGGAAAATGTCTTCTTTGTAGATCTTTAACTGAAGATACCTTATGCATAAGTCTATCTCGGATAAGTATTTAACTCTTTGAACTTAGTTAAAGAAATCATTAATGTGAGTTTGTTAAGTGAATGCTAGTCTATGCATAACTGCATTATGCCATCTTTCTTTTTCATAAATAACATCAAAGCTCCCTAGGGTAAAGAACTTGGATGAATAAAGCATTTGTTTATCAGATTTTATAATTTCTCTTTTAATTAGGGCTATCTAGTATAGGGGTATAGAAATAGGTTCAATGCCGAGAAACAAATCTATAATTAACTCTATCTCACTGTTTGGTGGCATTTCAAGTAACTTCTCTTGGAACACAATAGAAAGTTCTCTCACCACAAGAACATTATTGATGTTAGGAGTTCATTGATTCAAATCCTTTTTGAATAAGTTTTTAAGCCTTGATGCTTGAAATGATGGCAATAGTTTCCAATAACCTATCTTTTTAAGACTTAATAAGTGGAGAACCTTCTATAAAAAGGTGACAAATTTGTTAAAATAATTCATGCACACAAAAATTTTGGATAACTAATTTATCTCTAAGATTACAACATAATCACTCATATCAAGTAAGATTAAGTCTACTAGTAGTACATGCTCTTGAATCTTGAGCCAAAACTTTGATACACATTGTTTCACATTAAAATTAAATATCAAACTTGCTTAAAAATGTAGTAAAAGACAAGTTCAAGTCTTACCCAAGGGAATAGAAGTCAATTGGCAAAACATAATTATAAATAAGAGATTTTTAAAAGTAATTTAAATGCACAATGAAATAGAATTAAAATAGAGTAAAACTATATATAAAAACTTAGTTGAAGGAATTTCACTTTCCAATTACAAATTTCTCATCAACACTCAATAATTTACTTACAATTCAATTACTTAATTGAAGAATAACCTAAAGCTAATAGTAAACATGTAAGATTCAAATGCAAACTAATAAAAAAAAGGTCTAATCAATCACTTATTACTAATTTAATTTAAAACAAGTATTTCAATCTAATTAATAATAATTTTAATCATTCAGAACCAAGTTAGGCAAAATCTAACAATTCTATAAGCGATAATTGCTAAATTTGTTCTTTATTTACCTTAAGCAATTAATGATTCACCTAAATGTTAAACCACTAAAGCCTAATTGTTACTTGTTTTAATTAATTATAACTAACTTATAAGTAAGAATTAATTACATTTAATTATTTAGCTATAGATTACAATATATAATTAACTAATTGATTGTATTTAGCAAATTATCCTAACAATCACTCACAACAAAAGTAGAAAAATAAGAAATAATTAAATCATAAATAAATTACAGAGAAAAGCCTCAAAATCAAACTGTAATTGGAGTTCTCAAACCTTTAAATTATAAAAATTAACCACTCATGGTGGTTTACAAGAGAAAGGGAAAAGAAGAGTGAATGTTGTCTAGAATGAATAGAATAGTTTTAAAGGCACAACATCTAGTTAAATATGATTTTATAATATAGAAGACCTTATGGGCCAAGTAATTATTCTCTTATAGTTACAAAAAATAGGGCTTTGCATAAATTAAAAGCTCATAGCTTGATTTACAAATTAAATTACTAATAGTATTTACTATAGTAAATTTTTGTAGTTCCATTTCTAACCTAAGTTTAGCTACCAAAATGGCATAGTTTTACTAAACTACAAACTAAATGTTGTTAAGTTAGATATTATCAAACTTTGGGTGCTAACTTCACTTCAATTGGACTTATAGAACTCCAAATATAGCCCAAAAATTTTGATCGAGTCAACTAGGACAAAATCAAAGCTTTATATTTATGACCAAATTTGACCCTTTAAATGTATGAACTAGGCGTTAGCTAAAACATAAAAATTGTAAAGCTTTTTTTCAACTTTCCAATGATGTAAAGATCACTTAATTTGGATATCTAAAACTCAAGTTATAGCCAAAAGGTTAAAATAGTGCAAAATCCAACATTAACTAAACTAGTTAAAAAAATTGTAAAATCTTCACTTAATCATATAACAAAACCAATTCTATTGAATTAAGTATACATAACACACTAAGAGGCATAAAACGAAAAGAAATAATATAAATACTATCTTGCATATCTAGGATAAGTCTCTAATTTATGTGTAGTTATGAAGATTTTTTTACCGGTGTCATCAATATTAATGGTGCATTCATCAATTTGGTGAGTTTATCTAAAATGCTAACTAAATTTTTTTAATATAAAGGAAATGAATGACTCCAAGATCAAATAAAATTATGATAAAAAAGTTTTTAAGACTAAAGCCCTATTTTAATTCCAGTAGAATTTGATTTCTTTCAATTTCATCCTTGATAAAAAGTTTGTATCAATTTTGTCCCTGTAATATTAAAAATCATCAAATTTTAGCCCTTCTATATAAATATTTAGTTAGGAAAAACTATACTAAAACTATACAGAAGGATTAAAATTTGATGAATTTTAATATTATAGGGACTTAATTTACAAACTTTTTGTTAGGGAAGAAATTAATAGAAATTGAATTCTATAGGGACCAAAATAGGATTTTAGTCAATTTTTAATTATATTAGTACTTGCCACAATAACATTAAAAGCATGGGCCTTTTGATGAGTTATAAGAAAAATATTTATTATTTTATTTTTCCCTATTCTATGTCTTTTAGGTGTTATATTTGCTTAGTTTCACATTTTGTTTTATAATTTTGGGTTGATTTTACAATATTGTGAATTTATTCGGTAAATGCTGGATTTTGACACTATTTTTGTTTTTTAGTCATATCTTAGGCTCTAAATGTCAAATTAAGGAAACTTTTATATTTTTGGAAAGCTTAAAGAGAGAAATACAATTTTTATATTTTGGTCCAAACCCAATTCAAGCATTTTGAAGATCATATGTGGTTGAGAAGTTAAAGTCATGTTTTTATCCCAATTGAACCTGCTTTTGTATTTAGGCCATATCTAGAGATATAGTACTCTGATTAACTTGAAACTAATGCTATAGGCCTACAAGTTTCATGCTTATGGTTTTTTCAAATTACATTGATTTCATGGTCAAAATCTAGTTGGAAGTCAGACCTACGGGAATTCACTAATGCAACTATTGGATTTACTTGACTTGTGAAAAATAGGTCTCGGCTTCTAAAAATTAGGAAATCCTTATTATTGTAATCCTAAGAGTCATACAGTCCAAGTTCAATAGGATTTTAGCTTAATTAGATTAAATAAATAGGGGAAAGACTTGTTAGACATTCAGACTTTACACAAAAACTCAGCAGATAGTTTCACCCTCCTTCTTCTTATTATCTCTTTGTTCTTCATCAATGGAAGCTTAAATTCAAAGCTAATTTAAGGAGTTTAGGGCTCTCTTCTTCATGATTATAAGATTATGAATTGTAATGTTGACTTTCTTTAATTAATTTTTCTTTTCCCCCATTTACTTGTGCTGAATTTTTTAATTTACTTATGTTAAATGTTAATTTGATATAATTGATGTTTATCCTTATGATTTCTAATTTGTTTCTATTTTGATATGAAATTATGATTGACAAATCACAGTTCTATAAAAAAGGAGCAAAAAGTTAAGAGATTAATTTGGAGATTTCTAGTTTAATTCTTCAATTTGACTGAATTCTATTGTTAAATTAATTTTGATCTAGTTTAAAGGTTATAACAATTATTTAATTAAACTAATCCTAATTAGTCAAATTCTAGATGATTATCTAGCATAGAATTCATGAATTATTGAAAGGATTCTAAGTAATTCAAGGTTAAAGAATTAATTGAAAATTTTCAAATTCTAATTAATATATGATTAATCAAATTAGAGTACCTTAATTCCTTGGATCAACTATTTTATTACATTGAATTCTTTTATCTATTTTATATTTTTCTTCTATTTTGTGCTTATTTAGTTTATTATTATTGATTTAATTTTATGCAAACAACCTTTCTAAACTTTAACTCTACGTTCTATATAACTTTTCATATAGCATATAACATATTGCTTATTGCATTCTATTACAGCATTTATTGCATTTGTATTTTGTTTGCATTAGTTTCTTTCATTTTCATTGCATCAATAATTCAAAATTTGTGTAAATATTATTAGTAATTCACTTAAAAGAGATAAAATTAAAGGATCACTAGAGGCACGACCTGATTATGTCATTTTTCTACATTATTTCTTCAACAAACTAGTTTTAACTAATTTTGGTGAATTACGACATGCATATCAAAATTTTGGCACCATTGTTAAGGATTCTCTTGAATTTATCTTTTCCTACATATTTCTAGTAGTGTATTATACAATCATTAAAGCATTTCAATTAGTAATTGCATATGTTAATTATATTTCTTGCATTTTATGGTAATTATAATTTTCTGCATTTTCTTAGATTCCATTGCATTCTTTGTTTTCTTTTCATACCTCCACTTTAGTTCATCATATTTTATCATATCATACATCATCCAACATTAAAACAAAGGTTTTTGGCCTAAGAAAACCATTTTTTAAAGCATTTTTTAGCTTACCACTCCTAGAAACTGTATTAGGTCTCATTAGCTCTAATTGAGCTGAAATTTTTATAAGTGCTAGATTTAATTTTTCTTATAAATAGTCATAAGCTTTACTTGTGAGGTGCCTTATTTTTTAACTAAATTTCATTATTTTAATTTTAATTTTTTAAAATTTTTTATTGCATTTTTAGGTTCTGCATGGTTATAGAAGACTTTCTGTGGTGGTCCCATAATTTTTAAAAATGTCTAGATAGGTTAATTATATATGTTTAGGTTGATTTTTCATAGTACTTTTACACTTTGATGTTTTAGTATTCCTATGCTTCTCTTTAGTGTAGTTTACTATAGTGCATGATAAGAAGGACTGTTATTGAAATGTTTGATTTTGATTCTAGAATTGATAAAAATTTTCATTCCTTTCATATGAGTAAACAAATAGGTAGTTCTAGCCTTCCCACCCCTATTCTAACTCCCTAAATAGCTTAAAAAATATGGCAAATAATAATAGAACTTTAAAAGAATTAGCTACCCTTAATGTTACCTATCAACAATTAGGCATCCAATATCCTGAACTTGATACTTATTTTGAATTAAAGTCTGGTCTAATCCATTTGCTTTCAAGATTTCATAGTCTTGCAGGTGAAGATCCACACAAGTATTTGAAGGAATTTTATATGGTGTGTTCAACTATGAAGTCTTAGGGAATTTTTGAAGATCATATTAAGCATAGGACGTCCCCTTTCTCCCTGGTTGATGTTACTCAAGATTGGCTCTACTACTTCTAGCCTAGATCTATTACTTAATAGAATGACATGAAGCAACAATTTCTTAAAAAATTCTTCCCTGCTTTTAGAGCTACTGTAATAAGGAAAAAGATATGTGGCATTAGAAAAATGAATGGAAAGATACTCTATGAATATTGGGAGATATTTAAGAAGCTTTATGTAAGCAACCTTCACCACCAAATTAGTAAGTAAGTCCTTATCTAGTACTTTTATGAAGGCCTGCTACTAATGGATAGGAGCATGATTAATGCAGCAAGTGATGGTGCATTAGTGGATAAAACTCCTATGGCAGTAAGAGATTTGATTGCAAATATGGTAGCTAATTCACAACAATTTGGTACAAGAATACTCCCTGCCACTAGAAGTGTACATAAATTAAATTTCTCATCCTATGCAGACCAGTAAAGAATGGAGCATAGGATAGATGAATTAACTTCCTTAGTAAGACAATTGGCAATGGGACAATAATAGCAACAATTATAGGCCACTCCACCTGCTAGGCTTTGTGGCATTTATTCTTGCTCAAGCCATCTTATTGATTCATATCTAACCTTACAAGAGGAAGATGACCAATACCAAGCCTATGTTATAGTAGTGTTCCTTAAGAATCCATTATACTAGCAGTAACCGAATTAGTACTAGTAATAATAGCAAGCCAAATATAATCTTTACTCCAATTTTCATAATCCTGGCTGGAGGGACCATCCAAATTTCAAATATAGCAATGCACCAGTTTAGCAACCCAAACTAGCACTATACCATAATAAACCCCCATTCCAACAATAAAGCACCAAGCCAATCCAGTAGTGACAAAATTTCTAGAGCCACCAAGCAACTTCCTCCTCATCCTCTTAGCCATCCCTTAAGGAGTTAGTCAAGCAACTAGCTACTAATATTCTATAGTTCTAATAAAAGGCAGATGCTATAATGTAAGACCTACAAACACAGATTGGTTAGCTTGGTTTTAACAAATTACCCTCCTAAATAATTCCCAACCTTAGAAGCAATGTTTCCGCCATTATGTTGAGAAGTGGTAAGAAAGTTCATGTTCCTAACAATACAAAACTAACAACCTAGCAATGGAAGGTAAAATGACCAATAGCTATTAATGATGTTGTAGAAAATTCCTTTCAATCTAACTAGAATTTAGATAAACTAAAGATAGTGCAAAAACTAGCAAATTTCACAAGACCACTTCCCTTCTTTAACAGAATTACATGGTCTAGGAAAAGAGAAGAAATTGATAAAGATAAAGAGATCCTGGAAACCTTTAAGAAGGTGAAAGTTAACATTTGATGTGATCCCGCAAGTGCACGGGTTAAGTCGAGTTATAGTATAAAAGATATCGTCTCCACAGGGATTGAACATTGAATACTAACTGAATTTCAAGGAAAATTATCTAGGCGTATCGATTGATAATGTGAATTAAGGATAAAATGTAAAAACAGAGCTTAGTTATCAAAAAAGGTTTAATTCAATGAAATGAAAGCGTACTCAGCTTAAGGTTCCCTTGTGCATTTTATTATGGAATGAAGATAATCCTATAACTTGGTTTACTGTTAATTTAAATTGCTGGATTACCAAAAATAAGCTATACCTCATTGCAAGGCTACTAGCTACTAACCAAAAGATTAAGTGCCCAGAATTTCTCTAGTAATCACTCATTTAGGTTGCATTAACATTGCTTTAGAATCCATTCTTAGACATTTCATCATGTGCAAAAGAATCCAATTAGCTTAATTCCTAAGTCTAATTGATATTCCCAATGATCATGCAAGGTCTGATTAATTAATTGGTCATTCCAACCTAGAATTAACTAATCTATCACACAAATTCAATATTCCGGAAGTATTGAACTGTTGAATTTCAAGACAGCATAATCAAATCATAAATTAACAATAAATCAGGCTAGATTATATAAGAATCAATTCCATAAATCCATGAACAAGTTCACCCCAGCTAAGCACAAGGGTTTTAGTGTGAAATCATTACAAAACTAGAAGAAAACCAGAAAACAGAGAGGGAATTCAAACAATTCATGAAGCTCTACAAATTCCTTGCTTGAATCTTCAATCCTTTGCTTGATTCCATGGTTAGAAGTTGCCCTTGGTGAGTTTGGGTCTCTCCTAGGGTTTCTCCCAGCAGCTCCTTTTTTAATTTTTCGGTTTTTTTCTCCTTCTCCTCTGATTTTTCGCACAAAACTTATATGGGTAATGTACACGGGGTGTGACACGGCCCGTGTGGTACCCCGTGTTTCTGTGCGAAGGCTGGTCAGCATGATACACAGGGTATGACACGGCCCATGTTGTACCCCATGTTCTTCTGCGAAGGTTGAGCAACATGATACACGGGGTGTGACACTCCCCGTGTTTACCTTCGAAGTGAAGGGCAGTATGGTACATGGGGTATGACACGGCCCGTGTTCACCCTCGTGTTCTTCTCTGAACAGCTCAGTGAAGCTTCGAAGCAATCCAAAAAGATACACGGCCCTCCACACGGGGTTCCCATACCCCATGTTTTTTGCCAGGTGAGCAACTTTACTTCGATTCTCCATAATTCGCACGGTTTTGACTCCGGATCCTTTTCTAATGCTCAAATGTGTCACTCCAAAACCTGAAAACAAAATATCAAGCATCTAAGTATCCTTTTCAATCAAATTTTGCATAAGATACTAAGTAAATTAGTGATAAAACATATAAAATTTAAGCACAATTGTGCATTTTTTAATTCCCCAACACTTGAATCTTGCTCGTCCTCGAATAAGGAAGTAAGAGAACAAAAAAAAAATCTACTCCAATATTCTTCTTCTTCTCTTTATATATATATATAAAATTGGTCGGGCAATTATTCAACAAATCAGAAATTAGGATCAAGTCATGCCAAGTAACTAAATGAAAATAAAGCAACTAAATAAGTCAATCTTCAGCATAAAAGCAAAAGAGAACAGCCTCACAGGTATAGTGTTTACTCAAACTCTCAGCATAAGGCTTGTGTATACTCTTAAGTCAATCAGCTCAAGACTTAATGCTATCATATGCTTGCAAAAACTCTAATCTCCACTACTATATTGTAAAATGCATGCAAATCAGAGGACTTTATTAGGGAAAATGGTGAGGATAAGGGAAAGGAAAATCAAGGGATGAAGAGTGATATGGTCAAAGAAGGGAAAAGATACATTGGTCTTGAGTTTGACCATTGTTGAGTTCTATTACTCATTTTAGTATATTACCTTGCTTCAACCCTTATTCTCTCCCTTTTTCTTCTTTTTATTTATTTATATCCTAACAAGCTTTTCTTCCTTTTCTTATTTTTAAATTATTTATTTAACACCATTTTTTTTGTTTTTGTTTTTGATAGTCAAAGCCATAAATCAACTTATCCAACTAGTAACTCTAAGTAAGGACCTCTAAGTGATAACTAAACTCATAAAATGTGTCTAAGTTTCTTTAAACTCTAAGGTTCAAGTTCACTTGGCAGTGGCTTTAGATGTACATAGTATGGGTTGGGTTAGGCTAGAAATAAAGGTCCAAGGTTCAAAGTGGCTAACTAGGGGAAAAATTGAAAATGGTTTAGGGTATATCAAAGAAAAAGATTCAAATAAGCAAAACAAATAAAAAAGGTAAAGAAACATGGCCTTATCATTTTTTTACATGCAAAATACATAAAATGTAGCCTCAAAAAGAGCAAATGCAAGTTCTAAAACAAAAAGTCAAGAGCGATGACATAATCCCTCAAGAAGATAAAAATAAGCTTTAATTTCTAATGTGAAATTTGCTCAAAGGCTCAAATCTCACGAGGATCAATTATGCTTATTACTCTTAGCTTCAAGCTTTAGATTTTCCTTATTAAGTTACTAGATAATCATTAAAGGAGCAAGGCATGAACCAATCATTTTATTCAAAAGATTGCCCTAAAAATTTAAAATTTTTATTTTTTTTTAAATTAGAGCAAATTTCAGTACTCTAAATCAATCAAGCAAATTCAAGTGCAAGATATTGCAAAATAATCTAAACGCTGCTTCCCCACACTTAAAATTGGACATTGTCCTCAATGTACAGATAAGTAAATGGAAAAGAGACAGAGAATAGATAGGGGACTGAAACTTCCCTGACAAGTGGAGCATGGTTGTCCAGTATAGATCATGACTTCAGGGAGATCCAGAAGTAGAGACAGAGTAGGAGAGAAAAAGGAGACTGCTAATCTAAAAAGAAAGAAGATGTAATACTGGAAAAATATGCTGTTAGTTAGTACAGACATTAATATTAAGAGTGCAAGAAAATAAAAGAGAAATAGTTAAAATAATAAAAAGTAAATGAAAGTGCATAGTCAATATAAGTACAGACCAAGAGAAATGGAAATAGAGAGGAGAAATAAGTAAAAAGCAGAATATATAAGTAAAAAGGAAAAAAAAAACAATCCAAGCTACTGAGCAGGAGGGTCTGGATCAACTGGGGAAGAGGGGTGGAAAAGCTTGAATAGGGGCTCAACCATGCTCTCAATGTGTCGGGATCTCTTGTCCAAGTTGTCATAAAGGTCCTTAATCCTCGTCTAACGCTCAAAGATGAGCTGAAGCTCAGCCAGAATCTGCTGCTGATCAGATAATATATCTCGGAAGTAGGCCTCGGATGAAACTTTGCCCCCCGCAGAAGATGATGGTCCGATATCAGGAGCGGCATCACCATCGCCATCATCTCCTGGAAAAAGAGAATGAAGGAAAATAAGGGGTTTTTGCCATTAAAAGCTCATCCGCCCAGGAACACGGGATTCGACACGGCCCGTGTTGTACCTCGTGTTTCTCTCTGTAAGGCTCATGTTCAGAAATCCTATTCATTGGCTCAGTCAGTGAGGTACACGGGGTAAGACACGGCCCGTGTTCTACACCGTGTATCTCACTGGAATGCATTTTGAGTCTTCTATGCAATAAAATGAACAACAAACATGCATATATGCCTAACTTACCCCAGAGACAGAGACCAAGTGCAAAAATGAACATCTTAAATCAACAACTAATGACTTATATGCCTCAAACTACTCAGAAACTCAGAATGAAAATGGGAAAAACAAAGATTTAAAAGCAATAAAAATAGAAAAATAAGCTTGGGTTGCCTCCTAAGAAGCGCTTGTTTAAGGTCATAAGCTCGACCCCTGTTTCAATCAGTCTGGAGCTGCCATTTTCGGTGGCTCGGCAACATAATGTTTCAATCTCTGGCCATTAAGTAGTGGGCTTGCCTCCAAAAATTCTGCATATGCAGCAGTTTCCTCATTTTCAACCACTCCATTTGTGACTAGACATGCTTCAAGTGGATCTTGAAGGCACCCCATTAGAAGGGTTTCTTTCACAACTTTGTCTACCACCTCAATCCTGCATATTGAATCTTCACAAATAGGTAATTTAATTGATTCATTCAAATTAAATTTAACCTTTTCATCCCCAACAGATAAGGAAAGTCTTCCATTTTTTACATTAATCAAAGCACCCGCAGTGGCTAAAAAGGGTCTACCCAAAATGATAAGGATTTGTGAATCCTCTTTCATTTCAAGCACAACAAAATCAACAGGAATGAAGAACTTACCAACCTTGATAGGTATATCCTCAAGTATACCTACTGGGTATTTCACTGAACGGTTAGCTAGTTGAAGTGAAACTGTGGTGAGTTTCATTTCTTCTATATTCAGTCTCCTTGCAACCGACAGTGGCATAAGGCTCACACTTGCTCCCAGGTCACACAATGCCCGGTCAATAGGAACATTTCCAATTACACAAGGAATGGAGAAGTCGCCTGGGTCCTTGAGCTTAGGAGGCAGTTTATTCTGGATGATGGCACTACACTCCTCCGTTAGGGCTACAGTCTCATGCTCCTCTAGCTTCCTTTTGGTTGAGAGAATGTCCTTCAAAAACTTTGCATGTGACAGCATTTGTGAAAGAGCATCAGTGAAGGGAATATTGATATACAACTTTTTCAATACTTCCAAGAACTTTCCAAACTATTTATCAAGTTTAGCCTTTGCTAGTCTTTGAGGATAAGGGATAGGCGGTTTGTAAGGTTCTGGAGGGACATATTTTGACTTTTTAGGTAATTCTCCTTCTTTCACTTCAGCATCATTAGGAATTGAGGCCTTTTTGCCTTCTTTCTGCTCTTCCCCCACACTTATCTTTTCTTCACCTTCTTGAGTGGCCTTTGGATCCTTCAATAACCTCCTACTCCTAAGAGTTATTACTTTACAATGCTCCCTAGGATTTGATTCAGGTTGAGCAGGGAGTTGACCAAAAGCTCTAGAGGAAGAAGCAGAAGCTTGTTGAGCTATTTGGGTTTCCAACATCTTTCCATGTGTGGCCAATGAATTAACTTTGGAGGACAGTTGCCTAAGGGAATCCTCCATGGCTCTACCATGCTGTCTAAACTCTTCATTAGTTTTCTCTTAGGAAATGAGAAATTTCTCCAAGAGGCCTTTTAACTTAGTGGTGGAAGAGGGTTGAGCTGGTGGGTTATAGGGTCTTTGGTTTTGAAAACCGGGTGGTGGTGGTCTATTGTTAGTGTTTTGAGTGTTGTATGGCTGGGTGGGCTTGTAGGAAAAATTTGGGTGGTTCCTCCATGATGGATTGTAGGTGTTTCCAAATGGTTCATTTGAATTTTTCTGTCCAAACCCACTGTTATGCACATAGTTCACTTGCTCAGTGAAATCCTGGCCCAATGTACACTCAGTTGCCATGTAACCTGTCATGCCACAAATCTCACAAGGAAGGTCAGTAGCACCTGTTGCATTTACACTATTAACTTGAAATTTATCAAACTTAGCCATAAGTGCATCTACTTTGCTACTTAGACTTCCTAGTGCATCTACCTTAGTTGACAAATGATTAAAAGCATCTAATTCATACTTACCTGGAGCTTTCCTTGAAGATCCCCTCTCATTTGACCATTGGTAATGGTTTAAAGCCATATCCTCAATCAATTCATATGCTTCATCCAATCTTTTGTTCATTAAGGCACCTCCAGTAGCAGTATCCACAGTAAGCTTAGTATTGTAGTTCAAACCATTGTAGAAAGTATGGAGAACTAGCCATTTCTCTAACCCATGATGTGGAGACAACCTCAACAATTCCTTATATCTGTCCCAAGCATCAAATAGAGATTCCCCTTCTCTCTGAGAAAATGTGGTAATTTCATTCCTTAATTGAGCAATCTTGCTTGGAGGAAAATACCGTGATAGAAAAGCCCTCAGTAGCTCTTCCCATGTTGTGATAGACCCTGCTGGTAAAGAGTGTAACCAAGCCCTTGCTCTATCCCTCAAGGAGAATGGGAAGAGTCTAAGCTTGATAGCATCCGGTGCGACACCATTGATCTTGATTGTATCACAGTATTCTAAGAAAATCTGAATATGAAGGTTGGGATCCTCCATTGGTAGTCCACCAAACTGATTTTGCTGCACCATAGACAAAAGAGCTGGCTTCAATTCGAAGTTATTAGCCTCAACAGTAGGCCTTCTTATACTGGATTGAAGCCCAATGGCGTCAAGTGTTGTAAATTCTCTAAGAGATCTGTTATCCATGTCTTCAAGCACTAGTTCAAGGTTGATTTCCTCTTAGTTATGTACTAATTTTTGCTCTCTTCTTCTCCTAAGCAGAGTTCTCTCAATCTCCAGGTCGAAGTCAAGAATTTCTTCAAGATTTCTCCTTTGCATATACAAAGATTTTCTACAAAAAGAGTAGGTAATACTCGAACAGAATAAAGTAAGAAAGAAATACTATATATAAAAATAAGAAAATCAGAACAAGATGAATTAAGAACTAAAAGAAAATGAATTATTTAGTCTAATTCACTCAAAACTTTTTATTAATATCAACCAGTTGCAATCCCCGGCAACGGCGCCAAAAACTTGACGTGATCCCGCAAGTGCACGGGTTAAGTCAAGTTATAGTATAAAAGATATCGTCTCCACAGGGATTGAACATTGAATACTAACTGAATTTCAAGGAAAATTATCTAGGCGTATCGATTGATAATGTGAATTAAGGATAAAATGTAAAAACAGAGCTTAGTTATCAAAAAAGGTTTAATTCAATGAAATGAAAGCGTACTCAGCTTAAGGTTCCCTTGTACATTTTATTATGGAATGAAGATAATCCTATAACTTGGTTTACTGTTAATTTAAATTGCTGGATTACCAAAAATAAGCTATACCTCATTGCAAGGCTACTAGCTACTAACCAAAAGATTAAGTGCCCAGAATTTCTCTAGTAATCACTCATTTAGGTTGCATTAACATTGCTTTAGAATCCATTCTTAGACATTTCATCCTGTGCAAAAGAATCCAATTAGCTTAATTCCTAAGTCTAATTGATATTCCCAATGATCATGCAAGGTCTGATTAATTAATTGGTCATTCCAACCTAGAATTAACTAATCTATCACACAAATTCAATATTCCGGAAGTATTGAACTGTTGAATTTCAAGACAGCATAATCAAATCATAAATTAACAATAAATCAGGCTAGATTATATAAGAATCAATTCCATAAATCCATGAACAAGTTCACCCCAGCTAAGCACAAGGGTTTTAGTGTGAAATCATTACAAAACTAGAAGAAAACCAGAAAACAGAGAGGGAATTCAAACAATTCATGAAGCTCTACAAATTCCTTGCTTGAATCTTCAATCCTTTGCTTGATTCCATGGTTAGAAGTTGCCCTTGGTGAGTTTGGGTCTCTCCTAGAGTTTCTCCCAGCAGCTCCTTTTTTAATTTTTCGGTTTTTTTCTCCTTCTCCTCTGATTTTTCGCATAAAACTTATATGGGTAATGTACACGGGGTGTGACACGGCCCGTGTGGTACCCCGTGTTTCTATGCGAAGGCTGGTCAGCATGATACATAGGGTATGACACGGCCCATGTTGTACCCCATGTTCTTCTGCGAAGGTTGAGCAACATGATACACGGGGTGTGACACTCCCCGTGTTTACCTTCGAAGTGAAGGGCAGTATGGTACATGGGGTATGACACGGCCCGTGTTCACCCCTGTGTTCTTCTTTGAATAACTTAGTGAAGCTTCGAAGCAATCCAAAAAGATACACGGCCCTCCACACGGGGTTCCCATACCCCGTGTTTTTTGCCAGGTGAGCAACTTTGCTTTGATTCTCCATAATTCGCACGGTTTTGACTCCGGATCCTTTTCTAATACTCAAATGTGTCACTCCAAAACCTGAAAACAAAATATCAAGCATCTAAGTATCCTTTTCAATCAAATTTTGCACAAGATACTAAGTAAATCAGTGATGAAACACATAAAATTTAAGCACAATTGTGCATTTATCAACATTTCACTTTTGGATGTCATTAAATAAATTCTCAAGTATGCTAAATTCCTTAAGGTAGTGTGTACATGCAAGAGAAAGCTTCATGGCAATGAAAAAATGAGTTTAGGCCAGAATGTCTCAACCATTCTGCAACCAAGCCTACCCCCAAAGTGCAAGAATCCAGGGACTTTTAATATAACTTATGTAATAGGCAACAACAGATTTAAACATGCTTTAATTGACCTAGGAGCTTTCATAAATGTCATGCCTTCTTCCTCTATATCTTAGTTCCTTGAAGTAAATAAGAGTTATCATCCAATTAGCTAAGAGAAGCACAACACAACCTTTTAGAATTGTTGAAAATGTGCTAGTCCAAGTGAAAATGTTAATATTCCTATTAGATTTTTACATTCTACCAATAGAGAATGAGTCTTCAAATAACCCTTTGATTCTAGGAAAATATTTCCTTAAAATAGCAAAGATAAAAGTTAATGTAGATGCAAGCACTCTTTCTATAGAAGTTGGAGATACAGTAGTAACTTTTAACATCTTTAAAGCCATAAGTTTCCTAACTAAAAAATATTCTATCTTTCAAATAGATGTGCTTGATAAACTTGCTAAAAATTTCCTTAATGATATCCTTACTGATTTTCCCCACATTTCTGATTTTGTAAATAGTTTTGATGATCATGAATGCACCTGTTTTAATGGTGATAACTAGTGTGCTATATGTAGAGAAATTTTCACATTTTTAAGTGGAGACACTAGTACTATTCCAAAAGATATAGTAGATGTAAAAAGTGCAGAATTTGCTAGCTAAGAAGGAATTCACATTGCTAAAGTGGTCTTTACCATGAAGTTAATACCTTTTGTCGTCCAACCACCAACATTAGAGCTCAAACCTCTTTTAGACCATTTAAAATATGCATTTTAAAAGGAAAATGAGAAACTACTAATCATTATAGCAAAGAATTTGTAACCTGAACAAAAGAAAAGATTACTGTAAATTTTAAGAGCTTGTAAACAAGCTATAGGGTGGACACTTGTAGACATTCCTAATATTAGCCATTTAACTTGCATACACAAGATTTTCTTAAAAGAAGCTAAACCATTAAGACGGTTATAAAGAAGACTCAACCCCCTAACTTTAAACATGGTGAAGAAGAAGATTACTAAGCTTTTAAAGGTTGGAATTATATATCCAATTTTATATAGTAAATGGGTAAGTCCAGTCCAAGTAGCCCTCAAGAAAAGTGGCTTAAAAGTGGTGAAAAACTAGAATAATGATCTATTTCCTTCTAGAATGCAGAATAGTTGGAAAGCTTGCATTGATTATAGAAAGCTAAATTAAGCTACTAGAAAAGACTACTTCCCATTACCATTCATTGATTAGATATTGGAAAGATTAACTGGAAAATCCCACTATTGCTTCCTAGATGGTTATACTAGTTATTTCCAAATCCATATTGCACCAGAAGATTAAAAGAAGACAACATTCACTTACCTTTTTAGCTCTTTTGCTTATAGAAGGATGCCTTTTGGCTTATGCAATGCACTTGGAACATTCTAAAGGTTTTTGAATTTTTAGAAGATTACATTAAAGTTTACATGAAAATTTTTTTTGTTTATAGTTCATGTTTTGATGCATGCTTGGACAATCTTTCTTGGATGTTAGACAAATGCATTGAAACTAATCTTATGCTAAATTTTGAAAAAAGTCATTTCATGGTAGAGCATGGTATAGTTTTAAGACATATAGTGAGTAGCAAAGGCATTGAAGCAGATCCTAATAATATTAATGTGATTTATACTTTATCTTACTTCACTTATGTGTAGGAAGTGCATTTTCTTCTTAGTCGTGTAGGTTTCCATAAAAGGTTTATTAAAGATTTCAATAAGATAGCTCTTTCGTTATCTAAGCTACTCCCAAAAGAAGCAGAATTCCACTTTAATCAATATTGCAAGGAAACTTTTAAAAAGTTAAAGCAAACTCTCACTACCACTCCCATCCTTCAGCCACCATCTTGGGATTTACCTTTTAAGTTGATGTGTGATGCTTCTAACTATACAATTGGTACTGTTTTTGCATAAAGAGTGAGAAGACAACCTTATGTGATTTATTATGTTTTAATGACTTTAGATGCTGCCCAAACAAATTACACTACAATAGAAAAAAACTTTTAACTATTATTTTTGCCTTAGATAAGTTTAGATCATATTTACTTAGTTTTAAGGTGATTGTGTTTTCTAATCATATAGCTTTGAAGTTCCTTTTGAAGAAACCCTGAGCAAAACCTTGCTTAATTAAATGGATATTGCTTTTGCAAGAGTTTGATATTGAGATTAGAGATAAAAGTGGAGCTGAAAACTTAATGGCTGATAATTGAGTTTGATATTGAGATTAAAGATAAAAGTGGAGTTGAAAACTTAATGGTTAATCATTTGAGTAGAATTTTAAGATATGTAGACATTCTTCCCATCCATGACATCTTTCCATATTAGTAGCTTTTTCAGTTATTAGATAGAGATCCTTGGTATGCTAATTTAGTGAATTATTTGGTTACTAATGAGTTACCTACATATGATAAGAAAGCTCAAATTAATAAGTTCAAAAGTAAGGCTAAGTATTATGTGTGGGATGATCCTTATTTGTGAAGATTTTGTGTTGATTAGATAATTAGGAGATATGCATTTTATCATAATCATGCTTGTGGAGGTCACTTTAAACCTAAGAAAATAACAAGAAAAGTGGTAGATTATGGTTTTTATTGGCCTACTTTGTTCCATGATGCTTATATGTTTTATAAAATTATGAACAATGTTAAAAGGTAGGGAATTTAACTTGTAGACATGAAATGCCTTAATCTCCTATGCTTTTTTGTGAAGTTTTTTTTTTATATATAGGGCATTGATTTTATAAGTCATTTTCCCTCATTTTTTTGGTTTTGTTTACATCCTTCTTGTTGTTAATTATGTTTCTAAGTAGATACAAGCTAAAGCTACAAAAATTGATGATTCCAAAGTTATTGTAGATTTTGTTAGGTCTCACATCTTTAGCAGGTTTGGCAGTCCATATGCTTTGATTAGTGATCAAGAGACTTATTTTTGCAATAAAGCACTTGAGGCTTTGTTAAAGAAATATAGGGTTTGTCATAGAGTTTTTATATCATATCATCTCCATACAAATAGGCAAGTAGAAATTTCTAATAGAGAAGTGAAGTTAATCTTAGAGAAAATCGTGAACCCTAATAGAAAAGATTGGAGCCTTAGACTTAATGATGCATTTTAGGCTTATAGGATTCCATACAAAACTCCTATCGGGATGTCTCCATATTAGATTATTTGTAGGAAAGCATGTCATCTTTTAGTATAGTTAGAGCATAGAGCATTTTTTGGTATAAAAAGATACAATATAGATTCAAAAGAATATGGAGAGGAGAGGAAATTACAATTGTAAGAACTGGAGGAGCTTAGACTTAAAGCCTATAAGAATTCTATGCTTTACAAAGAGAAAACAAAGGCATTCTATGATAAGTTTGTTCTTAAAAAAAATTTGAGATTGGGTAAAAAGTTTTGTTATTTAATTCAAGGCTTAAATTGTTATCAGGTAAACCTCATTCCCATTAGGATGGACCTTTTGTTATCATTTACATTTTTCCTTATAGTGCAATTAAGATCAAGAGCATGACAACAACAAAGTGTTCAAGGTTAAAGGGTATAACCTTAAACCATTCTATGAAGGCTTTCAAGAGCAAGTGGTGGAAGTAATAGAGTTGAAGCAATAGAGTTAGGGACCCTAATTTATTCTTAAGGAGCTTAAACATAATGTCTAGCCAAAGACATTAAAGAAAAGCCCTTCTTTGGAGGCAACCTAAGCCAATTAAATTTGCTTTCTCTAACCCTTCTCTCTTATTTTTCTATGCTCTTTATCATTCTTGATGATATTGATATGCTTTACATTGAACGCAATGTAAAATTTAAGTGTGGGGGGAAACTTTAGGATTTACTTTATGCTTTACATTTTCATTCAATGCTTTTCAATGTTTTAAAAAAAATAATAAAATAGAAATTTTCAAAAAAAGTATGTTTTTCACTCGTTTTTGAGTCATTTTAAGTCTTTTTTAATTGCTTTCCATTGATTAAAATTTTGCATTTTCATAAGTAGAATTCAATTGAAGTTAGATAAGATTCATAACATGATTGAATGAATAATCTTGCTTTTTGAAATTAATTGGTATAGCGATGGATTTTGAATTGATAGATTAAACTTGATAGTATGACTTATCTTGTAAGATTTTGAGCCTTATGTTGAAAAATTCATACTATTCTCTTTCCTTCTTGTGTGATGTTCTTCCATGTTTCATTTCTCTAGAACTTGTTTTAATTCTTTTTGAGATTACATTTTGTACATGCATGCATAAACATGATAAAGGCATTCTTTCTATTTAAACTAGAGCCATAAAGCCAATCTTGAAGTTTTTACCTTTGTTAAGCCCTCTTGAGCTTTTATTGCCTTTTCTTTGTTGCTTAGTTAATCCATAAGCATAATTATTCCAATGAAAAAAAATGTCTTTACCTAACCTGAGAGATTAGTAAAGCATTTAAATTTTATGAAATAGGCTCTTGAATAAGTGTGGGGATGTGTGAGTTTATATATTGTGAAAAGTTATCATTAAAGGTTGGTTGAAAAAAATAAAAAAAATCAAAGTTAAAAAAAAGAGAAAAGAAGAAAATGAAAAAAAAAGCAAAGTAAAAAAAACAAATGAATTGAATTGAAATGAATTGAAAAAGAAAAAAAAAGAAGAAAAAGAAGTTAATGAGTATTTGAATTTGAATTTGGCTTGATGTGTTAAGTTGTAATTGTTTATGATTTGCCTACATAGTAATTCAAGTGCTCTATTAATTTATTTGGTTTCTAACCTTCCATATCCTTATTTTTCCTTCCTTTTCCTTAACCTAATTACATCCTTGAATAAATTCCTTTTGATTTGTGTTATGTATGTGACTTGAGTAATGGGGATTAGATGATTAGCAAGCTTATAGTAGAAAAATTCATGAAATGAACTTGAGTGGAATACTAGCCTAAACACTTGAGAGTTGGAGAATGAATCTTGTGAGAATTTACTAATTTTATTTACTTTTTTTGAATTAAGTTGCTATGTTAGTTACTTCCATGTTTGTCAAAGAAAAAATTTTCATGATGTGTTGAATTTCTTGCTAGCTTTTATTTGTTTCTTGCTTGTGGATTTTTGAATTTGACATTTTTAGGAAGTAAGTCTTTTGATCTTTTGCTTTTAAATGAAATTGTGTCCTATCCAAGGATATATAAGGGATAAGTATAGGAGATTTTAATGAGAAAAATATTTATTATTTTATTTTCTCCTATTTTATATCTTTTAGGTGTTATATTTGCTTAATTTCACTGATTAGGCCTTATTCTATAATTTTTGATTGAGTTTACAATATTGTGAATTTATTTGATAAATGCTAAATTATTACATTATTTTTGTTTTTCATTCATATCTTGTGCTTCGGATGTCAAATTGAGGAAAATTTTATATTTTTGGAAAGCTTAAAGAGAGAATTATAACTTTTATGTTTGGTCCAAGCTCAATTCAAGCATTTTAAAGGTCATATGTGACTAAGAAGTTAAAATTGTGGTTCTATCCTAGTTGAACCCACTTTTGTATTTGGGCCATATCTGGAGTTATAGTAGTTCGATTAACCTAAAACTAATGCCCAAATTCTCATAAGATATAGGCCTATAGGTTTCATGTTTATGGGTTTTCCAAATTATATTGATTTTATGGTCAAAATTTGGTTGGAAATCAAATCTAGAGGACTTCACTGATATAACTATTGGATTTACTTGACTTGTAAAATGTGGGTTTGGGCTTCTAAAAATTAGAAAAGCCTTATTATTGTAATCCTAAGAGTTATACAATCTAAGTCCAATAGGGTTTTAGCTTAATTAGGTCAAATAAATAGGAAAGAGATTCATTAAACATTCAAACTTTACACAAAAACTTAGCAGATAGTTTCACCTTCCTTCTTCTTATTATCTCTTTGTTCTTCATCAATGGAAGCTTAAATTTAGAGTTGATTCAAGAAGTTTGGGGCTCCTTCTCTTAAGGATTATAAGATCACAAATTGTAATGTTGACCTTTTTAATTAATTTTCCTTTTCTCCTATTTACTTGTGCTCAATCCTTAAATTTACTTGTGTTAAATATTAATTTGATATAATTGATGTCCATCCTTGTGATTTCTAATTCTTTGCTATTTTGATATGAAATTATGGTTGATAAATCATGGTTCTAAATAAAAGTGGCAGAAGGTTGAGGGATTAATTTGGAAGTTTCTAGTTTAATTCCTTAATTTGACTGAATTCTATCATTAAATCAATTTTGATCTAGTTTAAGGATTATAATAATTGCTTAATTCAACTAATCCCAATTGGTCAAATCCTAAATGATTATCTAGTATAGAATTTGTAAATTATTGGAGGGATTTTTGATAATTTAAGGTTGAAGAATTAATTGAAAAAAAGTCAAATTCTAATTAATTTATGATTAATCAAATCAAAGTACCTTAATTCCTTGGATCGACTATTTTATTACATTAAATTCTTTTATCTACTTTCTATTTTGCTTATGTTTTGTGCTTATTTGGTTTATTGTTATTGTTTTAATTTTATGCAAATGACCTCCCAAACTTTGACTATGTGTTCCACATAATTTTTCATACAACATATAACATATTGCTTATTGCATTCTATTATAGCATTTTGTTTTTATTGCATTTGCATTTTGTTTGCATTAGTTTCTTTTATTTTCATTGCATCAATAATTCAACAATCATGTAGATATTGTTAGGAATTCATTTAGAAGAGATAAAATCAAAAAATCACTAGAGGTACAACCTAATTGTGCCACTTTTCTACATTATTTCTTTAGCAAACTAGTTTTAACTAATTTTGGTGCATTGTGATGTGCATATCAATGAGTAAGAGCATAAACCTAAGCTTAGCTTTTATTTGCCTCTTTCCCTCAACTAACTATATTAGCACCTTTTGTGGATGTTAATGATTATGTGGATGTTGAACGAATGAAAGACTTAAGGCATTCCATTAAGACACATAATAAATTGTTCCTTAGCTTGCAATGTTTTTCAAGCAATCTATTATTGTGTGAACTTCCCTTCTACATTTAAAACAATCTCTTCCAAAATGGTTATAAAAATCATCATAGCTGAAATAGCATTGCAGGCACCATCGGCCCTTATGTCTTTTATTACCTTATGATGAAGGCTAGTTTTATTGTTAGCTTGAAAAAAGTTAGGATGGGTTCTTTACTCTCTAAAACTTCTTTTTATGGAAAATCCACCACATGTACTATGATGTGAAGTTGTTCCTATAGTGGAACTGCCTCCACCATAACTATATATAGTTTGAAAGGGCATCCCGTAAAGGATTATACTTAGTTTAACTCCTCGAACTGATTTCTTTTTTTACTTCCTTCTTGTACTTATCTTTTTGCTTCACTCTTTGGATATCAACTCAAGTCTTAATGTTTGATCTGCTACTTCTTAATAGGTACTATTCATATCGATATAAATCTTTTCATAGTAGTAATCTTGTAAGCCTTACATAAATCTTTCTAGCTTAGCTTTCTTCACAGAAATAAGATAAAGAGCATATCTAGATAATCAAATAAACTAAGCATTATACTTAATAATGGATAGGCCTTTTTGTTAAAGGAACTCAAACTTTGGAACTTGACTTTAACACAAGCTTGAAGGTAGAAAATAATCAATGAAAAGTTCTTGAAAATTTGTCAAAGTTAGGGGGACTAAGTGGGGATCCTGATTTGCTATGGTGTCCATAAGCTAGTAATAGGTCATATCATCTAGTTGGTAGCCCACCAACTTAATTAATAAAAAGGTGGACTTTGCAACATATTTCATAACTACTTAATTTGTTCTAGAAATTGATGAGGATCCATATCAGATTATGGCTAAAATATCTTGGTGGATTTAACTAGTGAAACCTATGCCCAACCTTAAACCTATTTTCAATTCCCCTTGCAAGAGGGGTACGCTCCCTCTTTATTTTCTTTTATGATCTTGATCTCTATCATGACCACTTTGATTTCTCTCATAATTGCCCTAACCCCTATCATGATTAAGCCTTCTACATTGGTTAAAAGCCCTATCCACTCAATTTAGAACATGCTGCATGAAAGTTATACCCTATAAAGGAAGTCATAAATCAATCCCTTCCCTATTAATGTTTATGCTACTCTATTATTGAGAACTTATAGAAGAGTCCTCATTTGTATTCACAATATTCTTATTTCATAGGAATTTCAAACAATCAAGTAACATTTAACATATTTATCAAACAATTCATATCATAAACAAGCTTGACCACCTATATTTATATCTTTATAAGGTCTATCAATGTCATACTAATGATATGTGATCCCAGGTGTACACAAAGCATCGGTACAGTTTCAATTAATACCTACTATAGTAGAACACAGACATAACCTAAGGGCCTTATCTTATTAAAAATCTAGACCATGCTTTGATACTAACTTTGTCATGATCTTAAGTCAACTATGACCAGTATGGAACCTACTATCCAGTTTCCACAACCTAATCCCATTCATTCATCACAATCCTAGTCATATAATTGCAATATACAGGGGGAATGTAATACTAAAGAGGAAAGGACATTTCATTAGTCATCAATGAAGTTTATAGAATAAAAGAAAGTTAAGTTTGCTTATAAATCCTTTTAATTAAGGATAAGCTAATCCAAATAACTTAGGAAGATTTAGTTCATAAGTCCTCTACTTTTTGCCTATATAGAATAAGACCCAAAAATATTTCTATCCATTAAATGTTTATGCTACCAAAACTATGCTAAAGGAGTTTCTAATGGATCTAACTCTGAAAAGGTGACAATGGAGGTTTAACTTATGTATCTACAAAATAAATGCAAAAAAGTGAGCTCGAGGCCCAGTGAGTAAATATTCTATTATAAACAATCAAATAATACATTAACTTACTAACCAAATTATCCTCCTGGAAACTTATCACATAAAACATATAGATTGATAAACTCAATCTCAAGTAACTATAAAAGGCTTAATCATAATCATATCATCATAATTACATCTTCTTTATGATTCTTATGTCATCTTTACATCCTTCACGAGCTTAACCTTATTCTATTAAGGTTAATTTTATATCTTTCAAAAGTAATATACAAGGAATTGGTCAATCATTGTTCATATCATCTCACCTATTATATTGCTCACATCATTAGTCATAATGCATTTCTTTCCCATATTATATCTCAAGACATTTTGATCACATTCTCAAAACAATGCTATGTTTCAATGTATAGCCATATATCTTGTTTCATCTCATTATTACATTAAGAAGATCAATTATATCACATACCATGTGTCACATCATTGCTAAGTCTCACTTTATTTCATTTCATAGGTAACATAAAAATCATATTCTTAATGCATATCATATGGCATAACACTTTGAACTCCTATTTCATATCATAATTTGATGTAAACAACTTAAATTTATCACAATTTATCTTATATTGATGTTGAGGAAACATACATCCCATATTAAACCCTTTGGGGATATGATATTATAAAGTATACTAGGCATAGTTAACTATATACTTGACTATAGAAGTCTCAAGAAAAATTTAGGGGTCTATAGTTGACTATCGAGTTTTAGAGCAATTTTAGAACTCTGTAACTAACTATATAATCCACTATAAAGCTCGAGAATATAATTTTGGAGGTTTATAGTTGATTATCAACTTCTAGAGAGGTACTTGTGGTTATATAATCAATTATGCCTTCCCAGATACACATTTTTGGGCATAATAGACTATCACCTAGGAATTTGCAAAGTTCATAAAAAAATTACACTATTTATCCAAAATTTTATACTTTTATTTGCATTTTATACTCAATCAAATTTCAAACAATCATAAAGCAACCACATATCACTTTATAAAAGGAATTCTCATCATTTAACTTAACTAATTTAGATAATTAATAAATTAATCAAGCATATACATTCATCATCCAGGAAAAAAATCATTTTCATGACTTAAAAGCAAAATCTCTTGAAATCAATTAATTAGACCTAGAATATTTACTAACCTAATATAAAAGAGGATGCTAAAAGGTAGATTGAATGATTTTTAACCCTAATCACACAAAAAATCAAGAAATTTCTTAATTAGGGTTCTAATTATCTTTTAGAACTAAAATAATCTCAGTCCTTATCAAAGTAGAGGGAAATGAATAGAAATTCCAATCATGATGATTTTCTTACCTTAATTTAATGAAAAATTTGGAGATTGATGCTTTTCTTGCAAATCTTGGAAAAAAAATAAGGAATAAAAAGAGAGGATGAGAGTAGTAAAAGGGTTTGAGTGGAATAAAGGAAATAAAATGAGAAAGATGAAATGTTGTCATAAAATGAGGAATAATGCTTAGGGGCATTTTTGAAAATGTTCCTTAAAAATCTTCCATACTCATATACTTGCTTATAATATCTTAAAAACTTTAAACCTTATCATTTTAATTGATTTTCCTCACCTGTTTCTCGGAAAATCCTCATTCCAAAACTTAATAACATATTAAATATTATTTCTCATAATAATTTATTCATTTAAAATTTTCTCATAGGTATACAAGTTCTATTTCAAACAAAAGCACACTAACTATTTAAATTATTCTCATCGCAAAATAAATTTTAAATTATTATATTCTAAAAAAGGCGTAACATTATATCGTAGGTATACTAGGAATGCAATAAGGTTAATTAGTTAATATACTAAAAGAAGTAGCCTTAAGAAGGTAAAGGAATTGCCTATGACTTTAGTTACTTTAGTTTAACGTATCAGTGTGGTTTAAAGAGAGGTGTATATAACAATATAGTATTTTCTATATATTTAGTTTAGTTTATAATATATATACCATTTTTAAGATGTTGAGGATAATTTAGGATTAATTATTTTAAAGAGGAGTATTAATGCATTTGATTATGGTTATAAAGGAGTTAAAATGAGGAAAGAATCTTGTGAAGGTTAGTGATGTTGGCTTTGGCAACCCACACCTAAGAGTGGGTGTGAATTAGGTGTTTTTAAGACTTATTTTTTAAATTCCCTTTGAAAACCCTTTAATTTTAGGAAGCCATAAAAATGATTTTAATTTAAACGCTTCCAAGAAAGCTTTATGAATATGTTTGCACCTAAGATATAACAAATCAATGCACTTACGCAAAGAAACTCATTCAACTATGAATAAAGAATCAATAAGTCAATGTATAAATATACACCCTTTTGCACATTTAATCATTTACGCTGCATCATAAGCATTAGATCACAACATGTAACATCAATAAAAACAAAGCAAGTGATCATCAACTATGTATAGATAAATAATCAAGAAGTTAATGCATAGATAAGTTTCTCTTTCGACCATTCAATTATCCAAGCAACAAAATAAACATTACAACATACTATATTAGCAAATAACAACAACAAAACAAAGTATATGTAACAAGCAAAATAAAGCAAGTACAAAAAGATAAAGAGATAAAGTAGAGAGATTAAATACAAGGATTTATAGTGGTTCCTCCCTTGGATATCCTCACCAAGGTGTACATCTATTCTCCAAGCTATCCAAGCTTGTGTATCAATCCACTATCCCTTCAAGTTTCAATTGGCACTCGAAGAAGCCTTACAGTCCTTGCTCTTCCTTGAGCAAAAAAATCTCTCTTATAAGGGATACCACACCCTCTCTAAGTTTTTCCAAGGGATACCTCACCCTTTACAAGATTTTTCAAGGGATACTACACCCTTTACAATCAAGAAATGATAAAAAATGAAGAACAATTCATACAAACTCTCTTAAAGAGTGGACAAAATAAATGAAGCACTTATAATAGAAGAATTTCACAAACTAGAGCTTAATTCATGATTTCATGAAAGATGGAGTAGAATGATATTAAAAGATGTAGTTCAGGCTTTCTTTTGATTGTATTTGATGTTTCTTAACTTATATAGGAAGCCTATGGAGTAATATAGCCATTTAGGGTTGTTAAGAATGAACACTAGCTATTATTCGTGCACTAAAATAGTCAAAATTGATTAGTGAATTGATTCAGGATATTCAGGGTGCTCGCTGGATGTCCAGAATTGATTAGTGAATGGGTTTACCTAGACAAAAATGCAAATTCAACTTTAGAAGGTCATAACTTCTTCATTTTAAGTTTATTTTAAGTAAATTACCTATCATTGGAAATTTATTTGAGTTTAATTTCAAATGAGACTAGTGTCAAGCTCATATCTAATGTAATTTTTAAGATATGTTTAAAATAATGAGCAAAGGTCAGAAACAATGAATCTGTAAAAATCTTATTTTGAGATTCAACTTGTAAAATTCATAATTCTTTCATATCTTAGTCATTTTAAGCAAATAATATGTCTATAGATAGCTTTTTAAGTTTATTTTCATATGAAAAGTTTTAATAATCAAATCACAAGTATTTTATGAGATATTATTAAATGAATGACCAATGGTCAATATTAAAAACATTAAAACTTCATATCTCATTAGTTTTTGAAATGTCCCCATAGGCTATGATTGTAGGCTATCTTTTTAAAACATTTTGATCAAGTTAAGATTATGAAAACATGTTTAAGGTCTTTATCATGAAATACTCTATTTGACAAGAAAGTCTAAGCCTAAAATGAAAAGACTATATCAATCAAGTTCTTTGACTTTTCTTGATGCTTCCAAGCTTTCAAAACTTTGATCTTCTCATCCTTCAATGCTTGGAGTATATCTCCTTTCTTGTATTTCTTCCTTGTCCTAGAGTTGAGCACAATATGATCTTTCACTTTCTTACTTCAATTCTCATTCTTCATCATCTTAGACTTTCCTATATACAAGTTCATGAACTTTGTAAACCATATAGTTAGTCTAATTTAATACATCAAGATATTGATGCATGATTCATATATAAAATAAATTAGCACAAGAACATGCATAATCATTATATCATATATCTTAATTAATCATATGCTTAGTGATGCTTATATAAAGTATAGCTCTTTTAGCATATAATCAAGCATTTCTATTACAACCATAATGTAGCATGTCTATTGATGATTTTATAATATTTTAGTATTAAGACATACAATTCTATTATAGCATTTATTTATCATCATGCATATACAAGAATGAGTATAATCGTCATATCATATATATGCATCAATTATAACATAATATGTTTATTAAAGCTTATACAATATATCACTTTAGCACAAGATATACAATACTATTGCAACATCTATTTGTCATCATCAAAACTCATCATATATAACCTTGAGATTAACAAGTGATATATAAAGTTTATGAATTCTAGAATTCAAGAAATAGTAAGCATATGAGGTGTATAAATAGATATAAAAAGTTGGTTACAAACCAAGATTTAGTGATATTATCATAAAACTATAAATAGTAAACCCTTATTTTGTATTATTTCATCTCTAAATTTATCCCATAGCGTTCATAATAAGATACACCAACTGTTTGGCAACTCTTATTTTTCTCTAGTGATGTACTTATGGAATTTGAGGACAAATTCATTTAAGGGAGGGGAGAACTTGTAATGTCTAAATCTATTTAAGCCATTTTTTTAAACCTAAAGGTCCCAACGTATTTATTTTAAATCAGTTTGCAATATTAAATTATTTTGTTTTAGCAATTTTTGAATAAAATAATTATTTTGCATGTTTAATTGTTTAATCACTTTCATTTTACCTCATGAAATAAAAATTAAGATATTTAAATTCTATTAAGTAATTGTAACACCCTAATAGAACAAGAAAATCTAAGAAGAATTTCTAAATAGAAAATTACTTGAACAGAAACTTGGTAATGAAATTAGGTAAAATTTAGCTAAATTGTAAAGACAAATTTAGGGTATATCTATCTAGAATTTTTGTCAAACTTATATATTAGATATTAATACGAGTTAAAATATCTTAAAAAAGCCTAAAATTAAACTTTTTTTTTTCAAAATTTGATAGGAAATTAGGATCTTAGGTAATTGAAAAATAGCTCTATTAACTTGAAAATCTAAAGATTGAGCCCAAATTCAAAATAAATCATTTTGATTTATTTGGCCTGACTTAAATTAACATTTTAAGGCCAAAACATGACTTTGAACTAGAAAATTTTAGACTAAAAAATAAAGGCCTAAGTAAAATGGAAGAAGCCTTAGTAAAATGGTTAAAACTTGTCAAGGGCATTTGTTAGAGAATATTTCAAAGAATTTTATTTAGCTAAAATTTATTAGTTTGAGCTAAAAATATTCTAATTTCTAACAGCAAAACCATGATTTCTATGTGCTGCCCATCATGAAGCAATTTTGCAAAATATTAAATTAAAAAACTTATTTTAGAAGCTTAAGGCTTAAAGGGTTTTATATATATGGTTTTTGGGATTAAAAATTGAACACTTTCCTACCCATATACCAACAAAAACCATGCATTCTTTAGCTTTTTCTACAAGGGTTTTTAATTTTTCTAACACATCCCAAGGAGTTTTCAACTAGATTCTTCAATTCTAGTAAGGTAACTAAGGATTTTCTTCATCTTTTTTCAAGCTTTTATGGCTATTTCTTCTCCTAAACTTTTAAAATTTGACTTATTTCAATAGAGTTTTCCTTGTGCTATTTCAAAGGGGTTTTTTACAAGGTTAGGGATTTAAAAGATTAAGATGAGTTGCAATTACCTCTTATTTTATTAAGTTTTCTCAAAATAGATGAAGAAATTTTATAAAATGGTCATTATAGATGTAATTTAAGTGGTGATGTTGAAATGGGTTAGAGATGATTTATGGAATTTTTCTTTAAGAAATGATATAGAAAGATTCTAGTACTAAAATGGGGTTAGGGTAGCTCCATGAGATATTTCTATTTCTCTTTGTAATTATGGATTAAAAATTGCTAAAATTTTAATTCTTAGTATTTTAAGGTCATATTTAGGTTTAGGATGATAGTAGAAGAAATTGATAATTTTTAGAAATTTTTAGACACATGAAAAGCCAAGTTGTAGGTGGAATACTTAAAACTACCAATTTTAAAACTCTATTTTGTGCAATTTTGAGTTTTAATTTTTTTGAACTATTAAATGATTGAAAAAATTTATGAAATTCTATAGATATGATATTTAAATGTTGATAAGCTTGTGTGAAAATTTGGCACTAATTGGAGTTGATTTGGTTGTCTAAATAATAGTTTTGTTTTGATAGTTCCTGTGTTGTCCGAATTTAACAGCTTTAAGGTCATGCCTTTGGTGCATGGGTAAATATACAAAATTAATTATACAACAATTGAATTTTTCTTCATTTAACATGTTAAAAATGTCATAGGAAAGTTTTAAAGCAATTAGTTTCCATCTGAGTGATGAAAAGTGGCCTCAATTGTAAGTATGCATATGCTATCTTATTTTTTGAAATTCCCATTTGGGTTTTGTGTGAACAATATCCATAGGAATAGATAGTGTGAAATAATTGATGTTTCATGTGTAATATTATATTGGAATTTTTCAAACAAATTTTGATAAAATTTTGAATTGATTTGAAAGCTCCTAAGGGCATTGAACCGTGACATATATAAGTAAGTGACATTGTAAATGTTTAACCTTTCTTTTAAGAAATATTGGAAAGAATTTCAATGGATAGAATAGATGATGAAATAGGAATCATGTTATAGTTACTCATATGAGTTATGTATTATTATTAATAAGGATGACAAGTTGCATGTATCAACCATGAATACCATAAAATATGACTAAGAAAGTTAAATGTATGAAATTGAAAATTTTTGTCGAAAGGTTGATAATGGCTTTAATAGAAAAATTATGTATCATTCTTAGATATATTGTCAATAGGTGAGAAAACATGTATGTGTATAAGAATAGCTAGGCTTTATGGTAAAATTGGTATTTTGACTTTACCTTATGAAATTAAAATAAGTAATCGATGTTACAGTTGGCATCTTATTATTACTCACTTAGTACATAAAATATGAGGGGGAGATTTATATCCTTCTTAGAGAAGGAGAAAAGTGGCAAAGGTTGGATGGATAAAGTTGGAGGCTAAATGCCTAAGGTAGTGGGGATAAGGTTGGATCAAATATATAAGGAAAAATTATATACCAACTATTGCCATTTGTCAGAATGATTATTGTAAACATTATACAAAAAGGTTCTAATAGATACACTAAAGTTAAATTAATTAATACTTATTTATATTGATATTTACATTGTTTATTGTTACATCTTTGATTTATTATGATGAGAACTTTATAGGAAAGGAAAGGTATAGCCACGCATTGAGTATATTTGCACTTATACTCTCTATTTTTAATCTTTTATTTGCAAATTCCAAAAATGATTCACCCAAGCATAACTGCTATTTGTACCAAAACCTTTCTGACACTATGGGGTACTTTCTTGATCGTATTTCAATACAAATTCGATATGTCTATGCAAGGTCCTCATATTGACTATTTTGTAGGCCTCAAAATAATAAATTCTAAGTTGAACCCTTCTATGATAAATTTTAAGTTGCCAAATTATTCGTAAAGGGGTATAATGAGTAGTTTTAGCCTCCACATTCCCCGTTTGTAGAATTAGATCCTAAAAAGGATCTTGAAGAAGATCCTAATCGGTTACAAGATGGTTCAAATTAAGAGTTTTTCTATATTTAGTTTAATGTCTATACATTAACTTTTGTATCTTTGTAATATTGTGGAACTTTTGTATAAGACTTTTTGTATATGTAAATTATGTTTTGTTTTCAAGTTCACATGCTATAATTTTATTTTCCACCAGTGTCTATTGTTGTTTGTGGTAAAGTTAAGTAGTAAAGAGCCAGAAATGTTTTAAAAGCCTGTAGAGATGTTTAGCTAGTAAATTAGTACTAATCAGATGCTTTTACGTTAATTATGATATTGATATTACAATTTTATTTAGTTAGCCAATTTGTTAAGCAAAGTTTCCTTGAATGACTTTTATAAACTTAAGATTTATGAAAGCAATTGTACAAACTTTAGTAATTAATTTTTATTAAGAGAAAATAATTTCTGAAGCCATGCTCTTATAAGATATTAGCATATTTATTTATACTAAAATATAGAATTACAAGAGATAGGCCTATGGTCCATATATCTTAGTAAACAAAAAACTAATAAACCTAATCTTAATTAACTAACACTCCCCCTTAAGTTGGAACATAAATATCAAACATGCTCAGCTTGCTATAAATATTATCAACTTATTTTCCTGGAAGTGCTTGATCACGACTATCGAACCGGCCAAATAAAAATTACTGATTCCAAAGAAATTTTGTAGGAAAATAGTGGGAACTAGGTCGAACCTCTAAAGATACTTTTCAATAATTCTTGGTGATTATTTACTAATTGAGTTTATGATGCAAACAAAATGAATTCTATCTAATTATGCAATTTATCAAACACAAAATGTGCAGACCTAAAACTAGTACAGAATGCTAAATATTCAGAATTAAGATTTTAAAACTAAATGTAGATATGCAAAATGGAATTAAAATTGGAAGGGTTTGAAATTAAAGCAAGAAGATATCAATAGCAAAAGATTAATAATGGAATCAATAAAAAAGTAGCAACAAAAATAAGAATATAAATGAATTAAAACAGCTAATCTAAGGAATTTAAGGTCTTTTCAAAGAATTAATCATAAATCACTATAAATTAGATTTTGCAATTAATTATTTAGCCTTGAATTATCCAAAATTCTTGCAATAATTCATGAACCCTATGCTAGACAATTGCCTAGAATTTGATTAATTAAGATTAGCAAAGTTAGACAATCGCCATAACCCTTAAGCTAGATCAAAACCAATTTAAAGATAGAATTCAACTAAATTAAATAAATTAATTTAGAATCCTAAATAATCCATTCACCCCCTTTTCTCTCAGGAAAAATTCTAATTAATCAATCAAAATTTAATATCAATTCAGATTTAAAACACAACTTACAAAATTGAACAAGGATTATATCAAATCAACATCCAATTCAAGCAGATCATGCAAATTAGAGGAGATAGATGAGGAAAAAGGGAAATTAATTACAGTTACCACCATACGAATCAAGATCTTATAATTCTAGAGGAGAAGAGCCTAAAATTTCCTTGAATTAGCCTTCCATTATAGAGAAAAACCAAAGAAAATTGAAAATTATCAAGTTGTTTCTCCTTCCCACGTTCTGATTCTTCCCTCTATTTATTTACAATCCTAAAAGCATAATTAGGACTGGACCTAAACTACAAAATTGTAGCATAATATCTCAAGAAGCTACCCATAAAATTTCATCCCAATCAAACATTCCTAGCTCAAGTTATAGCTAAAATACTACAAGTAGTTCAATCCAGTCCGAGATGACATCATAAGCCACAATCCGTCCTCCTTGGCCTTCAAAATGACTCAGTTTCTTCAAAAAGGCTTTAATAATGATTAGATATAGATTTTAAGGAGTAATTGGACTTGGCCTTGCATCAATTAGAAACTTGGAGCTCAAGATATGAATTAATCATTGTAACTGGGTTGGGTCTAGGCCTGGACTGCAACTTTGCTTCGACTTTAAGCTAATATTTGACCTCCAAGATGGTAGAACTGGGTTTTTTGGTCAACATAAAAATTGCATCTATTTTTCTTAGCTTTCCAACGGTGTATAGATTGTCCAAATCCAACATTTGAAGCTCAAGTTATGATCAAAATACTGAAATAGCATAAAAAATCCAACATTAAGCCCGAAATTCAATTAAGCCCAAATTAATGCAATTAGTCTCAAATTAATGTAAAATTGATCTAATTAAGTATTATCACCTCCTAAGGGACCTAAATAAGAGGGAAAATATTAATAGAATATTGTTCACATCAGTACTTTAGCAAACAAGTTAATTAATTGATCCCCAATTCTAACATGTCTTAGATCAATGATCCTTTCTTGATATTTTTCTTTAACAAAATGACAATCAACTTCTACATATTTTGTTCTTTCATGAAAAACTAGATTTGTAGTAATATGAGTAGCAGCCTGATTATCATACTACAATTACATGGTTTTAGAAGTCTTAATTCCATATTGACAAAGAAATCTTTATATGGTTTTAGAAGTCTTAATTTCTACATTTTTTGAATGGCTTGTGAACTAAAGAAATTTCTATATGGTTTGAAGTAATCTTCTCGAGCTTAGTTTGGAAGATTTAATGAGATAGAGACAAAATTTAGGATAAAGAAAAGTGACCATAACCATTTCCTATTTTTACAAACAAATAGATTTTGGTTGTATTTTTCTAGCTATGTATGTGGATGATATTGTTATCATAGGTAGTGATAAATTAGGTATTTCAAAGTTAAAAGATTTTTCTTCAAACCAAGTTTGAGACTATGGACCTCAAAACACTATGATATTTCTTAGGAATTGAAATTGTTCGAGGAAGGAAAGGAATTTTCTTATCTTAAAGGAAATATGTTCTTGATCTCTTAAGCGAAATAGGAATGCTTAATCTAAACCTAGTGATGCTCTTATGATTCCAAATATTAAACTTGGCTTATAAGATAGGGAATTGCTAGATGATCCCAAGCAATACAAATGGCTAGTGGGAAAATTAAACTACTTTATTATAACCAGACTCGATATTGCCTTTTTGGTAAGTGTAGTAAGTCAGTTTATGAATTCTCCTAGAACATCACATTAAGATGCACTTATGCATATTCTAAAATACCTGAAGAAAGCTCTTGGACTAGGGTTCTTGTATAAAAATCATGGCCATTGCAGAATCGAAGGTTTTTCTAATGCAGATCAGGTAGGATGTCTACAGATAGAAGATCTACCTTTGGGTATTGTGTGTTTGTTAGTAGGAATCTTATCTTAGAAAAGTAAGAAACAAGTGGTGGTATCACATTCAAGCATAGAATCCAAGTACTGAGCCATGGCTTATGCTACATTTGAACTTGTATGGATTTCTTACCTTCTTTGTTAACTTAGAATTGAGACTTCTAAAACCATGTAGTTATAATGTGATAGTTGAGCTGCTATTCATATTGCTATAAATCTAATTAATTTATAACAATATAAGTAATAGGCAGTGGTATCACACTAAAGCGTAGAATTTAAGTATCGAGCCATAGCTCATGCTACATCGAAACTTATATGAATTTCTTACCTTCTTTATTAACTTGGAATTGAGACTTCTAAAACTATATAACTATGGTGTGATAATTAGGTTGTTACTCATATTGCTACAATTTCAATTCCTAACAAATATCATAATGTTATGAGGTCTTTAGTTTTAAACTTAGTTTGAAGAAAATCTTTCAACTTTGAAATACCTAATTTATCACTACCTGTGATCACAATATCATTCACTTACACAACTAGAAGAATATAACCATAATTTTTTTATTTGTAAAATACTAAATGATCATGGTCACTTTTCTTTATCCTAAATTCTATCATTACCTCGCTAAATCTTCCAAACTAAGTTTGAGGAGATTGCTTCAAACCATATAAAGATTTCTTTAGTCAATAAACCTTATCACACTTCTCCCGAGTAACAAATCTAGGTGATTGCTCCATGTATACCTCTTTAACCAGATCACCATGTAAGAAGACATTTTTAACATCAAGTTAATAGAGAACCCAACTATAGGAGGCAGTAAGAGAGATAATCAACTAAATAGAAGTAATTCTAGTAATAAGAGAGAAAATTTCTAAATAATCGATACCGTAAGTTTGTGCATACCCTTTTACCACTTAGCAAGCCTTTAATCAAGCAATAATACTATCAAAATTATAGGATACACCCACTTACACCCAATAGATTATTTTCTTTTTAGTAATGAGATGATATCCCATGTTTGATTTACAGCAAAAGCCTACATCTCTTCCTCCATAGCAGTATGCCACCCAAAGTGAAAGAGTGCTTCTATATGAAACTTAAGAATAGTAATGGAATTAGGCGAGACAATAAATGATTAAGAGGACAAAGGTAGGGAAGTGTAGGATACATAGTTAGAAATAAAACAAGGGTGATTAGTATTACCTTGTTATGTGCAACCACATGTACCTTTCTAGTGGGCAATGGGGATGTTAAGATTAAAAGCCAAGGGAGGAGGATCTGATAAGGAAGAAATCAGTTAAGGGGATGAAGTCAGTGATTCATCAATGATTTGTGTAGCTTAAGTTTATCAGTATTGTTAGGTGGGGGAGATACTATTATTGGTACCTGCTTCTTGTGAGAATAAACATATTTAATAAGAGGATGAACCTAATTAGGGGACCTGAGGTTTTTGAGAAGCAGAATCCATAAGAAAGTATTCATCAAGAGAATTAGTCTCAATTTGGAGAAAGAAGACTCAGAGGAGCCAAAAAGAGAATGGTCTTAAAAAATGTAACATTAAATGAGACATTATAATGATGCAAATGAGAATAGTAACATCAATATCTTTTTTGTATACGAGAATAACTAAAAAATACACACTTTAAAAACCATGGGTCAAGTTTAGATACTTAAGGATGATGATCTTGAACAAAACACATACACCTAAAAATATTTGGAGATAGAGGAAATAAAGGCTGAGAAGGAGATAAAATGGAGTAGGGTACTCGATTATCAAGAATTGAAAAAGGCATTTGATTAATCAAGAAACAAGCTATGGAAATTGCGTCTATCAAAAAAATCTTAGGTGCTTTCATCTAAAGTAATAAAGCATGTAAAACTTCAATTAAGTGGTAATTTTCTCATTCAACTACCCCATTTTATTATGGAGTAAATGCATAAAAAGGTTAATGAATTATTCCATATTAGGACAAATAAGATGCAACTGGAGTAGAAAAATATTCTTTAGCATTATCATTATGAAAATGACAAATAGATATGTTAAATTGTTTCAAAATTTCAACATGAAAGGTTTAAAAAATCTCAAATAACTCTGATCGATTCTTCATTAAATAAAGCTAAGTGAATCTTGAATAATTATCCATAAAAGTAACAAAATATTAAAAACCAAACTTAGAGACTACTGGGCAAGGATTCCAAACATCTAAATATACTAACTCAAATGCAAATACAACCTACTTATTGACTCTAGAAACATAAGATCTATGATGTTGTTTAGCAAACTAACATGACTCATAATCCAAACTAGATAAAGAATTGAAATTAGGAAATAATTTTTGAAAAGTTGACAAAGATAGATGGCTCAAACGGCTATAAAGTTAGTATATAATAATAATAGTAGTAGTAGTAGCAGTAGCAGTAGCAACTGGTTAAAGAACTTTCTCTTTAAGAACATATAGACCATTTGATTCGTACCCTTTACCAAAAATTTTCTTTATCAAAAGATCCAGAAAAACACAATAGTTAGAGGAAAAAATGACACTATAATTATAGGCATGGGTTATTTAACTAACTAAAAGCAAATTAAATGAAAAGTTTGAAAAACATAACAAATCAAATAAGGAAATATCTGGGGTAACATCTACCATACCACAACTAATAACAAATGCTTTTGACCTATTAGCTAAAGTAACATGAGAAGAAGAAAAGGGTAAAAAAGAAGATATAATACCTATCTGACTCATTATATAATTAGTAGCACTGGAATCAATAATCCATCTAGAATTAGTATGGGAAAGGCATGCGGTGAGATTACCTATTTCCTTTAATCTAGTAGCAGACTAAATGGGTGGTTGCATCAAGATGCTTGGATTTGTAAATATTCATCATACTCACTTTTTAACAAACTTATAATACCATTATCATTAAAATCTTATGTTTGAATATTTGTGGTGACATACGTGAACTGAAATGGTGTATTTTTTTCAAGTAACTTAGGGCAAAACTTTTTTATATGTCCAGGCTCCTTGTAGTAATAGCAAGAAATAATACCACCTCCATTAAAATCACCATGCCTACCAAAATCACCTCGTTATTTACCTCATCTCCTCTGCTACCTCTAATGCTGCCATAACCACCATAAGTACTAGAATCAACTAAGGCAGATGACTTATTTATATGTGTAGAAGAAGAAGGTGAGTCACTATATACTCGTTGAATATGGTAAAAAATAGACTTCATAGTGAAAGATTCAAAATTAGACAAAATTTATTGATGGGCAGTACTAAGTTCAAAGGGCAATGCCATGAGAAAACACACAGATCCAAATTGTTCTCATTGAGAACACATTGCATTATATCAATAGTAATAGGTAAAAGAGAACACCCTTTGTATTAATTGAATTCCCTTTCTTCTTTAAGATAGGGTCTTACCATTCACATTAGGATGAATCAATGATTGAATCAAATCATAAATTTGATACATGTTGCTCTTTGTAGAATAAAATAAACTAAAAGTTTTGCATAATTCTTTGACTATTTCATAGTGAATAGTACTATCATTAACTTTAGAAGTTAAAGTATTACATATTAATCTAAGCAATTATCGATCTTTCATAATCTATTTTTCTTTTGTATCATCTATGGGTAGATCTTTGGTGAGGTGATTAGTCATACAAACCTCATTAAGATAACATTGAATAGCTCTATTCCATCCTATATATTGTTTACCTTCTAAATCTAATTTTTGTTTAATTATTCAGCCACCAACTGAAAGCAAATTAGAAAAACTTGACTTTAGCCTTGGTTTTCCTTTACCATTACTATTTTTAAATATGTTATGTACATTAAAATTAGAAATCTCACCAGGCATGAGAATAGACTTGCAAAAAGAATTAACAAAAATATCCAAAAAATAGCTAAAAAATTAGAAAAATCACACTAGAGTTGCTAGGTTGCACGAGTAATGACATAGATGAATGTAAGAGGAGTCAAGATGTCACCGATAAGAAGTAGGTTGTTAGACAATGTCTCACATGCTTGCATGCAATAGAAACACTCTTTGCACGTGGTGCTTAAACACTTCCTAAAAAGCCCTTCATGTGATGCACGTGTTAGTTAAATAAGGTTACCGATATTAATCTATTTCACCGTTAACCTAGATCTTTAAAAAACACTCTAAATCTCTATTAACTGCTTTAGACAGTAGCTCCACTATTTTGCAACATTGTGCACTCCACTGCCAGAACTAGATTTTTTTCTATAAGTTTCTATATGATCTAGTCACGCATCAAAAATTAAAAAGAAAAGGGAAAAGAAGAAAGTAAGTTTCTCTATTTTTCTGTTAGTTAAGTGTGAGAAAGATACCTAGATAGAGGTTTTAGATACCATGTTAAGAGAAAATAATTCTTAAAGCCATGCTTTTACAAGAGGCTAGCATGTCATTTTATAATAAAATATAGAGTTATAAGAGATAGGCTCATAACTCATATATCTTAGTAAACAAAAAACTAATAAACCTAATCTTTAATTCACTAATAATTTTGTTTGACAGTTTGTGAATTTTGGGACACTCATTTTAAGCTTTTAAATTTATTGACTTCTTATGGCAATTATTAAAAATGAAAGAAGGGAGTGAAAGTGAGAAAATAAATGATGAATGGTTGTGATTTAATAGAAATGAAGTTTTTATTTAAAATAGGTAGTTAGGATCGTATGTTTCCTAAGGCTTATAGTATATCTGTCACACCTAATCATCTCCCTTACCTATCACCTTTATTTTTTTTGAAAATTCCCTCTCTTCTTGATCACTCTTCTTCTCTCTCCATTTCCCCTCTCTTTATCTTTCTTTTTTTGGTGCCTTTATCTTTTGTCAATCATCGTGCCACCATTGGCCTCTTTATTTTGCTCATCTTTTAGCCAGCTACCACTTTTGTGATGTCACTTAAAGTTACCAACTTGCAATTAGAAAATGGCTAAAAATAAAACTATTCGACCTTCTTCTTCCAATTAAGATTCATTGTATTATAGCTGCCATCGAGTTAAAGGTTACCTCATTAAAAAGATATGAGTCAATCTAAAACATTAGATTTAACATTTTTATTTGTTTTGAAACTTAATCTAAGAACCCTAACCTAAATATAAATTTAATATTTTTTGAAGATAATTTTAGTAAAACAAAGAAACTTATGAATTTGGTTATTAAAGTTGAATCGTAGGTATTTAGATGAAAGGTTGTAAGAAAAGAAATATTTTGTTTGAGTTTGATCTTGCTTTATTTTTGTGTATTGATGGATAGTTAGTAAGTTGATGAACTTTAATATTTCAAAATTCTAAGAAAAAAATGACATCTAGATGTGAGTGTATACCTTTGAAAAGTTTAAATATCTTTCTCCATATTTTATTATGAATATAAATATATACATATATATATATTTGTGTATTCATATATATATATATATATATATATATATAACTTGTTTATGAATATGGAATTATTTTTATATTCATATGTTGATCTTATGTTTAGTGTGATTTATTTGCATTGCATAACACTCATAATGGAATATAAATATATATAACTCATATGAACTATTATTGAAAGGATCTTAGGGCAATCTAATTGCGACATGATAATGCTATTATTTATTTTGTAATACTAGATTGTAGTGCTTGTATAACTAGAGTAATTATTGATGAATAGGTAGTTATGGCCATAAAAAAAGGCATAGTGATGTTGTTGCCTACTTTATGATACATAATTTCACTGTTTATGCTTGTAAAGTGAATTGTTGTTGAACAAATAAGTGAGGTCATACAATGGAAGCATAGTATCCCTATTTCTTAATATTATTATTGTTATATCCGAAATTTAATTGTTATGATGAATTATGGATTGTAATGCACGTATGAGATCTGGTATTAAAAAGATATGCATTTAATATATGGATTATGATAAAGGGAGATATGACATGTGAAAATTGGACCTAGAAAACCATTTATGAAAGCATAAGCTAGACCATAGAAACACAAGAATAAGTTTGTGAAAGCATAAGGATAACTCGAGAGTTAAAAGGAGGTTTATTACTTTTCTTTGTATTAATATCTGTTGTTCCCATATTTATATGATGTGATGCATCCTTATGGAAATGAATAATTAAGTAAAAGTATGCTTAGAAGCTTATGAGATTATTGTCTATTATTTATAGAAATGTGATGTAAATGATGTAGGGTAACCTTGTTTGAGAGGCTTTATTTTGTCGTATGCTTGTAAAGAGTTCTTTGAATATTCATATGTATGATTTAAGTGTTTTGGATTATTTAGCTTTTATCAATCTCATAATGGTACCACTATCAACTAAGGTAGTGTTTTGAAATAAATGAAGATTAGAGTTTAAGATAAGTAAATTTATTATCATAAGTTAGCAAGCCCAGGAGGTGAACATATTTTCCTCATTTAGGTTGTTGTAGTTGTTGTTGTTGTTATTGTTACTATTATTATTATTATTATTATGCTTATAGTTATAATGATGAATTTTAATAGATATACACTTATTAAGTTCTTGTAACTTGCTCTTTTATTTTTGACATTTTTTAGGGCAAGGTTACACTAGCAAACTTTGCTACTCATATGGAGATAAAAAATACTACTGTAAGGGAATTTGATAGTTGGAATAAGGCTTAAGTGTATTTATGTTCTTGTAGGTTTTGTGTCCATCTTGTTTATTTTCAAACTTGGGTTGTATTTAATGCAATAAATAAGTTAACTTATAATTTATTAACATAGTCAATAACTTATAAACTAATAAGTTATAAGCCAACCTTTAAAAGTGTTTAACACACTAACTTATTAAAAAAATAAATTCTAATTTAATAAACTACTTTTGATAGCTTATAGTGGATGGCTTATGACAATGTTTTGTACAAATAATTGATAAGTTAGTTGATAGTTGATAATCTAATTAATTATATAAAAGTATTTTATAAAATTAACTATTAAATTAGTTGAAATTATAAAATAATGTAAAAAATATATTAATAGAAATAGATATATAATTAAAATAATTCACATTTATCTAAAAATTAAATCATATTAATGCAATTAAGAAGTTCAAAATAAATATAGGATACCTAATAGTTAATTAATTATATTTTATGAACTTATATATTTATTTACTTACATAATTTTTATTTTATTATTATTTATAGTAGAATTATAATTACTTAAAATATAATTAATTATATTTTATTACATTACAAATTTATTAACATAGATATTTTTATATATTTATATTTTAAAATCAAGATATAATTACATCAAAATTAAATTAATTATATTTTATCAAAAAAGTATCTAGGTTTAAGTTATGAAGAGCATGTGTTGTAAATTAATACAAAGAATAAGATTAAATTTAAAAAAATTTAAAAAGATAGTAATTTATAAATTATAAGTTACTCAGTATAACTTATCAAATTAGAGTTCCTTTTTTCTAATAAAGTAGAACACGAAATACCTCTAAAAAATAGTTTCTAACTTCTAGCTTACTTTAATAGTTTCTACAAAAAAAAAAAATTAACTTCTTCCATTACAAGTTATTGATTCAAACTTTAATGAATTGTTTTCCATATTTATAACAGTTATAATAAATATAGCATCAAATAGCAATGTTAAAGACTTAACTTATTGGATAATTTGTTACAGTATCTTTGCATCATAATAATTATTATAATAAAATTCTTACTATATATTAAATTTTAAATTGTTAATTTTATAATTTCACTAATATTCTATTTAACTTGCATTTCAAACACGTAGAATCAGAAAAATGACTAAGTAAAAATCAATAAATCATTATTCTTATTTTTAATTTTCCATGTTATGAATAAATAAATATTGTGATTTTACTGTTTCACACTTAAAATCAATGATTCCTTTTGGGGGGGGGGGAATCGATGAATCTTGATTCTAATTTTTAATTTCTTCATATTATAAATCAATTAATCTTTGTATAAATTTTAACGTTTGATGCTAAAATTCAATGATTCTTGATTCTTATTTTTAATAGATGTTGAAGAAACATATATTTACTCAAAGAAGTTTTCTTTAATTTTAGTATATTTAACTTAGTCAATCGGCTTTAAGGATTAACTCTTCCACCTTTCATGATGTGTCAAAATGTGATTAACTCAGTTTCCTTCCAAAAAAAAAAATTGCTTCATTAGTTTGCATGAAAAAATTAACTTCTTTCTTGACATATTGATTCAAGAAACCTATATTAAAACAAAACTTTAATGAATTGTCTACCATATTTATAACAGTATTTTAAATGTTGCATCAAATAGCAATTTTGTAGATTTAACTTATTGAATAATTTGTTGAATTATCTTTGCTTTACAATAACTATTGTAATAAAATTCTTACTATATTTTAAATTATAATAAATTTTAAATATTTAATTTTATAATTTCGTCACTATTGTAATTAACAGGCATCTCAAATACACCAAATCAAAATAATGACCAAGTAGATATCAATAAATCATTATTCTAATTTTTAATTTTTCATTTTATAGATCAATTAAGCATTGTGATTTTAATATTTCACACTTAAAGTCAATTATTCTTTTTTCTCTCTTTTTTTTAATATCAAAGGATCTTGTTCTAATTTTTAATTTCTTTATGTTAGAAATCAATTAATCTTTGTTCAAATTTTACTATTCGATGCTAAAAATCAATGATTGTTAATTCTTCTTATTATTTTTTTTTTGGGGGATTTTGTGAGTGGATAACCCACTAGATGCATTCACACGAAAATTAGAGATCAAATTTTGTATATAGTGGAAGACATAAAGTTTCTAAAGAACACCGGTGTTATTTGAGTTAAAAACTCTTGACTCTTATTTCTTATCTTTAATTGATATTGAAGAAACATACATTCATTCAAGGGAATTTTCTTTAATTTTAATATATTTAAATAAGTCAATCAATTTTTAGCATTAAAGTGGGTAAATTATATTATTACCCAATACATTTAAAGAGTAGTTCCATTGGAACAAGTAGAAACACAAATAATTAATTTTAACCAATTTTATATTAAAGTCAAATTACTATCCTAGAATAAGTAATCTATCCTACAAACTTATTAGTTTATCTATGAACATCAGTGAAAATTAAATTAATTTTCTATTGAATATTTAGATTTTTTTGGTAAACACAAAATATTTGGATTTATTTAAGTATTTACGGTTTAATTATGTATTTAATTATAAAAATGGAGTTGACGTCAGTGTAAATTAAATAACTCACATCAAATCTATATCATATATTTCAATAAAATTTAATGGCTAAGATAAACTCATTTAAGTAATTTTTACAATATATTTAACATATTTTCCCTCTCAATCAACAAATTAAATAAAAATATTTACATCATTAGTATACAAAAATTCTATTTTACTAAAAATTTTAAATGATATATATGACCTTTGATAAGTTAGGGCATTTCTTAATAAAAATATTTAAATCATAAATATTTTTATCATAGTGATTAGTAAATATTTTTTTACTTAGAATATGAAACAATATATAGTGTTATAAATAAAATATTTAAAAATTAATGATATATTTACTATAAAATTTAGCTATAATAGAAAATTTTCTTATAATTATAGAATGTATACTTACATGTGCATTATGATTATAATAATGCCATGAACATATACAATAATACTGTAATCAAATCAAATACAATATAAACTTATATGTGTATAATCTTGGTGACCAATTAAAAATAGTTTTTAAAATTGATTTGGTTAGAGAACAAATTTTAAAAATTTTTATTCTTTGAAAACCTTAATCAATTTTTATAAAATACAATATAGTGAAAATAAATAGTGTTGAACACTTATGATTATATATATATATGTATAAAAAAAATCTTTAGACTAGGGTCTATAAGATCTTCCGGATTATATCTAAGAATGGACATCTAAGAAATGAAAACTATGGAGAAGTTAAACTTTTGAAATTTACTTCAAGTTTTGATCTTTTCTTTTCCTAAAGAAATCATGAATTATAACTATTTGTTTATATGATTAATTATATTGCCTTATGTGATTCTTAAACATACCATATAGATTTGAGCAGTTTCAATGTATGCATCATGATACATATATTGCAATATTTAAATATCAATTTTTTTAAAAAATATTTCATGTGATGAAAAACTAATTTGCAAGATATTGAAAGGAAGAGGGTACATTTAGGATAGTATACCCATGAACCCTATCATCAGTCCATTATAATATATATATATATATATATATATATATATATATATATATATATATATATATTTATATGAACTCCTAAAAGCTAATTGTATATTGGTAAATTATAAATTGCACATCATTAAGGATGAACTAGAAATACCCTCACCAATATTAGTATGCCCTAAGGTAATTATAATACAACAATTAAAGTGAAAATTGATGTATATCATGGTACGATAACATTTTTAAAAATAAATGCAATTTATCATATTAGTTAACATAATTAGCCAATTTTATAAAGCCTTATTTTCTAATGGGAGATGACAATTATTATTTACAACTGATGTTTATTGTAACTTATATATCAATGTCTTAGTTAACATTTAAAGTTATGTGATTCACTGTTTACTTTGAAAAGTGTAATGCATAGGTCATTGAGCTTTTATTATTAATTGGCATTTATTGTTACTCTTGGTGCTTATAAATTTCATTCGCACTCCTTTTTTATGTTTTTGTTGAATTTGAGCATAACTCCCTTATTCTTTGAAAATGTTTCGAATTTTATGGAAACATCCCATCTAAGACTCTAATATCTCATACTTTCAAATAGTAGGCGACATTATAATCTTGGTTAAGATGCTTCCATAAATTCAAATAATTTCTAAGTGGTGATCATCTTTTTTTAGCAAATGAAAATTTGCAACAAGGATCATCTTTCTAAAGTGTAGTTTTTGTGTGGGTTGTCCTATAGAATACATTTAGTTGTAAAAGCATTTTGTATTTTCACTTTTAATTTTCTTTGTTATAATGATATATTATAACTGAAGTCTTCATTTGATCTTTACTTTCAAATACTTTTGATTTTTTTCTTACTATCATCTTTAATCTTTACTTTATAGTCATTGTATAGGATTTTCTAAAATGTCAAAAATTTCATTGTGTAAAATTAATTTTACAATGTATAGGATTCATCAAAAATAATATAAGAAAGTCATGTTTGTTATTTAATAAAAATCAACATTAATATTGGAAAAAAACTTATTTCTATTTTACCACGTCATTTTTTGAATACTTATTGTCTAAAGGAATACCAAATGTAGTGTGTGTGAAATATTAGACATTAGTTATACATGAAACTAACATTTAAAGAAATGTTAATAGTCAATTAAGATTTGTATTTATGATGTTACTAGAAATTGAAAAAAAAAACATTTGTATTTTAGACATTGGTTTCACATGAAAGGATGTTTAAAGGAATTTTAATAGCTAATTAATATTTGTATTTATGATATTATTAAAAAATTTTAAAATATTTATATTTTAAATGACAATCTAAAGGAATGTTAATAACTAATTAATATTTATATTTACAATGTTATTAGAAAATATAAAGAATATTTGTATTTTAAATGTTGATTGTATGCATAAAGAATATCAATAACCAATTAATATTTATATTTACAATGTTATTAGAAATTATAAAGAATGTTTATATTTTAAATGTCAGATGTAAGTAAAAACTAAAGTCTAAAGTTTATCTATAGCTAATTAATGTTCATATTTACTATATTATTGAAAATTATAAAGATTATTTATATTTCAACTAAAGGTGAGAATATTTTTCTAACTCAAATAAAACTGACTAACTTGAACCAAAAATAGGCAATTGATCTCAAGTTGTTTTTCAGTTTAGGTCATGTTGGATGTAAGAAATGGTGGAAGTCAAGCTTTCGATTAGTAATGGATTGGTGTGTCCATGTTCGACACTAACTGAACCTGCTCGATTTGGTGACCAAATGGTTAATGTCCACTAATTAATGATATTCTCAATGAGTATCTAAAAAGAAAGCAAGAACAAGTGTTGAGTGGACCTCACGATGTGCTCATCCCTTCTTGTGAACCTATCTAATACATATGCAAGAGGCAAGAATAGCTTTATGTTAGTTCCTATTATTGTGTATGCTCAGAATAATTTGCTCCTTTGGAATATCTCCTGCTTTAAACCACTCCCTTTTTTTAGGAATGCAAACCTTGAAAACGCTATTAGATAGCCTGAGGTGAACACTAAGAACACCAAGTCTAGCAACGACACTAGTCCACTTACCAAAAACACCATTATGAATGCCAACAATTGCAACTCTATCATATGTAGCGATCCTATCACACCCCTATTGTTGCTTTTCTCTTTGACTCCCTTGTACGAGCCGCCACTAGGGATGCATTGAACATGATTTCCTTCTTTAAGAATTAAATTGAATTAAATAGTTATAGAATTGATTGAATAGATGGATTTAGTAGTAAAGGATGAAAATAAAGATGATGCAATAAAAGAGCAAATGAGCAATTCGGGGTGGGTAATGATGATGATTAAGTCTAGCCAAATTAATAAATTATAAATGTCAAACATTATTAGGAAGCCACCATAATGTGCATGCATTTAGTTAAGCCACTTGGAGATAGGATGAAGACCTGTCCTATAAACTGATTGAACCTACTTGAAATCACTTCAAATCGATTTGGTCAATTAATAGCAGATTGGGTGTTTTAAGAGGTTGGTTTCGCTTGAGATTTGAACATGAATAGTTAAGGGCTATCAGTTAGGATTGGGCCTACTAATCGGTCCTACTTGACTAATTCTTACCCCTAATTTCAATAGTCTAGTCATTTAAACATCACTATGATGTTTTCACTTGAAATATTAGTTACTTAAATAATTAGCATTTAAAATGTACATTAATAGACTCAACATGAAAAAAAATTCATTTTTAAGATGTTAGTTATACATTAATGGCTGATGTATAATGTTATATATTACCTATAAGTTTTGCTCCACTATCCATTTGAAACATCTTTGTAATGTCTTAACCTCTATTATTTAATTTTAGAGTTTGATTTTAATTTAAAAATAACTCCTCTTCCATTTCAAGAAGCATATTTGGGGATAGTACAAATCTTGTTGAAGAACTTGCCTCTCCTTTGGTATATTAGAGGAAAGCCAAACCTTTTAATATGATCTACAACATCTCTAAATGTGCTTTGTAAGATGGAAAAAGGGATGTCCTTGAATTCATTCCAAATTTTACCATTATTAATGGAGATAAATATATTATCTAGACCAATAATTCAAGATTCAACAAAAGAGAATTAACAACGACGATGGAACATGATGTTGAAAATTGGTATATTTGTTATTAATGAAATAAGTTCTTTCCTATACCTCAATTTCTCTAAGGGGGTGTTAAGAGGTTCCCATTTTTGCATTACCAAGTTATATATACGATGTATAATGGTCAATATGGTTTGATGACTTAAACCATCATTCCTATTATATACCATATATACAAAATTAATTATTTATTATATTAGTATTTTAGTGCAATTTATTAATGATGTAATGATACATATGTAATGACAAGTTACTTGTTTATTGTATTTTGTCGATGTAATGATGTAAAAAATTATATGGAAATAAATAAATTGCAATTTCATAATTTTTCATTGTCTCTTTTCTCATGCACTTTTTTATTTACTTTCAATATGCTATTATTTATGTTCCTAACTTTTTACATTTAGATAGCTTTGTATTTTTGAATAGATGATAATTCAATATATAATGAGTTAAAAAATAACTCTTTTTCATTTTAAAATATTTAAAAATAATTGTTTGATTTGAAGTTTCAAAGATTTTAATATATCAATTTATTTTATGTGTAAGTGTGTGAAGAACAAAATACTTTGATAACAATATAACATGTGCTTTGTTTGCAAAATGAGATAAAATTTAATCATAACCATTTTTTAGTTATCATTTTCATCTAGAATTTCAAAAATTTCAATATGTTATGAAAGAACAAATAAACCATGTCGATTTCTTTCTTAGAATTGACTTATGTTATATTGTTTGCTTATTATAATAATTGACATATTAAACTATATTTCTCATATTCGGGCATTGATTGTTTTGTAATAAAGAATTATGAAACATGTCTATTGTTCAACATGGAAAGTATTTAAGATAGCACTTGTTTATTAATTAATGTATTATATTTAACTGTTAATCAAATTTCAAATATTCCATGTATGTTTTAGTATGTAATCGACATAGAATATCCAATGACATCATTTTACTTCTTAAATAATTCATAAAAGTGAGGTTTATAGTTAAAACAAATTGTAATTGCTGACTTAGTGCTAAAAAGTAAAGTGTAAGGTTCTTCGATCTTCTTCTTAAGATTCATTGTGCCTTAAGAAGATATTCTCACTAAAGCACAGCAAATCTTGCATTTAACTTCTTATTCATCCCCAACTTGCTAAAGTCTTTTTCACTATGTTAAGATGCATTTTCAATGCTTATTTTTCTTTTAAATATAAGGAAGGACTATATAATGCTACAATTGTGTACCTTTATTTTTGTTTTGATTTTGTGTGTATGATTTCTTTTTCTAAGCTTTTAAGTGGATTAGGTATTGATATATATTTAATAACTTCATTAAAACTCTCATATTATTTGAATGTTTATGTGTTTTTTTATGTGTGGATTTCTTATGTATTTGTTGGATTTTTGCTTTAAATTATTTGCATGTCTATTTGCTCATCATTTGATAACTCGAATATGCTAAAAGGGTTAATGAGTCTATTAGATTTGCTATAGGCAAAGAGAAAAAGAAGTAAATTAATAACAAACGCATTAGGTGTCCTTGTAAGGAATGATCCTGTGTTAGGATGCTTAATCTAGTTAGAATAAAAGAGTATTTATTTTTAAAAGGCATTAACTTGGGGTATACCCAGTGAATATAGCATGGGAAAAATGAGTTTTCTACTTTATCTCTTACATTTGGAAGCAAAAGAATCTATAAAGATGATAACATAGATGTAGAAGTGGATGATTAGTTAGAGGACATAGTTTAAGATGTAAAAGATAATTTCGCTAAGCGCCCATATTTCCTTCATAATTTGATGAGTGATATGGAAAAGCTTTTGTAACTAGGTTGCACTAAATTTATTTTGTTATCTACTGTGCTAAGATTGTTTAACTCAAAAGAAAAAAATGATTGTAATGATAAGAGCTTCACAACATTATTGCAACTATTGAAAAAAAATGCTTCTCGAAGGTAATGAATTACTGAATTATACATATAAGGCTAAGAAAGTCATGTGCCCAATAGGTATGTAATACTAAAAGACACATGTTTACCCTAATGATTACATACTATATCAAAATAAAAATAAAGCTTAAGAGAAGTATCTAAAATGTAAAATATTATGTTATAAATTGAAGAAGAGAGATGATATCAATAATAAAGTGGCTCAAATTAAGTTATTGTGGTATCTTCTAATAATACCAAAGTTTAAATAAATATTTGCTAAAACTATGAATGCTAAGAACTTAACATAGCATGCAGACTAGCTGTCACCTAGTGGTAAGCTTTGGCATCTAATTAATTTTTCTCAATAATGCATAGTTGATATATTATTCTCTATATTTGGTAGTGAGTGAAGAAACCTTAAGCTTGCATTTTGCATCAATGTAATGAACCTTCATGGTAACATAAGTAGTTAATAAAGCACAAGGCCTATTATATGAGTGATCTACAATCTACCTCTTTGGTTGTGCATAAAGCACAAGTACATCATGTTGTCCTTGTTAATTTAAGGACCAAAACAAATAGGAAATAACATAAGTGTCTTCTTAGTACTGCTTATTGAAATTTTGAAAATGATATGGAAAGAAGGTGTGTCAGTTTTTGATATATATTGTCAGGAGCCTATTATTTTGCTTGTTGTGCTCTTTTACACAATCAATGACTTTCCAACATATAATAACTTGTCTAGTTATAATGTCAAATGGTATAAAGGTTACCCTATTAGTAAAAATGGTACATGTTTTTCTTAATTGAAGCAAAAGAAAAAGATAATGTATCTTAATCATAGAAGATTTTTGCACCGTGACCATCAATATCATAGGCTAAGAAAGGCCTTCAATGGGTCACTGGAAGAAGCAATGGCTCTAACTCCTTTAATTAGAGATCAAGTTTATGAACAAGTCTAACTAAATTTTTAGAAGTACTGCTTATTTCATTATTAATAACTAAATAATGCCTTTGATTTATTTATTAGGTGTTATTTTGTATTTCATATTTATAAATGGGTTAAAAATGTTATTATCATTTTTGGCAAACCCTACAAGCTCGTAAGTAAGAATACTCAATAGAAGAAGAGGTTTTTATTCTTTAATCTTCTACATTGCAAAAAATTATTTGTGAGACATAATATTGATGTCATATATGTGAAGAAAAATATTTATCATAGTTTTGTTAGAACATTATTGAACATATCAGGAAAGAGCAAGGATAGAGTTAAAGTTAGGCTAGACTTAGTTAAAATGTCCATTTGGAGAGAACTAGCACCAGAAAGAAGAGGTCAACATTTTATCTTCTGCTAACTTGTTATAATCTATTTAGAAAATAGAAAATAAGTTTTTACAAATGTCTACTTAGTGTTAAGGTGCCATAGGGATATTCTTTAAATATTTAAAGTCTTATTTCAATAAAAGACTTGAAGCTAGTTTATGTAGATTCTCATTATTACGATGATTTGATACAACAACTATTACAGAAGTTATTCAATCAATCTTGTCTAAACATGTCAAACATGCTATCACCAGAATTTTTCTTCTTCTTTAGTGCAATATATAAGAAGGTCATTGACTTTAAGAAGTTAGATGATTTACAAAAATATGTTATGATTATGCTATGTCAACTAATGATGTTCTTCCAACCTTCATTTTTAGATATTATGGTACATCTCATTGTTCATTTGGTGAGAAGGATAAAACTATGTAGGTCAGTTTACTTAAGGTAGATGTATCCTTTTGAGCAATATGTGAAAATCCTAAAAAAGTATGTAAGGAATAAATATTATCTGGAAGGATGCATTGTCGAAGGCTTTATTATTGAAAAGGTCATTGAGTTCTACAGTAACTATCTATTAAATATAGATACTATTAAACTTCTAAAATCTAATCACAAAGGTAAAATTGCAAGTAAGGGCATATTAGGCACTTGAGTAGTAAGTATAAGTCATGAGATGTATATGTAAGCTTACCTTAATTTCCTGTAAAATAATGATGAAGTTTAGCTTTATGTGGATGACATATAACCTTTGTAGAGGGATAACATCATAGAAAGAATGATCAATAGATCCAAGTTGAACGCAAGTAATCATTACTTAAATGGCTCTAAAGCCAAGTTCATTATTGGATAGTGCAAGGATTGAATGTTGTTTCCGAGACCATCATATGGTTGGCACAGAGGCTATGCATAGAGGTCATATCTTATCATAGATATAACATTAATGGATATTCTTTTTATAATAAAGGCTAGGATAATAAGAGCACTATATAGAATAGTAAGGTTACTTTAGTGGCTTAAGCTATGCATGTGAGTAGTTTCAAATATAAGAACTTTGTTTATGCTAATATATTGTATTATAAGGTTATTAAAGATGTTTAGGAGCTTAAATATGTTATGTTTAAAGTGCCAATATTTCAATATAAATAGCTTAAGAATAATAATGAAATCCAAGTTGATAAGTTAGGATTCACATTAGCAAATCTTAATGAGAAAGATCATAAAAAGGAGCTATTCATAATGGCATCCCAAGCCAAATAAGTGTTCTATATCACAAACCCATCTAATCATAAGTGATATTGACGAGACTTTTCCTTTTTCTATAGGAATATCTCTAGTGGATGACAAAGGTGATGTAGAAGACTTCTACATGCGAGATGATTATAGTGAAGAAATATAGGTTAAAGATCCTTCTGAACATGTTAGGAAAGATAAAAGGTAATTATGTTCATATTTCTCATATCTATATCATATGTATAATAAGTAGAATTTCAAAATTATTAATTAGTTTCTTACACATGTTTATATATTTTAATCTTCTAATATGATGTAGGTTTTACATGTAACTCTAATTGTCTTGACACTTAAATGGTGAGAATAATGCTCTTTAACTCAACAAACAACATATAATACTAACAAAGTTTAAAGACATAAGCTAGGTAATAAATTTCTTTTGAAAAGAATCATATAGTAGTAATGTTGACAACATTAATTCTTATATGCTTATGCCTTTTTTGCCACAATGAGTTTCACCAAGATTTCTATCAATAGTCATGTCATTGCAATATAATGTAACTTCCTTTTTTTTTAGCATTTAGAGGTATTAATCTAGTTTTTGTAACATGTAAATATTATATATCTTCAATTATTTAGACATAATTTAATGTATGAAATTATTCCTTTAGGTATTTATTGTGTTTGTAATATTATTTTTAACCATAGAAATAATGAGATAAGGCTTGAATATTACTATTTTTAATAATATTATTTGTATAATAATATGGTTATTGTATTTTATAATTAAATTCAAAATACTACTATGGATGTAGTGGAGTAAAAGTGAATACTGCAGGAATAAAAAATTCAATAAATAATGTTAGTTATTATAGAAGCCTTTCATCCTATTTGGACATATTACATTATTTATTTAATACAAACTGATGTGCTATGTAATATTTATCTTATAAAAGAACATTAATCTTTTAACGGTGGTTTTCAAATTGACGTCATAGTTTGTATTCTATATTAGTTTATTATAACATCAGTTATAGACTAACATCCAATGGAATGGTTCGTTAATACCCAAGAACTAAACACAATGATTTTCATACAAAACAATTGATGTTGTTACATATATTCCATGTTAGTTTCAAAATTGACATTGAATATAGTTGGATATATGATGATGCTCATATATATGTTGGGTAATAACTAACATCAAATAGCTAAAACAATTAACTTTAAAAGGTAATTCTATAGTAATGAATTAATTATAGGTCCAAAAAGATAATGATAGTTAATTTTAGGAGATGGTTTTAAACTTGTTTTAAGAGAATTAATTTGATGTAGTTAGGTCTAGCTAATTAGAACATGACTTCCCCAAGGATAGTTTTTTTAATTTTATAATTGTAATAAAAGTGATGCATGGTTTCATTTGCATCATTACTTATATGTTTAGTTGTATTGCAAAGTTATCAATTATTCAATTTGTTATGCCAGTTTTATTTTAAAATTGAAATTCAATAACCCAAATCAAATCCAAAATTATCTCAACAATAATAAGCTTAGTATTGATAGGTATGATAACCATATGAACTAGAACAAAAGTGGCCCCTATGTTTACAATATTAAAAGATAAAAGTATGTATAAAAGCTATCCACATAAGCTAAATAATATTCATGAAGAACCATACAATAAGAACCATACAATGGCTATGCTCATTGTACTAGATTCTATGTCCACAGTTTTAGAGTACATTATACTAAGCAACAATAATATTAGTGAGATTTTTTATTACCTCAATGATTTCTTTCCTTTCAAGAGTAATAAGAAAAAGAACAATGTACTTTTGTGCATTGTTAGTTCAAAGATAGCTGTCATTGTGGGGGTTCATTACCATGTTTAGGGCATGGTTGATATTGTATGTTAGGAAAAAGTTAGTGAAGCAACTATGACAAAGAAAATGTAAAATTCCTTTGATACTTACATCATTGCCTAGAACATACATTGAGGTAAAAAGAAATTATTATGTAAATAATGAAATGTGTTCCTTTTCAAAACTCATAAATCAACTTAAAAAGTTTAAGACATCTATATTTACTATGATAACTACTATTCCTTTAACTAGTATTGAGGTTAAAGGAAAGAAGCCAAAACATCATGTTGACAAGATTAGGCAAAAGATAATACATTGCTAATTTGGTGGAACACATGGTCACAAAATGGAAAATTGCCCTTTATTTGGATAAGTAAAGAAACTTGGATAAGCAAAGTTGCACTCTATGTCAAGTTTTCATTTTAGTAGTATTAAATAAAGTTATTTTTTTCTAAACTAGTTTTGTTTATAAAATGAAATTATTACTTGTTCTGGTTTATTGAAATTTTGAAAAACTATAGATTGTTGTTTGTTTATATTTTGATGATATTTATATTGCATGAAAGAATAGTTATTTAAAGTTCAATGCCTTAGAGGCATGATTACATCAACAGAAATAAGATATAAAATAAGAATGAAAATAAATCATTGGGCCTCTTAGTTTTTTATCATCACTTTATGAATACCCTGTTTAGAATGGAAAATGTTAAGTTTACAAATCTAAATGGCTAATACACATGTATGGGGCCCATAACAAAAAAAAGAAATTATAAAAGTGTAAAGTATGATATGAACTCAATTGATAATTACTCTTAAAATAGGTAGAGGTATTTAGTTAGTCTCAAATCCAAATTTTGATAAACTTAAAAGATTTAATATTAAGAAATAATTAGATCTACCATGGAAAAAATTTTATTTGTTCAAAATTAAATAACTTTTATAAAAAAAACTTAAGGAAAAGTAGAAGTTTATGTCTTTTACTTACACCTAGGTAACCCTAGTAAATAAGTGTAATAGAAATAAAAAGATTACTTTAGATATGGTAAGAACAATAATGAATAACTTAACATTGTATGTCTTTTTCTAAAGAAATGATTTATATACAATAGTAAATCTTTTTAATGAAATAAACTTCAGTAAATTATGAAAAATGTCCATAGTTTTAAATAAGATATAAACTTTATTTGAGTTCTATCTATAAATTAGGTTATTAGTTTCATTAATTGAAGTTTAATCATAAGTATTATGTATTTGCTAAAATCATCCAAATAAAATGGAGAAAAGCTCATAAATAATTCATAAAGAAAATTGTTTTCTTTAAGGAGGATTAAATGAAGAACAACAAACTAATGACCATAACAACACTTGTGAAACTCTTTGGTAATACTATAAATTCTAGAATTTCCAAACTTATTATTGAACAAGTAGAAATTAGAATGAACAATAATAAAGGATGTTTACTTGTGTAAAGATAATATGGAGAACCTTTTTATAATAGGAAGGTAATTAATGTGTTTCGAACATACTCTATTTTACAAGAATATAGTTCATAAATCTAGAAACTATAAAGAGTTTTAAGATATGCACAAAAGGTAATAAACCAACAATTAGAATATAAAGATTCTAGATGTGTTCAAATTTTATAATGATACTTAAAAGGGTAAAACCTTTAATAAGTGATTAAACTCACAAGGAATTAGAAAATGAGTAATGGTTGATCAGGAACAAAATTTATGACTAGTAGATATTTATTATTTAGTTATATTGTTTGAGATCTATCAAAGTAACAAATTCATGTGTATACAATCTTAATTATAATAATTGAGAAACAATTATTAAGGTTATGCATTTCAATGAATACCCAAAAAAGAGGTATTTAAATGCAATTACTTAAAGGGTTCATATAGAATTTAGACTACACATGGAATGCAAGTTGCAAATATTAATCTATGGATTAAAGCAAGCATAAATATCATGAAATATTAGACTTAATCAAACTTACAATATTAAAAAAAAGAAAAAAAATTAAGTACCATATGTTCACTTTCTATCATTTAAGTTTACCTGTGAATAGTAATTTATTAGAAAGCATAGAAGATAAAATGACACACTCAAAGCATATCTCAAGAAGAATAAAATCATTGAAATAAAAACCTTTATTGTTGTATATTAAAATTAAAGAATTTTTAATCTTATAAAAATAAAAAATAAAAGATTAAAAATATATAAAAATTAAAATTAAAGAATTTTTAATTTTATAAAAATTAATTTAATATAAAATTTTAATTATAAATAAAATTAATAAAAAATTAATTTTTTAAGGATTAAAATAAATTTTAGTTAAGATAAAAATAAAAATAAATAAGAACTTGAAGGTATAAAACCTTATATAAAATTGTAGGATAATCTCTTTCTTTTGCCCTTTTTTTTAAAAAAAATAATTATCCTAGATGAATTACTATTGGAGATCAAATAGTAACATGCTATTATTTAGCAATTTGATTATTAATGAGACTTAATCTATATATTTATTTTAAGTTTTTAGTTGATCTTTTATTTAGAGACGAAATAATAACATCCTCTTCTTTAATAATTTAATTATTAATGAGACTTGATTTATCTATTTATTTTAAGTTTTTAATCAATGTTACTATTTTGAAACTAAATAGTAATATGTTACTATCTAGAGATGAAACAGTAACATCATTTTCTTTAGCAATTTAGTTATTAATGAGACTTAATTTATCTATTTATTTTAAATTTTTTATCAATATTATTATTTTGAAATCAAACAACCACATGTTACCGTGTAAAAATAAAACAATAACATACTTTTCTTTAGTAGTTTGGTTATTAATGAGATCTGATTTATCCATTTATTTTATATTTTTTGTCAATGTTGTTATTTAGAGATGGAACAGTACTATGTTACTATCTGAATACTAAATAATGACATGCTATTATTTGGCAGTTTAATTATTAATGAGACTTAAATTATTCATTTATTTAAAGTTTTTAGTCGATACTATTATCTAAAAAGTAAATAGATACATCCTCTTCTTTGGCAATTTGATTGTTAATGAGACTTGATTTATCAATTTATTTTTAGTTTTTAGTAGATGTTATTATTTTAATACTAAATAGTAACTTTTTACTATTTGGTGATGAAATAGTAACATGCTCCTTTTTGATAATTTTATTATTAATGAAACTTGATTTATCCATTTATTTTGAATTTTTTATCGATATTATTGTTTGGAGATAAAATAGTAATATTATCTTCTTTGACAATTTAATTATTAATGAGATTTCATTAATCCATTTATTTTAGGTTTTAGTTGATATTACTATTTGGAGATGAAATAATAACATTCTCTTCTTTGATAATTTAATTATTAATAAGACTTGATTTATCTATTTATTTTAGATTTTTAATCGATATTACTATTTAGAGATGAAATAGTAATATATTACTATTTGAAAATAAAATAGTAACATCTTCTTCTTTAACAGTTTGGTTGTTAATGAGACTTGATTTATCTATTTATTTTGAGTTTTTGGTCGATATTACTATTTTGAGATTAAACAGTAACATGTTATTATCTAGAGATAAAATAGTAACATACTCTTCTTTAGTAGTTTGGTTATTAATGAGATTTAATATATATATTTATTTTAGGTTTTTGGTTGATGTTACTATTTAGAGACAAAATAGTAACATTCTCTTTTTTAGTAGTTTAATTGTTAATGAGATTTGATTTATCCATTTATTTTAGATTTTTGATCGATGTTACTATTTAAAGATGAAATAATAATATGTTATTGTTTGGAGATCAAAAAGTAACATGATATTATTTGACAATTTGATTGTTAAAGAGACTTGATTTATCCATTTATTTGAGGTTTTTAGTTAATATTACTATTTGATCTTCAAATAGTAACATATTATTTTTTGGTAGTTTCATTATTAAGAAAGTTTTTATAGCGCTACTATATATTAAAAGAATTAGGGAGCAAAAGTTTAATGTAGGATTCAAATGAATTTAAATTAAGAAAAATAAGATCAAAGTTAGTAAAATAATAAGAAAATGAAGAAAAATTAAAAATATTATTGAAAAAGGCCTTTTTTGCTAACTAGAGTAGGAAGACATTTTGCAAGCACATAGATCTCAAAAAGTTACATGAAATCGACATATAATTTGCCCTAATCAAACAAACAAGTATAAAGTTATGGTCATTCAAAATTTTGAGCTTAATTTAAACGTTTTTAGTCAAGTAAACCCCATCGAAATCAAATTTTATTGTTTTCTGTTGAAAAATCGTAAGAAGATGAATAAAAATAAGTGATCATTTACAAAACTTGGTTAACTAATAATGGAGTTATGCCCTTTTGAAATTCTTGATTCACGACTACCTTTTTATGGTCAAAAAAGGTTATTTTGGAAATATAATAGTAATAATTTATAAAACCTACAACTATTTGAAATAAAGATTAGTACGAGCACCTCTTTGAAAGAAAATCTAGGACGTGACACTACAATGCAATTTACGATTAAAAAAAATAGTAATGATCTGCATGTAAACCAGAAAGCAGAAGATGATAGTGTTCCTTCCAGATTATAAATGTAAATGATATTTACTCTTTGAAATGTAAGAATATTATTGCAACTTGAGAAATAAAATGTAATATAATTTGATATAAAAGGATCTAGGTAAAATTGAGTAATACGAATCAAGATATTACATGATCAAGTAAATAAAAAACTTAATTTATCCTAAATAACATAGAGAAGGTATTGGAGTTGTGTCAATCAAAGTTTTAACTTCTAAAGAAAACAAGAACTTAAGAAATATAACTTTCGTTATGGAATTCTTATGTGGAAAATCTAAACATAATATTAGTATTCCAATATATATGTTATGAGTATGGTTAATAGGTAGCAATTGAAGGCATAGGAATGGGATTGACTTATGAAAACTGTATTGTCACTATTCAATATAGATTCAAGAAAGTTAACATTCCATGTTAAATTAGGAAGTAGAAGTCTAGAGAAGAATAAAGCAAAGTTTTATGATCTTCTATATAGAGACTAAATATTTAGTTATCTAGATATTGAATATTAGTTATATGAATTTAGAAATTTTCTTAAAAAAAACCTAACATAGTCTTTAGTTATAAAAATCACTTATCATTGAATTGTTATTACAATTGAATAATGAGCTAGTAATACAACTAAAAAAACTAAGATACTCAAGATACAAAAGAACTTTGTATAACATATAGTGTAGCATGAAGAATTAAAAGATAGAAATAAAGTATTAATTGATGGTTTAATTAATATTATATATGTGCAACTTTTAACTAGCATTTAGAATCTATTGAGGTAGAGGAAATTGCTCAACTACTTTAAAAGCTAGTGGGAAATTGTTAGGAATAAGATCAAGGCTGTTGGCTTTTGTGAATTATTCCATTTTTATTGGAAATAATTATAAATATTTTCTAAACACTTGTTTTACATAAAAATTGAATAAATGTCCAATTAATTGTATAACATGAATTCATATGATCATAATATGGATTCATAAAAGATATAAGTACAAGTTATTTTCAATGAATAAAATTGTTATTCATAATTTATTAATATAGTTAGGTGATTTATTAATACAATTGTAAATTTTGGAATATATAGCATGTATGGTCAAACAAAGTCTACAAACATATTTGGTATATTAAATATGATTGTAAATGAAATCTATATGACTATTGTCGAGATAAATGAAATTTCATAGGCATGATTTTGCTTTGCTCTGAATCTTGAATTATATATAATTATGCTCTTATGGATACAATCACATTTGACTTACAAGTAGGTTAGATTTAATTGAAGGCTAATATACTTTATAATTTGATGTTAATATATTTATTAGGAATGTAATTATAATATGATAATACAAAATTTGGTAATATAACAATCTTAATGGATTTAAACACTTGATCATAAATCTTAGGCCTAAACACATTAACTCTAATTAAATTAGAAAAACGTTGACTGATAATCAAAAGAAAAATTAGTAAGTAATAAAATAAACTAAATAAATTTCATTAATTTAATTGAATGTTATACAAAGGGATATAAGTAAAGAATTATTATGGCATGAGAATAAGTTTAAGGTAATGGGTAGTTTGGATTTTTATCTAAACAAAGGCATATGTAATTAGAGTACAATTTTAATTCCATAATAAAAAGGATTGCTGAAATTAAATAAGCAAAGCATTTAATTATTTAGGAACTAATTATATACATACCTATGAGATCCTTTAACTAGCTTAAGGCCCTGTACATACTACTATTGGATCATTTTAATTAGAAAAGATTATTAGATTGATATATGGAAATACACACATAAACAATTATTAGGTTTATGCATTTGGCCCAATATAATTAGATAGTAGGAGTTTTTTTTCTAAAAAAATACCAATTTATAGAATATTCTCTCGAGCAATTATTTAAAAGTCAATGATATGATTTGAATAAAATCTTATCAGATATAACTTGGATTATTTAATTTATTAAATAAAATCACATCAAGAATTTGGCAAAAATAATATTTAATTTTTAAATATTCAATGGAGATATATTTCAACCAAATTAGGAATATTCAATAAATAAGTTTTAAATAAATTAAATATATTCTAAATATTAATTGGAGATATATTTTTAAATAAGAAATATCCAATTAGAAATATTTAAAATTTTAAATTAAAAGCTTTAGGATAAATTATGAGCCTTAATGAAATAGCATGAGTTTTAATAGGGGTATTATTAGTCTTAATGAGATATTATTTGCCTTAATAAGACATTAGGAAGCTTAATAAGGCATCATGTGCCTTAATGTAACATTATAAATGAGGACATATTTAGAATATCATTGTCAACTTCTTATCCTAATCGTCTTTTATAAATAAGATCCTAGGGTTTTAGTTTTCAATAATGAGAAACTTTTTGACCTATCAAAACCTTATTAGTTTTCAAAGACAAATTCAAAAGGTTTAATAAATAATTTATTTTCTAAATTGTTCTTGATGCTTAAGTTTGAATTTATCAATTCTAATGATCTCTTTGTTCTTCCTTTATAGTAGTCAAGGGCCCAAACCTTGTGTGTTCATCATTGGGATATAATCTCAAAAATTTTATGAATGATAATCTAAAGATCTTGTATTGGTATCTTCTTTAAAAATATTAAGTAATCTTTTTAAGATAATATATATACATATATATAATGTTTGTCTTATTTATTTTCACTATGTTGTATTTTAAAAAAATTAGTTAAAGATTTTAAAAGAACAAAATTTTTAAAAATCCATTCTCTAATCAAATCAATTTTCAAAACTAATTTTCTAGATGGTCACTAACATTATACACGCACGCACTCACATATATATTTATATTATATTTGATTTTATTATAGTACTATTGTATATGTTCCTAGTATTATTGTAATCATAATGCACACAAGAGTATACATTCTACCTTTGTAAAAACCCCTTTTTACTATAATTTGATTTTTATAGTAAATATATCTTTAATTTTAATTATAAATATATTTTTAAATGTTTTATTTATGAAACTATATGTTGTTTCATATTCTAAATAAAAAATAGTCACCAATCATTATGTAATATTTATGATTTAAATATTTTTATTAAGAAATGCCTTAAATTATTAAGGGCCATATATATCATTTAAAGTTTTTAATTCAATAGAAATTTTGTATACTAACAATGTAAATGTTTTTATTTAATTCATTTATTAAAAGGGAAAATTTGTTAGATTTAATGTAAAAATTACTGAAAATGATTTTATCCTATCTATTAAATTTTATTAGGATTAATGGCATAGATTTGATGTAAATCATTTAATCTATACCAATATCAAATCCTTTCTCTATAATTTAATACATAACTAAACCATTATAATAAATCCAAATATTTTGTATTTATCAAAGAAATTAAATATTCCATATAAAATTAATTCAATTTTCATTGATTTTAGGGGTGACAATTCAGGTTAGCGGGCTGAGTTCGTGTTAGGTTAAGATATGGTCTCAACCCATTTATGCTGAGCCCAAACATGACCCATTTATTAAACGGGTCGACACTACATGACCCACATAATTCAAAATATTCATAATATGCTTATATAGTAGTAATACAACTCGTTTAACTCAACTCAAAATCATTTATCAACTCATTTATATTAATTTTTTATTCTATATAAATTAATAATTAATAAATTTATATAATTTATTGTTACAGGTTATACAAATTACACAAGTCAAGTTGACCTTATTAATAACCTATGTAACTTAAATAAGTTAAGATAGTTTATACGAGTTAACCTAAACCCAACACGAAATTCATTTAGGTTAGATTGGTCAACTCATTTGTAATCCAAACTCGATTAAGCCTAACCTGAACTCGTATAACTCATGTCGTGCTTGTGTCATGTGAAAAATTACCACCCTTAATTCATTTACATAGACTAATAAACCAATATGTTTGTATGATAGATTATTTATTCTAGAATAGTAATTTGCCTTTAATATAAAATTGATTAAAATTAATTAATTAATTAATTATTTTTCTACTTGTTCTAATACAACTATTCTCTAAATGTATCAAGTAATAATATAATTTACCTTCTTTAATTATAGTTGTAAAATGGACTTTAATCCATGGGTAATATGGATCGATTTATGAATTTTGACAAATTTAAACCTCCAAAATCAAGTCCACTTTATTTCATAGGTAATATAGACTAGGTGGATACAAACTAGTCCTCGGATTAGTGCATATCCACATGGATATGGATCAGACTTAAAACCTTTAAATTCAATCTATTTTTTTTACAAGTAATATAGATTGATCCATGTCCAATTCGTAATACTTGTTTGATAACCCTAGTTTTAATTCTAAAAATTGATTGACTTAGTTAAATATACTAAAATTAAAGAAAATTCCCTTGAATAAATGTATTTTTTTCAATATCAATTAAAAATAAGAATTAAGAATCATTGATTTCTAGTATTGAATGTTAAAATTTGAATGAAGCTTAATTAATTTACAACATGAAGAAATTTAAAATTAGAATAAGATTTGTTGATTTTCACAAAAAAATAAGAATAAAGAATAATTAATTTTAAGTGCAAAATATTAAAATCACAATACTTAATTGATTATAACATGAAAAAATAAAAATTAGAATAATGATTTATTGATTTCTACTTGGTCATTGTTTGATTTAGTGTATTTGAAATGTTAGTTAATTAGAATAGTGATGAAATTATAAAATTAATAATTTAAAATTTAATATACAATAATTATTATGAAGCAGAGATAATGCAACAAATTATCCAATAAATCAAATATATGTGCTACATTTAAAATAATGTTATAAATATATTAAACAATTCATTAAAGTATTATTTTAATAAGGTTTCTTGAATCCATATGTGAAGCAAGAACTTAATTTTTTATCCAAACTAATGAAACAATTTTGTTTTTGGAGGGTAACTAAGTTAATCACATTTTGACACATCATCAAGGGTGGAAGAATTAATTCTAAAAATCAATTAACTAAGTTCTATACTAAAATTGAAGAAAATTTCTTTCAATAAATATATGTTTCTTCAATATCCATTAAAAAAAATAAGAATCAAGAATCATTGATTTATAACATAAAAAAATTAAAAACTAGAATCAAGATTCATTGATTTCCTAAAAAAAAATTAAGAACAAAGAATCATTAGTTTTAAGTGTAAAAGATTAAAATCATAATATTTAGTTAATTTATAACATGAAAAATTAAAAAATTAGAATAATGACTTATCAACTTCTACTGGGTCATTGTTTTGATGTAATGTATTTAAAATGCAAGTTAATCAGAATAAAAACTAAGATCTAAGGAAGTTCATTGGTAAAGGTCCATTGGGCACACCAAGAAGTAGAAGAACTTGCATGGAATTGGAAGTAGATATGTGACAAAAATATCCCTAACTATTTAGTGAGTGAATAGTTAAATTTCCTTATATTTTCATGACATTGATTAGATATCATGCATTTTAAGAATTCATGGATGAATTTTTTTTGAAAAAGGAAGTATTTTTATACCTCCTTTAAAATATAGTAATTCAACATTTATTTTGTGAGTGGAATGATTGAAATACTTGGTATATTGTGCTTAATTGGAAATTTTATGTGTAATTATGGAGTAAAATAAAAGTTAATATTTTAGTAATCATGAGAATATGAAGTTTATGAGAAATAATGACGAAAGTTTAATAGAGTAGTAAAGTATGAAGTTTTAAGTTATTATAAATGAGTATGTAAGTATGAAGGAGATTTAGGAAAAGTTTTCAAAGATGCCATGGGCATTGTTTCTCTTTGATGACACCAATTCTCTTCACCTTTTCATTTTTCACAAATTTTCCTAAGCCCTAATCTCTTCTTCCTCTTCTTTTTCACTACCTCTTCATCAAATCAAGGAAAAGTAACACCAGTTTCCTTCGATTTTTTCACCTAATCAATTAATATTAGGCTGGATTTATGAGTAATTAATGTTTAGTTGGTTGTTGTATGCATTAATAGCAATTTTTAAGTGGTTGAACAATGAAAAATTCATAAAATCTATAATATCCCAAGTAATAGTCAACTATACCCTAGAAAAAAACATTTTAGAAAGGTGCAATCGATTATATGGCCTGAAGGTTCTCTTTAGAACTTGATAGTTAACTGTGAACCTCCAAAATGCTCTCTAAATCTTAGTAGTAAATAATTGAGCCCTAAATTTGTTCCAAGACCCTAAGTATATAGTTAACTATACTTAGTCTACCCTATTTTATCATGATTTCTAAGAGCCTAATATGGAATGTATGATTCCTAAACACTAGATTGTGACCATGAAATGAGAAATTAATGAATTTTACCATAGGATGCATGATATAAATAAATTTGTGATGTTATTTGTACAATGGAATATGATATGTGGCAATACATTAAGGCATGGTGATGTTGAACTAATGTGATAAATATAACTTATGCCATGATATTGGAAATGAAATCTATATGCATTGTGACATGAGAAATATGATATGCAAAATGATGTCAATATTAAATGACTATTTCCTTGTAATATGCTTATAGAAGGTATAAGGTTGACCTTGGAAGGATAATGATGGAAAGCTTGTGAAGGGTTTAAAGTTAACCTAAAAGTCATAAAATAGATGTATATATTTTATTATTTATTTCTATGCATTATGATATAGAAATCTAATTATTATTAATTATTTTTATGTGGTAAAATTATGATGAAATGGTCATGATTGAACTTTTTAAGGCTTCTTAGAATTGAATTGATATTATAAATGTTTATGTGTTAAGTTTTACTAGAAAATGATACGGCATGTAAGTTTAATTCCTTGTTATGTCTTTTTATGATGGAGTATTTACCCACTAAACTCTAGACTTACTCTTTAGTGATTTATTTTATAAATATTTATATCAAGCCCCCACAACCACTTTCTCAGAATTAAGATTATTAGAAGCTCCATGAGTTGGTTATTAGTAGCACTAGATATTTGTAAATAGATTAGCTTTTAGGCCTTATTCTATGTAAAGGCTAGAGTAAAGGAATAATATATTGAAATTTCCTTTTTAAGTTACTTAAAGTAGCTTATCCTCACCTTAGGAGGATTTTAAGCAAGTATAACTTTTTCATATTTTGTGATTTATATTAATGAATGAAATATTACTCTTTCTAAAATGATACCATCTTTCTTACTCATTCTTTAGTTAATTATTTAGTATTGTGATAAGTAAACTAGATTAGGTTAATGAAAACATGGTAGCGAATTTTATGCCATTCATGATTAGGTTATGGTGATGATAATAATTATGATTTTATTTGTTTTAAATTCATTTTATTATTAGAAACAATTTAATTATAATTGTTATTGCTAACATTTTAATTTTTTAATATTTATAATAGGGTGGTAGGATACAAGCATCTCTTGGAAGGTCCTTATTTTATAAGTTTCGGTCATTGTTGAATTAAGGAAGTGTTAATATGATAAAGAATCTTACAATTGACCAAAATAATGGACCGTATAAGTATAACATCATTTTTACAAGATCATTTTCATGCTAATAATTAAGGTGTGGGAGACTAAAGAATAAATGACCCTAAAGGAAGGATTTTTGTTTGTTAACTTCATTGAAATATTTTCAATACTCTATTATTGATATTAAATTATTCAACTTTTTATCATGGATTTAATTTTTCAATTTATTGTAAATAATTTGCATATTCTATTATCTTGATCGATGTCATTAAGAGTTTAGTGGTAGAGCTGATGTTAAAACTTCCACTTAAAATGGTAGACAAATGAAGTGGATGGATATTGTGTTGACTGATTTAAAGTAACATCATCTATACTTTTTTTTCAAATTTTTTTAGTATATATAATTCAAACTCTTTTACACCTATAGTGCATTTTGTAAATATAAGAATAATAAAATAACATGTACTTTATGGGATTATTTTTGTGATTTGTTTGACACAAATCTTAAGGGTGATGCAAAAAGGTATTTCAAGAACAAAATTTAGAAGCGGACAAAGTGAAAATTAATTTGGCTAAGGAACTTTTTAATCGAAAAACCAATACCTATCATTATTACTTTCTTAAATATTAATTCCATATTAGTAATTTAAAAAACATAATAAAAATCATCAAAATAAATAAGTAATTCTTCCATGATTACATTAAAGTATTTAAGATATGAACTTATTTTAATTTTAATTTATTAATAATACCACTATAATAAATACATTGTCAAAACATATTTATCCAATAATTAAATATTCTATTTGTTATTTTTTAAAATATTAAACTAATATTAATAATTTTAAAAAAATTAATGCACAATCTTATAAAATGTAGTAAATTATCATTAATCTCTCTAATTATATTTTCTGTGGCATTGTATTAGGCTCACTATTGATGTTTCTCTCATGTTAGAGTGCACACCACTTTCCAATGTATAAATGGCAATACATAAGTCAAAGATTTCTCTCCTTGAGCAGTGCATACCACTCTCCCATGTTAGAGAAATTTTATTGATTGTTTCCTTTTTAAGGGATATGTTGATGCTTCCACATTTTCTTTTTAGAGAAATTGTAGTCTCACCAATTTTTCCACAATGACTTTCTATATTGATGTTTTCACCTTGTTTAATTTCCAATTGTAACAATTATTGAATTTTTTCTCATTTGTTGTTGTAGAAAATCACTTAACTTTGAGAAATTTATTTGGATACAAATTCATTTGATGTATCATTGCATTAGGGGTGATAAAAAATTTTCAACCCACTCTTAACTGACCGAATGAACTTAAAATTAATTGGTTAAGAGCGGTTAATGTATTACTATCAGTTAAAAATGGAAGAAAAAATTGTAAATTTTCGGTGGTCGGTTAATTACGAGTGAAAATTCTTAACCATAATTAATCGAACTTAATTGACATTAACTAAAATTTATATTATTTTTTTGTTTGAAAATTCATATTTAAAATTTTATTGATCATTTTTGTAATTTAATATTTAATTACTTCTTATTATAGTTATATTAATGAAATTATGGTATTAACATGTATTTATAAACTAATTTTAACCTTTAAATTAATTTATTTAGGAATTTTTGAATTTTTTTTTTCAAATTTTAAACCAACTGAAACTAAACTTAACCGACTAAACCCGAACTTATTAGTTAAATTCAGTTAAGGTTATACAATCAGATTCGATTGGTTGAAAAAAATACATTTCGATTAAGAACGGTCAGGTTAAAAAATAATCTTAACTACCATTAACCGATCGATGATCACCCTTACATTGCATCCTTTTTTAGGCAATTTATGATTTAATTTTCCTTTTATTTTAGATCGTCACTACCATTACTCATTAGACTAGAACTATCTTTGCCTAGCATTAATTAGTCCTAGTCTTTGCTGTCATTTTATCTATTTTTTAATCTTTGTTGCAAAAATATATATCCATGGAGATGATAAAAATGCCTTTGCATTTATTTATGCAATAGTCTTTACATTTATTACAAGATTCCATATTCATTCCTTTTATAAGTATCCTGATAGTTAATGAAAATCCTCTACCATTTAGGTGCTTAATTTGATTGTCTTAATGAAATGATGGCCAATGTTTTTATATTGCTTTATTGCATATTAAACAAGAATTATATTATGATGTAATGAGTAAAATTTTTTTCTATTATGTTAACAAATAAAAAATATATGAAACAAACCTCTTCAATGAAAAAGTAAAAGTTAGTCTATTTTTGTTCAAAACATACAGTAATATTGATATTAGGGTCAGGTATATAATTTTCTAAATAAGGGATATGGAAGAAAATAAAACTACAAAAACATTTTATTGATCAATATTTTACCCAAAAAAAGTATATCTTGCACTACAATAGGATTATTAATAGAGAACAATTGATTAGATAATAAAATAGCGATATAAAATATGGATATAAAAAATTATTTGATATTATAGTATTGTAAGTTTCTTTTATCACTTTTTGCAGTGAATCTTTCTTTTATTGCTTCATTTTGTTAAATTTTAATGTATATTAAATTGAATTTAAAATATATCCATTTCATTAAATTAATTCTTATATTTATAAAATAAATTTATTACTATTATATACAAAATTATACATTTAAAGTTATGCAAACATGTGCATAGCATGAGTTAAAAAATAGTTTTATTATATTTATTGATGACTAATATTTTATAATTATTACCTTTTTCTATAATTAAATATTTATAATTTTGGCAAATTTTTTAAGAATTTAATCTAATGATTATTATTTTCTTAGATAACAATTTAATAATTAATACGTTCTTAAATAATAATTTAATGCTAATAATTTTAAAAAATTAATGGACAACATTAAAATATTTAATTATGATTTCTATTTAATGTATGACATTTCCTAATTAAATAAAATCATTTCATCTCATTATAATTTAATAAGAATTCACTATATTACAAAATAAGCAGGCAGAATATTATCATGAGATAATATTTGAATTGATATGATATAGAAATGAGATAATTAACTTTTTTTCATAATTTTTTCTTATTTTTCTTATAATTATTTACAATTCAAATATATTTATTTAATAATAAAATATAATTATTATGCACTTAAATTAATACCTTCTTAAATATTAAATCAATGTTAATAGAGTTAATTAAAAGATAGTTATTTAATATTAATATAATATATCAAATCTATTTGTTTATGTAAATAAAATTTGACAAGCATTACTTTCTTGATTACTAATTTCAAAATTTATTTTTAAAAATACTAATTTACAGTATTGAGAATTTATTTTTATTTATTTATAAAATTTCAGCTTTCCTTATGAAAAATCATTTTGTATTCATTTTTTTTGCAAAAATTATTTCATCTTCTATTCATTCCATAAAAATATGTCAATTCTATCAAAAGCCTTTAACTCAAGTAGTACCTGATATCCTTTAAAAGTTATGTGCCTTCCATTGCATATAAGGTTCCATTCCTGATCCTCGCATGTATATGTCTAATAGTTTAACAACTCCTTAGATTATAAAAAAAAAAAAAGACATGTCAAATTCTACCAAAGAGCAATGTGTGTAAGTTCTTACATAACAAATTTATTTTGCTTTTTGGAGTTGAATGCATTATTTATTCAACAATTTATTTCTCTCACAAATTGAAAAAATTTTCTTTGTTCATGCTTACAACCTCCCCAAAATTATCACTCTATTGACAAAGCATGTGGAATTCTATTTATGGATCAACATAATAAGAAGCTTGCAAGGATGAGAAGCATGGAAATCACAAAGAGGAAACGCTTAAAAATATCTAACAAACTTCAAAGTTTTTTATCAAATAATTTTATATTTAATATTGTTTATCCAGTTTTTGAATTATCTCACTAATTGAATTTTGTAAATGAATCAATATCTTTATATAAAACTTTCAATAATTCCTCAAGTACACTTCATACAGCCAGAACAAATAAGTACATCAATGAACACACTTAGGTTCTCAAATATTATGAGAATTCGTGTATGTGACATCTCAAATAGTAATATAATATTTTTCATTTGATTTTATCTATAAAAAATTTAAAATGTGTCTATCTATATATATTTTTATAATCAATTTGATATTATTGTCATGCAGTTGATTCTTTAATTCATTCTCCACTTGGATCATCTTTTGTTGAAAATGATATTAGCTCAATGCAATTTATTGATCAGGTAACTTTAGCCTATGACACTCACACAACGCCTAATGGATATTTCACAAGCATTTTTGCAAATTCAGCATGTCATTTATCAATGTCAAATCCAATAACAAAGTATTCTAATCAATATTTTTCTAAATTTAATAAAAATGTGTAGGAGATTTGTAAGTACTATTGTTGCTCTTAAAAAATTGTATATTATAATTTCTTTGTTTGTTTGAATAATTGTCCATCTAATCCAATTATCATTTTTTGTGAAGTAATTCAATTACTTGATCATTGTAATTAAGCGCTCTATTAAACAAACTGGATTATATATTTTAAAAAACAATGAAATTTTTTGAATTAAAGATAAAGAAGTCATGATAACTTACAGCATAATCTATATTTATAAACATTTTTTGAAATAAAATAAAATTTTCTTTTTACTTAAAAATATTTTATGTTATTTTTATATAATAAATATTTAAATGCTTCAATAAAAACATGAATGATTTTCAAAAGGAAAAATAACATTATTACTATAATTAATAATATATTAAACATAATTATCTATAGATAAATCTAATAATTATTCCTCCATCATATATTTAATGCTGCCTGGATATGTTTTCAAATGAGATAATTATCTCTTTAACAGAGCGTCTTCTCTTCTCAAATGATGGTTGAGTCTCTTAATATTAGTTTAAATTTAATGATCATAGAAAATCAATAAAAAACCTTATGAATTTAATTATATTTTTAATTTTAATTTCAAAATAAAGTTATTATATCTTAATGTAAGATATATTTTAAATATTTTTATGAAATTAAATAAATTATGTTCACTTAAAAAACATTTTAGCTTAATTTTTATTAAAAATATGTCCATTCTTCACTCAAAGCATTTTTAACATAAGAATTTTTTTAAATTATAATTTTGATTATGATAATTAATAACAAATAAAATATAATTATTTAAAAATCAAATTTGATAAATTTTACCTTCTTAAACATTGATTAAAAGTCATTAATTTCAAAAACCTAATGGATAATATCAAAATTTTCAATAATATTTTTATATTTAATTTATTATACTTTTACCTGCAGTTTTTAGCAATAATTATTTAGTTATACTATTATATTTTCTTTATAAATATATTTTACCATGCATAGTAGGCATGGTAAAAATATGAAAATTCATAATAGAAAAGTTAAATTTTTTATGAAATTTCTAAGTATTTTAATTCTATACATTTGACATGATCAAATTCATTTTATAATAGAAAAGAAAACTTTAAAAGACATCAAATGTCACTTAAATTAAAGGTTTTGGCCTCTTGAAGTTATATATTAGCACACCTTGTTTTTCAATTAAATTAAATATTTTCAAATTGTATGTCAAAATTTGAATAATTCACTGTATTTGATAGATTTCATTACATGATTTTATAATTATATTCAGTTTTTAATAAATATAATAATACGATTATAGGAAATGAAAACTTTCATGAAAAAGTATCATATATTATCAAAGAATGTTAGAAGTTAATACATACATATTCTAAATTTTCAAATTGATACAGAATAAGATATTAATAATTTTTTAAATAATTATTATATTTTTCTTATATTTGATAATTCATATAAAATTTAATTAATTTTAAACTTTAGAAAAAAATATGAACTTTCCCATGCATCAAACGGAGCATAATACTAGTTAAAAATTAAATTTACTTATAATTATATTACATTATCTTGAATTATTTATAATTAGTGTAGTTGTTGAGGATAGGTTTTAAGGTCGATTTTTATTTTATAATGACATGCAAGTACACTGAATTCAATTTATTTAATTAGAGATTGTGAAATATCTATTTCAATTAGTTTTGTCACAACAATATTTTAAAAGGGATTGCTAACCCTACATCATTCATATGGGATATTAATAATCTCCACTTTTTCAATTGAATGAAAAAATATTATTAATTTAATGATAATAAAATAATAAAATTAATTTGTCACAAATAATAATTTCTTAAATTCTTAAATTAATGAATATATTTACTGTAGAGATGAGAAAAAAATATAAAGTTGACTTAAATATTTTGAATTTATATTTCTCTATTAAAATTACTTAAATGTTATTTATTATTTTACTATCATTAAATTCAATCGAAAAAATAAAGATTGTGAATCTCCACGAATATGGAAGTAGAAAACCCTTATTTAATTTTTTTTATAATTTTAAAATAAAATAAATTAGTTAACAATGTTAATTAATAAAATTTAATATAAATAATAAATATAGAAAATTATATATTATCTTTGTTTGTGCTTCATGGGAGCTAAACTAATCTTTTATAAATCATTAAAAACTAAAAATGAAAAATTTAAAAAGTAGAAAACTAATTAGACCATACTAATTATTCCAACCAACATTTAAATAAGTAATAAATTTAGAAATATTAATGGCTAGTAATAATTATAATTATGACTTGTAAAATTAATAACCAATAATAATTATATTAGCATTAGTAAAAAATTATAAATATTTGTAAAATTAATGATTAACAATAATGATAATTGAAATTGAGAACACATGATAAAAATAGAAAAGAAATTGAGGAATTCTTGATTTAATGTGTTAGTTAATAGTAATCATTGAAAGAGATATGAAGATAAAATGCTAAATAATTTCAATTGTCGAATATATATTAAATAATGTCTTAATAAAAGGAGAGCACTTTTGATGCTATATTAGTATTAAAAACTTTGTGTTACTTCTATACAAATATTTTATTTTTTCAACTTAACAATTTGATTTCCTCAAAAATAGCTACTTTCTAGCTAAAAATTGATAATTTTCTATTAGATCAGATTATTAAATCGAAAAAATAATATAATTGACAATATTTGCATAGGAGTAGTATTGAGTTTTCAGTAATAATGCTCCACTAAAATTTTTTTCTCATGAAAGATACTAGAGTCAATTTCATTAAATTATGAAGTACTAAAATAATATTTTAAATGGCTTACAATATTACATTAATAGTCATTGTTAGTATAGAATTATAACTATTTATGAAATTAAATATTAGCAATAATAATAATAATAAATGAGAAATATAAATCACAAAAATAGATAAAAAATTGATGAATATTTACTTTAATGTATAACTAATAGTTTTCACCACTAAGATGGTTAGCTTAGTGGCGTCAAATTGTTACTTTGAAGGTGTGGAGAGTTCTTGAGACCATTTGTACTTTGATAAGGTTGTGGTGATAGGTTATCTTTTAAATACTAACAATGGCTCAAATTGAACATTATACAAGGAAGATAGTTAACATTAGTTACCTTACTCTCCTTTTTTTGTAGCAAATAATAATAATAATAATAATAATAATAATAATAATAATAATAATAATAATAATAATAATAGTTTTAATTGAGCAAAATGCTAAAAACTTGCCAAAGATAATTATGGCATTATTCTCTACCTTATTTGATTCTTAAATATATAACAAAAATTCTCTTAATCAAAAAATGAATTTAAATTTAGTTCAATGCAAATCGTTTTTATACTATCACCCACTTATGTGTTGTCATATCCATAAAAATTGTTAAAACTCTTTTATTACAATCAAAATTTATCTTTCTCCCATTTACTGATAAGACAAATAGTTTACACTATCAATAAATCAAATATAAACTAAAAAAAAATCATATTCAACTCTATTAAATGATTAAGTATAGATAAAGCAAAATAAAAAAAACTTATAAAATATTAGCCATTCTAATAAGTATTTAGAATTCTTATAACATATTAACAAAGTATCAAATATATTTTTCCCAAAATCCTAATATAAAATTTTTAATTTTTTTATAAATATTTTCAATTTCAACTTGCATTATAAACTCTTTTGATATAAAAATTCACCCACATAAAAATAAAATGACTAATATCCAACTGTTTATAGGATCCAACTTTTAGCTCAATTTCCAATTTATAACTACCAAGTTGAAACTGAAAAATAATTCACAAAGAAAATAAATAGAAACTAAAAGTGATTGAAATAAAATTGAAAATTATGAAATAAATAAAAATTTAAAGTACTTATATTTTTTTTTTTTGCATAAGATCTTATTGATAAGCAATTAATTCTCAAACTCTCCCTTAACTTACAAAGTTTTCAAATAGATTTTTTAAATTTTAAAAATAGAAGTAATAGTAATGCTAAGTTATAAAATTTAATTAAGTATATTCAAAATAAGTTGGATTATATGCCATCAAAATTTGATAGGCATTTTTTGAGGGGCATCCAAAAATACTGTTTTAAAAAAATTCTAGTAGGATGAAAAATTAGAATTATAAATAGGTCAATTCGATATAAGCATCTACTCATTCAAGCTCAAGTTTGTTGAATTGAAAAATTCAAGCTTGAACTTGGCTGTTACATAATCTTAGTTACGCTTAAATGGATTTTGATATATTTGATATTTATTTTTAATTGATAAAAATAAAAAATGGCTTTAAATACTATTTTCATACTATTTCTCTCCTTTATATTTTTGCAACTAATTTCTTTCTTTCTTTTTTCAAAAAGAAGAATATATAATCACATTAAGGATATGCTTGATAATAATACTAAAAATTATAGCTTTGAATTTCAAGTATTAAATCTATTTATTACTAAAATCACAATATTTGAATAACTTTTTTATTTTAAGTATTAAAATTAGTTAATATTTTAAATTTTTTATTTAAAAATATTAAACTCTAGTTGAATTTCAAATTTCTTTTTTATTTTAATTTTAAAAGTTTTATATAGTAGATTCTTTAACTTTGTTATATATATTATATATAATTATTATTCCAAATGGAGAAATAATGTTGGAAATATTTGTTCAAAAAAATCCCATTGAAATAAGAGTAATTATTGAATAAATTTAGTAAATTTTTGCTTAATTTAATATATATTTTTAAGAAATCAAATAACTAAAAAAATAATTTTGAGTTTGAGTTTATTCAATTAAATGCTAAAGTGATATCTTTAAACATATATTTACACATTTATTTTATTTTATTAGAGGAGACCAAACTAATAATTTTTTCCAATACCTATATACTTTTAAAAAAATCAAAATTTAGGAGGGTCATGACCTCTTAACTATAAAGATTCACTGCCTTTAATCAAAATTAACCTTTAAAACCTAACCTAAGATGTATAATAGAAAAGAAATAAATATCTAATATGCATTATAAAATAATAAATTATATAATTGCTAAAATATATCAAAGCACATAAAATCATTGAATGTAAAGGAAATGATTCATCCTAGAGAATATAAAAAAAAATTAATTCAAATATTCATGTTTAAAGATAAAATTTGGAATTCATAACCATGTAAAATCACTCAAATTGAAAAATTAATTGTTGAGATTTAATGTGAAGAAAAGTAGCATAACTATCCCAAACCCTTAACTTTTAGGTGAGATAAATTTGACATAGAGAAGATTTAGTAAAATCTTTCCAAGCTCCCCATCTAAATCAATCAGTGTCATGATGACATAATAAAAGTTGAATAGAGCAAATATGGATGGTTATGGTAGGGTTAGGCATAAAGTATGATGGGTTGGTAATGAAAGAAGAGAAAAAAGGTTCATGTGTAATTTAGCATAAAAAAGAGGGTAACAAATGGTGTGATTTGATGGAATCAATGGCCAACAAGAGATTTTGGTGGAAGGTTGGTCAATATTAAGAATGAAATGGAAAGAAGCGATGAGAAAGAGTAAGGGGAGACTTAAGATAATTAGGCAGATAATGATAGAGAAAGAAGAAACAATTACTAACATTCCACTAGAAAGGGAAAAAAGAAGGAAAATGAAAATGTCAGATGGTGGCTAGGGAAAATATTAAAATTTGTAATTTATAATTAGTAATTGATTTAATTATTAAATAATTAAGCATTTATTTAAATAAAATGTTTGTATTTTTTAATTTAATAACATTGTAAATTTTTTAGAGGACATGTGATAGGTTATTTGTAAGTGTTTGATACATGGTATAGAGTTGCAAGAAAATAAGACATGTACTAGAAGCTCACACTTTATCATATATAACTAGAATGTAACTTATGCAATGCACTAGCCTTAATTATTTTGTAATATGAAATTTTTATTATTTAAATTTTATAATGAAAAATATTTTGTTATTATTAAGTAAAAAATTAAACTTTGATATATTATAACATTATTTCATTGTACAAATGGTCACCTGCTAATCTTAACCTTTGCAATGGGCAATTTTTTTGCATTTTTTTAACCTTAAATACACAATGGCAAATCAAATTAATACATGCATAATTAAAATATTTTTATTTCTCACGTTAACTAATGATTAATATTTATAACTTATAAAATCATCATTTTCTAAATATTTGTAATTGAAAATTAAAATTTTTACTTGACTTCCTAGAATAGTTTAAGGAATTCTATCCTAACCTAAAATCAAATTGGCAAATGTCAAGGACATTAAACTTCTTTTAGGTTGAATCATATAAGCAAATGAACATAACACCAATATAACACTTAAACCATTACTTATATATTTTATGAGATTAATGTCTAGAGAGCAACTCTGCAAGATTTTACTTTATAAGTCACGAATTCAAAAGGAAAATAGATATAGCATCATTAGTACTACAAAATTGTACACTTAAAAATTGGAATCAAGTTCACTCACAAATTTAAGAAGAGTAATTCATACTTTATATGACAAAGAGAAACAATACGAATAAGAATCTAAAAGAAAAAAATTAATGCAATCTCACCTTAAATTTATCATGATAATAATAGGAATATAAGTTTGAATAAAAAAATAATAACTAAATTATTTTCCAAAACAAAGCAATGATAATAAGATCCCTACAAAAACTATTAGAAACTACATGCTAATTGAATCATGAGATATACAAAATTTCACTTAAAATTATAAATGAATTGAAAAATGAAAAATAAAACTCATGCTAACAAAACAAATATTAAGAGCATGTGACCTTATAAATTTCGATTAAGAATAAGACCTTGTAAATTCCAATTGAAACCAAAACTAAAGGCTAAAGCAATCAGTATCTTAAGTATTGTTTCCCCTAATCCCTATAAATAATACTATTTAATACAAACTCAAAAGACTAACTTCACAAGAAAAAAAGGGTACAACATTAACCCATAAAAGATATATAAAATTAGCATATGAAATATTACTTAAAAATGATGATAGAAAGAAAAGAGATTCTCTAAGAGATGGAAGCAAAGAAGGAGATGAAGTTTATAAACTTAATTAAAAAAAGATGAAATGTGAAACATCCTAACAAAGAAAATATATATTAAAAATTAAAAATTAGCATAAGAAAGATTACTTGAAAATGAAGGTAGAAAGAAAAGAGACTCTTTAAGAAATGGAACCAAAGGAGAAGATGAAGTTTAGAAACTTAATCAAAAAAGATAAAGTGTGAAATGTCCTAACAAAGGAAAGATATATTAAAATTAAAAGATAATAATAAATAACATATCAATTTCATAAAAATCAGAGTGAATGAAGGAAGTTTGAGGAAGAAAATACAGTAAATCAAGGAAAAAGATTAGAGAAATTAAGAAAATGTAATAATTAAAGGAAAAAATTTAGGAAGATTATAAAAATGTAATAAATAAAGGAAAGAAATTAAGAATTTTTTTCTTAATTTAATATAATAAAGATTCAATGCCTTGCAGTGATTGCATAAGTGTGACTTATTGCATGGTAATATTCATTAAAAAGAGATAAATTACACAAGTGTAATTCATCAAAGCATAATGTTTATTGGGAAAGAATGATAAGTTAACATATGGTGAGTTATAGAAATGAATATTATGTTGCAATAAGTGTAACTTTTTGGAACATAATATTCATTAAGAGAAGATAATTGTATGAGTGTGATTCATTACAACACAATGTTCATTAAGAGATAATGATAAGTTAACATGTGACAAGTTATAGAAATGACATTTGTCATAAAATGAGGCAGGAAACATTATAGCCAATATAATTTGAAGAGGTAATTTGAGAAGGCTTTTGGAGTAAGGTTGCTAGGGCTTGTAAAACTTTAATTGAGAAATCATTGTCATTAGTTTCTTTGGGAGTTGTAGATAATTTGTAGAGGGATTTTAATTGGAAATGGATTTGGAAGAGGAGGCAAATTATTTGGCTTTCTCCTTAACATTTGATTTAGAAGTAGTTGGTTTTGTTTTCTAAGATGGATCTAAGGGATTTGGATTCTTTGGTTTTTTTGGAGGCATTTTTACTGGCTTGTTCCCTACGAAAAAATTTTTGTGAGAAAATCTTGAAGGAAATTTAAATAACTTTTTAAGTGCTTAATTTCAAAATAAAAAACACTTAAAATGTCTTGCCATTTGGCAAAAAATTGCTTTAATACAATATTTTTAATATCATTTTCTAAAACAAATTTGCAAAGCTACAATCAACTCTAATAAGAAAAATTTAATTTAAAAAGTTCATATTGAAAATTTTAAAAATACAAAATAATTGTTAAAATTTCCTTTATTAGGGTAGAATAATTTAGTTGTGCAAAATTCCAATATTTTGATATAAATGTAACTATATACTCTTTGTCATTTAAAACTAGTTTGAGGACACCTCTATATATTAAATTAGAGGCATTAGTTTTAACAATTTTGAATACATTTGAATTTGAAATATGTAGACAAGAAAGACTTTTAACTTGAGGTTTGACTTGTCTAACTATTTTTGTGTGAACATTAATCCAAGGAAGAGGGCTCTTTTTAAGACACTCGTGCAATGGATTAATAAAATTTGAAAAATTTAGGAAGAAATTTAAGACATAATTTAAACACCTTAAAAATATTTGAAGTTAGGTTTTCTTTATAAGTTGGCCAGGAAGTTTATCAGCAAACTTAATTGATCTTTTGATTGGAGTTATAATTCCTTGATAAATATAATAACCGAGAAATTGAATTGTAGTTTGAAAAAGAGAATATTAGGTTTTTGAAATAGATAAACCATTTCTTTGAATGACATCAAGGAAAATATTTAGATGTTTAAAGTATTGATCAATATTTTCTGAAAACACTAAAATACCATCAATGTAAACAATAATAAATTTGGAAAATAGGTTATAAATATCATTCATAATTCTTTGAAATGTTAAGGGTGCATTCTTAAAAGTAAACAACATTATTCCATTTGTATTAAGCAAATGGTATTGTAAATGCTATTTTGCATCAATCCTTTATTTTTATTTGAATTTGCTAAAAGCTAGATTTTATATCAAATTTTGAAAATATTTTTACCGAATAAAGTTAATTTAGTAATTCTTTTTGGTTAAGGAATGGATACTGAATCTATTAGACTACAGTGTTAAGCGACTTGTAATTGATCATAAGTCTTGGTGTGCCTCATTCAATTTTAGTACTCTTATTTACATAGAATGCGATACATGACTAAAGATTTTTAGATTTCCTAATGATTCATTTCTTTAAGAGATCATCTATTTATTTTTGGTAATGTTCTAAAAGTTCTTGATTTATCTGGATTAGCCTTGCCTTGGTTGGAATTTTTCTTTCAAAAAAATCATTTTCATATGGTATTTCTACCATATGCTACTTCCTATTCTAGAAAGCATTAGGAAGGTTAACATAAACATTACTAATAATAATTTTTTTTAAAGATTTGACCTTTGCTTAGATAATTGGACTTGTCAATTGTTGCTTTATCTTTTTGTAAGATACTTTTACTTTTTCAGAAAGATTATTGATTTGAGCTTCCTTATAATCTATAAAATTAATCTTTTCAGACCTTTTGATAAATTGTAAAGTGATTTTTTTCTTTGAGAACTTTAATGATAATTCCTTTACTTGTAACCTTATAAGGAGTTATGACTTGAATAAAAAGAATTTCCAAAATAACTTTACTAGATAAATTTTTTACTAAAATTTTTTATTTGTTTGATATGAAGAATTTACTATTTCCATGTCAAAAAGTTTAAAATTAATTTCAAGTATTGATTCATTGGTAAAGTAAATCTTGACTCCAGTTTTTCCAAAGAACTTAGTTAGAACTAGGCCATCTTGAATACAATTAATATTTGCTCATATATCAAATAAGGTGACTATTTTTAATTTCTAGTTGTTCTTGACCATTTTGATTGGAATATGATATTTTGGAATTAGGATCTTAGAAATAGATCTCAAGAAATCATTTTCTTCATCACTATTAATTTTAATTTTCTCTTTTCCATTTTGAAGTTTAAATAAAATTGCGCTTTAGAGCTATTGGATTTCTTTAAGCTCTTTTACTTTTGTTTTGAGAAAATTTTTCTCAGATTGTAAACCTTGTAATGTAATAGGTTTACTTTGTTCTGACTTAAATCTTTGTAAAATATCTTTAAAATTGTAAGTATTTAGTTAAAAAACTTTTTGAAATTGAAGGTTTGTCAAAACTTTGTTTAAGTTTTTGGAGATATTCTTACTTTTTTCTCATTATTAAGATAATTGATTCTTTACATTTGAGAGGTCTTATTTATAAGTGAATTTAAATTGCTATAGTGCATTGCTATAGTGTGCAACAAAAAGTGCTATAGTTATGGGTAATAATTTTTCTATCAACTTTAGTCTCTAAAAAGTAAAAGCTAACTCAAAAGTTAATGGAATCTCATTATGTTGTCCCTATCAAAAGTTCATCTTCTAGTGCTAATGGTTTCTAAGATTTGAAATTGTATTTGTATCTGATGGGTTAGGATAGATCTTTAGATTTTACGAAGAATCTATTTTCATCTAGATCAATTTTATAGTAATCATCTTCATTTGATTAGACATAATCTTCAAAGTCTTCTTGTAACCTAACATATTATATATGAATATATATTCTAGTATATAAAAGTAGCATTCATAAGCAAGTCAGTGTATTAGCAAAGTCTATCAATAAAAAATGCATAAGAAGATACCACGTGACAACCAAATGGCAATTAATATAATTAAGTATTAAATATTAATTAAATATAGATATGAATATTATGATAATTTCAATGATTTGAAGAATATCTACTAATATAAAATCCAAATCAAATCTAACTTAAATATAATTAATTAAATATTATGATTAGTAAATTAACTTTTATTATTAATTAAATATTTGATAATAAAAAATAAGGATTTCAAACCATCATTTCATAGATATCAATATTTTATTTATTTATTTATTTATTTATAATATTAATATTCTTTTTCTTCCTCACCTTATAATTTTTCAATAATTAAATTTTATATTTATAATTTCTTATTTATATAATAGTCAACAAAATTAAAAAATTAAATTAAATTTTGAAATAAGAAACATATTACAAACTAAAAATAAAACTAATTGAAATTTTTATTTTTTAAAAATATAGAAACAACATATTAATTCAAATAGGAATTAGATATATAATTTGATTATTATTGGGGAGGTGATTCAAATTTCTCTCTAAATAGGAATAAAATATGATTTGCCATTAGTCTAATTTTAATTTTATGCTAATAAATGATTTTTAATTGACAAAAAGATTGATATTAAAAAGAATATTCACATTCCTACTCAAAAGTAAGATATCATTTATGATTAATCTAATTTTAATTTAATGATAATTAATAATTTTTAATTGATAAAAATAATTAATACTTAGGAGAAGGTTCTCATCCCTTCTTGATTATAAAAGAGACACAAAGAATAACTTAAAGGAGGAAAAAGAGAAGAAAAGAGATATTAGAGAGGAAGTCCAAAGAGATTGTGAGAACAAAATTATTGTAAAAATTTGAGAGAAAGAGAGATCAACAAAATCACAAAGAGAAGAGTAAATGAGAGAAAAAATAAATGCACAAAGAGAAAGGATCCAATAGCTTGGGATTAGAAAGAAAAATTAAGAAAATTTGAGCATTGAAGATAGAATTTGTCCTCATATACTTTGACAATTGCAACTAATGTTAAAGAAAATAATGGTAATAGTTTGATTTAGAGATTAAGTTAGAAAAATACTTATAGCAATCCCACATTTAACAATCGGAGGTAATAATCCAATATTCTCTTTTGGCATTAAAAAAGAAATGAATTCAAGTATAAGTTATGTTATTTATTGCATTGGTTATTCATTTTTTTTATTCATTTAGAATACTTGAAAATCCTATCCTTTGGATTACATAAAAAATTCTTCCTTTGAAACACTTAATAATCAAATAAAAATTTGTTCTTTATTTATATTTACTATCCCAAAGATTGTATAGGCAAGAAACCTAATTTGATTCTCATGCATCTTTATTTTTCTTTTATTATTATTATTATTATTATTATTATTATTATTATTATTATTATTATTATTATTAGATAACTTGAAATATCATAATATCTTACTATAAAAATTATACAGTAGGTTATGTTTTCATATTAATGAGTTATTTTGTATTTGTTCACTATATTAATTTAAATAAAAATCATTATTACTTTAAAGATTTAATGGGTATATAGAATAAACATAATTTGAAATTTGGATCATTTATTTATAATATTGTATAGAACTAATTTGGTTTATTATTTTTTTTGTTATAAATTTTATTGTCTTCATTATAATCTTTATATTTATAAATCTAAGGATGGAAATACATTGGCCCTAATATTCATTCTTAAGAATTTCTCTTGTGTTGTTTTTATCATTCATTTTCAAATTTTTTATCATAATAATTAACATTAAATCATGACAATTTAGGATAATAATGAAATTTTAACTACCAATTAATATATTTTATTTGCATAAAATATGTTCAATTAGAAAATTAACAAAACATCCTTTTAATTAAATTCCTATTATGTAATATTTTTAATTAAATAAAATATTTTTATCACATTATTCTAAGCATTGGTTTAATTTTTTTAACACATTATAATTATAATTAGAGAAATTAAGATCATCTTTAAATTGAAGAAAATATCTTCCATCACCTTATAAAGATCAATTTTAATTTTTTTTTAAAACATTGTAATTATAAAAAAAATTATGACGATCCAAAAAAATTGTTTCAAAACAGTTTGCAATGCAATATATAATGCTAATTTCCTTTGTTTTGAATTTTATGGACTACAACATGATATTTTAGCATAACTATGGCATTCCTTCCCAAGTTGCTTCGTTCACATTCGGCAGATTGTTTTTGAGTGATATAACACCACTTTAATTATAATTAAGGAAATATATTCAATCAAATTAGTAAGATAATTGATAAAATGAATTCATTCGTGATTATTATATTAAATATCACTTTAAAATTTTAATTTTATTTATAATTGATTCAATAATGATATAGGAATGAACATGCACTAAAACATTATTATTTCTAATTATAAATCGTAAAATTAAGGAGCAAAGTAATTTAGAATATTGCATTGATTTGGAATTTTTTTCAAATCTTTAAGCTTTCAAGTATTAATCATTAGAACATAATAATCGTTCTTATTTTTGTAATTATTTGAATTAATTCATTGGTTAGGAAATTCTTTTATTTTTATTTTATTACTGATTACTGATTATTAATAAACTAGTATTTTTAATAAAGCATTCCTGTTATATTATCTTTTTAATTAAATAAGATATCTTTCTTCATTTTATTTGGATCATTGTTTAAAATTTTTAGAACGCTATAATTAGAAAATTTTATTTAGTCAAATGAATCGAAACAATGATTGATCGAATAAACCGATTCATGATTCACTTTATTACAACAATTTAAACTATTATAATGAATTTGAATTAATTTAAACTAATGCACTGATTTTAAAATTTTTCTAATTTTATTTCATCTCATCATTAGTTACTATTCTTGCTATATACACTAATGATTATTTCTTCTTTAGTATTGTTCTATTCTTTATTTTCATTTGTTCACTTTTCTATTTAAAAATAGAAGATAATGGTAAATGTAATTTTCAATATTTTTTATATCATATCATCTTTCACTTCTATTTGTTAACTTTCATATGTTTTTTCTTATTGATTTTATTAGTAAATATATGAACAAAATAATTACTTTTTTGCTTGAATTTAAGCTAACAGATTTTCTTTATGTTTCCTCAATGATATTAGTTTACACACTAATAATCTAACTATAACTATCAAAGTTAAAGTCGTACATCTATGGTATTTACCACATATGATATATGCCATGGTATTAGAAAGCAACATAGTATTAAGATGCAGGTCCTTCTGAACTGATAGGTTTGTGCATCTTTTAAAAAGGTAATTAATATATGTTTTCTATTATATTATTTTTTTTTCTTATATGATATACTATTTTTGCTTTTTAGGGAAGTAAGGTTCATTCTTTAATTCTTAAGATTCATGTTGACAAATTCAAGAAATGTCACGAAGAAACTATTTATATAATATCAAAGTTTACAATTTGAAATTTCAAAAAGATTAACATTGTTCTCGAAATGAGTTTTATGTGGGTTTTAATATTGAAATATAATTATTAGAATATGAAGATTAAATCAATTGATCAATGTGAATTTTATTCCATTTCGTATAACAAAGTAATTGATGAGAGTTGGAATAAAAAATATTTAATAAAAAATTTCATTATATTTTCATTATTAATTATTAATATTAATTAATTTTTTTATTTATGATTGCATTATGTTAACTAACACATTGATGTTTTATATATCAGTAACAAATTGCTCTCATATGGTAATTTGTAAGTTGTGTTTGTCAGAGAAGGTTGACATTATTTCACCTATTGCCAATTATTTATTTTCTCATTAACTCATTCATCAGCTAAAATAAAATATTTTTTTGGAAAATTTTCATTATACTTTAATTTTAATTTAATAATATTCTTTCAATATCATTTTTTAAAAAATATACAAATTTAATTATTTTATATAAAAATTAAATATAAAAAACTCAATTTATTCAATTAATTCTAATCTTAGGAATTTCATAAATACAAAGGTGAAAGATATGTCATTCTTTACATATATCTAATAGTATTACAAAATTTTATACCTTTTTTTATTTCTTTTTCTATGTTAATTGGTTTCTATTTTTTATTTTTTATTTTTAATTATCATCAGAATTTCAAAAAAAGTAGAGTAATATGTTTTCTACAAGATAACTATGCAAAAAAGAAAAAGAAAACTAAAAAATTAAAAAATTATTTAATGTGTTATCAGATGAAAAATCACTATTTGCATGATTAAAATTAATTATAACATTTCAAATTTCTTTTATTAATTATAATTTAATATTTTGTAAAATATATGTATTTCTTTATTAGTATCTAATAAGTTATATTTAAAAAGTAAAAAAGATAAGATAATAAGAATATTTTTTATAAAATATTAACACATCAATAATGTAAAAAAAAATAAAAAATCCAAATCAATGAATTGATTGAAATTAAATGACATGTAATATTTAAGATTAAATTTAGGTACTCCATATAAAATGATATGCATAAAACCCCAAGTAATGCATAATATGTTTAAAACTTTTGCAAATATTTTAAACATTAAAATTTAAATAATCTATGTTCAGAAGATGGTACAAGATTAATATTAATATTTTAATAATATTATGGATCAACAATAAAATGAAAAATATAACAACATTCAAATCAATGCATTAACTCAATTACTATAATATTTAAATTATCTGATTAATCATGATTTGATGCATCCTAAATATGTCGATTCTTCTATTGATATCCAATAAATTATAAATAAATATTAAAAAGTATAAAAAAAGATAATATAATAAGATTATTTTAAAAAATATTAACACATCAATAATAAAATAAAAAGAGAAGAATTCTCAAATTAATGCATTAATTAAATTTATTATAATGTTTTAATTTTTGGATGATCATAATTTAATGTATTTAAAATATATTAAATTGTTTTTACAATTTTCTAAATGCACTAAGTTATCATGATTTCAAGAATGATAACAGTAAATGAACAAACAGAATGAACAATATAATGTTAGAAAATATTAAAAAATTTGTTTTAGTGGTAAGCATACAATAATTTTCACATTATAAATTTTGACATATATTACATGTCATAAATTATAATACACTTAACATTATTTTATTCTTACTTACGAAGAAAGTAAATAATAAATTTAATTACATTAATTTTATTTTTAAAATCTTTTGATATTATTATTATGAATTTGTTGTATTATAAACTATTAAAACTTTTACTTTTTCTTTATTCTGCATTGTTCTATAGATTAATTATATATTTATTATAGTAATTCATCAAGTTCCTTATTTAAATGTAATTAATAATAATTGCTTAATAAAAAATTTATGTTATGGTAAATTACATATTATTAAAATAATTTTAATTAAATTATTATATTATCTTATACTGTGCCACCCACGGACCTTATGGTAGTGTGTGTGTGTTTTGATGTATGTATAGTATTGATATTGATATTTAGTAATTTAACTTTTTTTCAATGTATTATAATCATTTTAATTGATACCAATATATTTATTATATTTTCCTTATTTTATGTATAAATAATAATAATTAACATTTTTAAAAGTTAAGACTAAATTTGAATCATAAATAAATTATGTTATAATTAAATTATTAATATTTTTAAGGATAAATAGGTAAAAATCAAATTAGGCTAACTAATAATTATTAATAGAGATAGAAAGATATAATTATAAGTTAAGGTAAAATTAGAATTGCAAAATCTTATTCTAATCGTATTCTTCCTTAACATGTCCAAAGGAAGGAGATTAATAACTGCTATGATTATTTGTAGTAAGTTTTTCACTATTTTTTTAAAGTATTACTACATCAATATAGACATTGGTCATAATTGTTATTTATCATTTTATATTTTTATATAATTTTAAATATGCTATCATGTTTTTGATAAATGTCAATGATAGTAGTAACTAATGTACATCCACCAATTCTGTAGTGGTGTGGATTAAGCTATACTATCTTGTATAAGGTTGAAACACCGACTTCATATCTCTCTTATGTGAGGCAACAAGTGGGCCTTAGGCTTCATTTAGCACATATATAGTATAGTATAAAGAATATTTAATAGTATAATGTAGTATTGTATATGATGAATATTTATATAAAATTATTCTATCTTTCACTTGTTATTTTGTATAAGAATATATAGACTTAAAAATAATAAATTTAATTAAAATGCCATTAAATAACAAAAGTCAATAAAATTATCACAAAAGAATTTTAAGTACATAATTAGATAAAAAAATTCTAATAAAAATATTTGTTGAAAAAAATAAGATAATACATATAAATTAAAGACTTACACTATATTAATAAAATAAAATAAAATGTTTCACCAACACACATACACAAATGAACATGTATGTATATGTACACATTAATATATATGTAAGGGTGTATATATGAAAAATTAGTAAAAAGTTACAATAAATCAATTTAAGAATATAAAATTTAATAAATACCTTATATAAAATTTAAAAAAATAATTTATACTATCCAAAAATATTATAAATATTGCATAATATTATCCAATAACAATTTAAAAAATACTAACTTAAAATATAAGTGTAAATGTTAAAAAATTAATTTAATTTTATATAAAAGGTATATGAGAGAGATGTAAGGGAAAATATTTAAAATAAAATTTTTAATTTAAACAATTTAAGATTTATCCTAACATTATCTTGTTAGCTATTATCCTCCCCTTTAGAAACTGGATAGATTTATATAGAACTTATCGTATAAAAGAAAACTTTTAGATAAGTTATATAGTTTATTTGAAATCCCCAAATATGTATGAGTCTTGATTATAGTTTATCTTATATTATCAAATTTTATATGGTATGCCAAACAAAGGCTTAATATTATACTTAAGGCATGTCACAGCCCAATGTTAGTTATAATTGGCGTGAAACCCGTTACATGATTTCCACTAGACTAGTCTATGATCCATTCTAACACAAATAAAGAATGCACAGGGATTTAGGAAAGGTTTCCATGTAATAAAAGGTAAAAGAAGATATATTCATTCAATAAAATATAATCCACTTTCAAAAGTAGTTAAAATTAACTAACCTCAAAAGAACTAGGTATTCTCTCTCTAACCTTTTATACCCTATATAGATGAAGGCTTAAAATACCTATAACAAGATACCTAATGTTATCCAAGCCATACAAGGTAATTTCCTAAGAGCTCAACTCCAAGGTGGTGGTAAAATATCAACCAAAGTATTTGTAAAAGAGATTACATAGACGAGTAAGTTCAAAACTTAGTGAGTAAACAATTTATCATAATTAAACACGAACAATAATTATGAACTTATTGACTAGATTTACCTTTACAAACCTAAACACTCAAGTCACACATATCATGATGTAATTTCCATCAGTATTAATTAATTTCAATTATAGTCATAAGCTAGAGATGCAAAAATAGGTAGATATAGGGCTAGTTGGGCCTAAAAATTTAACTCTGCATTTTATGTGAACTTAAACAAGTTGGCTTGCATAGGTTAAGATCCATATGAGCTAGCTCATCAGCCAATACTTATATATATATATATATATATATATATATAAACCCTAATATTAATTATAATAGGAACAACTCAATATATTGAAAGTCTAATAACTTAACCCAATGCAATTTGTAGATAAAAAATTATGTAGGTTAGCCCATAGGCCACTACTTTTATACATAAAAATTATATGTTTTTTAATTATAGTGGCAATAACTTAATACCTTGAAAGCTTAATATAATGTAAGCCTATATGGGCTTAGGCCCACACAAACCTAGCCCATTTATATTATACCCTCTTTAAAATATAATAAATTAGAATTTATTTTATTATGAGAATGATTGAAATAGTTGATATGCTTTTTTTTGAAATAGAACTTGCATGTGTATGAGAAAAATAATGTTTAATGCTTTAGTAAGTTATGAAATGAAAATTTTATTAGAATTGGATGAGCAAAAATGAGTAGAATAGTAAAGTTTAAGGCTTTAAATTATTCTGATTGGGTATATGAGTATGAAGAGGATTTACAATACATTTCCAAAAGTGCTCATAAGAACTATTCCTCATTTTATGACTTAAATCAACCTCGCCCTTTTTCTCAAATTCTTTCAAACCTTCACCCCAAACTCTTTCAACATTTTTTTCTCTCCTCTTCTAGTTTCTTACCATCAAATCAAGCAAAGGAACATTAATCCTTCTTTAAATTCTTCAACTAGTCAATGCAAGAATATTATCTTTACTAGATTCCTTCTTCATATCCTCTTAGTTTGATGAGGATTGGATTTATTTTGATTTAAAAAGGGAAACGCAACTCTAACTCCATAAATCCTTAGTTTTTGGTGTGATTAGGGCCAAAAGTCATTCAATTTATCACTTAGTATCATTTTCCATACTAGGTGAATGGATATTCTAGCTTTAATTGATTGATTTCAAGAGATTATGCTTTTGAGTCATGAAAAATGGTATTTCTTTGATGATGACTAGGTATGCTTCATTAAGGTGATGATTGGTGAAATTAATTAAGTTAAATAATGAAATTATCATTAATGAAGTGATAGGAAGTTGTATTTATGATTACTTGTGATTTGGTTGAATAATAAATGAAATGGGATGCTTAAATTTTTTGGTGAACTATGTATTTTTTAATGAAATTTAAAATTTCCTTGGTGATAATTGACTATACCCCAGAATATGCAATTTGGGAAGACATAGTCCACTAGCGGGCACAAATTGCTCTCTAGAGGTTGATAGTTGACTATAAACTTTTAAGATCCTCTTTAGAGCTTCATAATTAATTATATAGTTGACTATTGAGCTTTAAAATTTCTTTAGGACCTTAATAGCTGACATATAGTTAACTATAGGCCTTTGAATTGTTCTCGAGGCTCCCATAGTCGAATATATAGTCAACTATACCTAGTATACATTGTATTATCATGTTATATAAGGGTTCAAAGTAGGATCGATAATTCTAAACATCAATATAAGATAGAGGATGATAAGTTTAAGCTGTTTACATGAAAATGAGACTTGAAAAAAGAATTCTAAATGTTGTGCCACATGATATACATTGAGAATAAAATTGTTATATTATTTATAAAATAAAATGAGACTCAAACATGTGAGATACATAATATGTGGTATGATTTGCACTTGTTTATGCATTAATGATACAAGATAAAACTATTGGCGTGTGTCCTAGGAACCAATCATAGGGATAATTATAATAAATGCATAATGTATTATATTTTATTTTAGGCAATTCAAATTATTATATTTTGTTTGATATTTTTTATTACTTTGCATAATTATAACTTAAATATAATAATTATTTTTGGAATAGCTTTGCTATTCCTAAAATGTCCATTGTTAAGTATTATTGTGAAAAGGATAGTAATAATACATTAAGACTAGCATGTATAGTGATTAATGATTATGAATCATGGATATGTGATATCAAGTCAATACATGAGTACATTGTTAGTGAACAATGTACTGGATTGACCTACTGTGAGAATATTACATGGATAGACGTGTCATTAGTTATTCTCATATGACCACAATGCACATAGTTCTTTAACTTGAAGTTACTACAGTTCTCTACATGAGGAGTTACTCACTTTAATGTTGTCCTATGTCACCTTTTATCGAAATAACGAGTAGGGCATTGATTGGGTGTGTCACGAATCATGCAGAGGGAAGTGAGTGATGTAGATGAGATTTTGTTACTCTTATATAAAAGAGAGATATCTTTGGGCCCTTTGATTGAGTGAGACTTAGAAATGTATGGTCATGCTCAATTGGATCAATATGTGATATTTATCATTTATTTTAAGTCTACTCAGTATCAAGAAATATAAATTGAACATTGAGGAGGATGACACACTCCATGCCTCTAGTTCGATTTGGATATTGTTACAAAAGGGATAATGATGCAAAGCATTGATCACATATTAGGTAGATGTCGAATCACAAACATTCTTACTACTTGAGTGATAGTGATATATTGCTAGATACCACTCACTGTCTATGGCCTAATGATGAGTCATTGTCAACGTAGTAAGAACCTACAGGATCATACAAAAGGAGTAGGAATGAGATAATAATTAATTCGACTTTAATTGGATTAAAATCCAATTAATTGGACTTATTTTCATCCATAAATATATTATTAAAGATAATAATATATTTTCACGTAATATATATTATATATTATGTGATATTATTTAATATTAAAGTAATATTAGATAATTATGTTATTAGATATTAGATAATTATATTATGAGATAATGTTATTTTCTAATATATAAGGTAACTATATGCTAATTTTAATATTAGATAATTATATTATGAGATAATATTATCATCTAATATTAGATATTAGATAATTAGTAGATAAGTCCTATCTCTCCTCACTGTCTCTATGATAAGGATAAGGTAATAGTTATTAAGTGTGATTAGGATTTTTTGAAGCATTATCCTAGTAGGACTAGGATCGTGATATGCCTTAGTCCTATAAAAGGACTTGAAGACAACACTTTACATTAATACACATTAGCTTCAATAAAATCCTAAATCACTAAAAAATGCCTAATCCTAATCCTAGTGGGAGAGACGAATCCTAACAGTTTCGTGGAGGGGAAAAGTTATTGTTCACTTCATGTGGATACCATAGAGATGCTGTACCTTTCGACCGGCATTTGATTCATCTCAGTCTATCAAGGATTTGTTCAGAAAAAATACGAGCATAAATAAGGTAAAACTCTAATACTGATTTATGCCCTTTTGCATGGATCCTAGGTAGGATTGGATCAAAATTTTAAAATTTCATTGTGTATATTGATCCAAAACCTAACAAAGACATGTAGCCATGCATTAAGACATGATATTGTCATAAGAATATGATGAAAATATCTTAAAATATACTATAAGAAAAAAATGTATTATGACTTGTGATATAGGAAATGTGATAAGGGAGATAATGTGAATATTAAATGCCAAATTCCTATTAATATGCTTAAAGAGGGTATAAGGTTAACCTTAGAGGGACATAGCTAGACTTGTAGAAGGCATACGGTTAACCTAAGAGCTAAAGGGAAGATGTATATTTATTACTATTAATTAATGTGAATTGTGCTATGATATGGCAGCTTGATTGTCATTGGCTATCTTAATGTGATATACTTGCTATAATATGATTATGATTGAACTTCTTATGGCTACTTGAGGTTGAATTAATTAATTTATGTATTGTATGTGATAAATTTTACAAAGAGATAGTCTGGTTGGTAAGTTGATATATTGATATAGTTATTTATACTAGAATATTTACTCACTAAGCTTTAGACTTATTCCTCTATATTTATTTTGTAGATACATAATTCAAGTCTTCACTACCACCACCTCAGAGATAGCTCCATCAAAAGCTCCTTCAGTATAGTTTTAGTAGCATAAACATTTGTTAAATAAAACTATATCTCGAGGCCTTATTCTATATAAACATTTGATAGAGGATTCTTAAAGTAAATCCTTTTAGGTTAATTAGGTTAGCTTATTCTCAAGTTAAGAGGATTATAAGCAATTTTAACTCTTTCATGTTTTGTCAAACTTGTTCGTGATTAAAAAGAGGATTATAAGATCTTACAATGATTACACATGATCTTTATATCATATAAAACCTAGTCAAGTCAAGGTTTCTTCATGTATAATTTCACAATTTATTGTTATTTTTTAATTAAAAATCTATATATCTAATTTAATTCCTATTAATCATATGATATAGAAATTATTTGTAAAAAAATAACAAGATAAACTAACATACTATCATATTGTAATTCTTGTTTAAAGAAGATAAAAAATATTAATTAATTTGATAAAATAATAAATCAAGTTAATAATAAGTCTTAATTCCAAGTTTTATATAGTTTAAGAGGGTATTTTCAAATTTCCAAAGTTGAAGGAGAAAAATCCAACTACTTCAAAGTTGAAAGGAGTATTTTATATTTTTTTCTTTTTTTAGTAACATTCAAATCCTAGATTTGTAATAAAATTTGGAATGAAAATTAGAAAAAAATTATTAAAAATTATTGGAAAATTATTATGCCCTTAGAATAAAATTTTAATTTATTCAATTATTTATTACAACTTCTTTAGAATTCTAGAATCCTATGCTATGAGGAGATTAATTAATTAGCTAATTATATGGTGAAAATTTCAAAATAGAGATTTTAAGTGAAATGAATCAATTTTAATAGAAAAAAATGTGGAAGATATATTGAAGAAAGAGAATTAATTAATTAATTAAGTTTTGGATAGAATCTTAGGGTAAATGATATAAATTATTTAAGTAGGTTTGAAATGAATGACTTGAATGGACTAGATGAGGAAAAGTGTATTGTATAAAAAGATTAAAAGTTTTAAGTGATTAGAGATAAGTATGGAGAAGATTTCGGATGAAAATTTCAAAAATATCTGGGGCTTTTATAAACCTAACTTTAATCCTGTTTCCCCATTTCTAAAACCTTAAACTCCTTAACTACTCTCTTTTCCTTATCCTTTTTCACAAATCATCTTCAATTAAGCATTATGGAAGTAAACCTTTATCAAATCTTTCATTTTAAGAAGGTAATATCTTCTTAGTAACTAGTTTTTATATGGTTTTCTTGAGATTTGAAGGAATTTGGGTATGGAACCCAAATGGGGGAAAAGATGAACCCTAACTTGGGATCTTTAGTATTTTGGTTGATTATAGTTGAAAGATAACAAATCCCACCTTCTAAATCTTCCTCCATTCTAAGTGAGTAAACACTTTGACTCTAGTTCAAAGATATAAGTGTTTTGTTTATTGTATGAGTTTTGGATTTTATGATTAATATGATAAATATGATGATTTGTTATGAGTAATAGGGTTTGATTTGTGTTTATTGTTAGAAATGATTCAAATGTGGTATTCTGAAGATATATTCATGCTTTACTATGGATTTATAATAAGAAAAATACATTTAAATGATAGTTTTATCAAAAATAGTGAAAAACGCAAGAGACATCTATAAAATCTCATGCCAATGGTCGACCATCGGGACCTAAACATTAATTGTTGGTCTAATAACTAGATGAATTTCATTTCCAATAGCTAATAGTCAATCATAGGACCCTTAATAGTCAATTGTTAGCCTTTGAGTGACAAGGTTATTCTTTAGATATATAAAAGTTAATTGGCTAGTTCTGTTCCCTTATTTCCATTTTTGTTAATTAAATAAATGTCCTTATTTATCTTTAATTTATATTTTAATTTTTATTTACTTAAGAGATAAATGTAAATAAGGAAATACCTTTATTAGGATTCAAATAAAATATAAAAAAATGGAAACCCAAAAGAGTAAAGATCTAGATTTTGGGTTCTAATTCAAAATGATAAATTTTCTAAATTTTGTCTTTTTCCATCTTATTGAGGAGCCACTTAAAGGCCCTTGAAATATTCATTAAAAATCATGTTTTGATCTAGCTCCACCAAGTTAACTAAGACCAAGACTTTTCTTTTTCAAATAATACATAGTTTATATAGCTCCCCATAAGAAGGCTCCAAACTTACGAAAATTTTAAAAATTTTTAAACAATGGACTAGACAGAAAAATGACATTACATGTTATACTCATATTTTATAAAAATTTAAACAAATTGTTTAAATCAATAAATTGATAAAGATATCATTTATATTTGAATACATGAATATTATTTTATTCTAACAATGTGCAATGCTTTGTTTTATATGATATATGATGGTGAAAATGAAATATGTAGCCATGTAAAGAGGCATGGATGGATTACAATGAGAAATTGAAAGATAAGATACATGCGTAAGTTCCTTGGTAGCAAAAAGACATGCATAGATGATGATGAAACTATGAGAGGTTATAGATATACAAGATCTTTCGTATTAAAAGGATGTGCATGGATGATGATGAAGTTGTGAAAAATAATGCACATATGAGATCCTTAACATTAAAAAAGATGAGTATTTTGATATGTAAATTATGAATTAAGATAAGGGATGACATGATATTTGAACACTGAATCTAATAACCAATTGTGAAAGGTATGATGAGTTACATATTGTATTGTATTTCAAAAGACTAAGTCTCACATTAGGTAAGTTAGGCCTCAAGAAAAGGTTTAAATATGAGACCTTTCTTTAATGTAAAGTAACAAGGAAAGAAAGTGGTAGGTTCATGCATATAAGGTAGGTTAAAACTAGTGTAAAATGATGGATTTGCTCTTTACATGTGAATAACATGTCAAGCTAGGCCTAAACCCATTTTTGTAAAACTAAAATTAAAATAATTTTTATTTTTACAAAATTTGATGATTATTTGTGAAATTAAATTTTAGCTTTGGTAAAATTTGAAATGCTTAATGGATTTATTTGAACATTTATTTCCTAATGGCTATTAGAACATTTATTTCCTAATGGTTATATTTTCAACAGCTATATTTTCAATGGTCATATTTCCAACAACTATATTTCCAACTGTTATATTTCAACAATTATATATAGGCTATAAATAGTATAATATTCCTCTCATTTTTCACAAGACATATATCTCTGATAACTTTATCTAAAAATACTCTTCTCTTTCTTGCTAAATTTCATTTTCTTACTACTTGATTTTTATTTTGATTATGCAATTTTAGGACAAATGAGTCTATTGAATCCTAGGGGAATTACTAGTTCAAGCTTTATATAAGAGGCTTGGATAATTTCTTAATGACAATAACCTATATCACGCTTGAAACTATACAACTAATTTTCTTAACAATCTCAAGGAATTATTTATGGCTACTCTTGTTAATGCTTCTATGTCAAACAATGATTAACCTTAATTGGTAGAACTTATCAATCATGTTAACATTGAAGATACCAACTGTAAAGAAATCTAAGCTACTAGGGTAAAGGCATTGATAATGAAGGCTAATCTAGTACGAAATAGTTCGCACCAAATCAAGTATAATCATAAAACCTATTGTGATGATTTTAAGAAAGGTTATAAACCTAAAACTACTAATTCTAATTTTAAGAAAAAGAAAGGAAACTATTATATTTGTTGCAAGTCATGACATCATGCCTCTTAATGTAGGAAAAGGGTAAAAAATGACAATCTTTCAAAAACTAAAACAAATTTAATTGGAGATGATAAAATAATTATGCAGTCATTTCTCAAGCAAATATTGTGGCCAATATGAAAGGTTAGGTGGCAGACTTAAGTGCTATGTATGCTAATAGAGAAGCCTTTACCTTTTATTCACCAGTAGGAATGAAGAAAATCTAATTTACTTTGTAGATTCAAGAATTGCAAAAGTTCTTGGAAAAGGTAAAATACTTTTAAAACTCATATCTAGCAAGACTCTGACTTTAAGTGATGTTTTGCATATGCCTAATATTAGATTAAATTTAATCTTTGTATCCTTGTTATGAAAAATTAGAGTTAAAGTATCTTTTGAATCTAACAAGATAATCATAACAAAAAATAATATTTTGTGGGAAAAGGATATTGCAATCAAGGATTGTTTATACTAAATATCTTTAATGTTATGAATGAGATTGAATCTGCTTCTGCTTACTTTGTTGATTCATTTGATCTATGGCATCTAAGATTAGGTCATGTAAATTTTAGATATATTGCAAAAATGAGAACTTTAGGATTAATACCTAAGGTTATTTCTAATAATATAAATAAATGCCAAGTTTGTGTAGAATCTAAGTTAACTAAGAAAATATGTGCATAAGTAAATAAAAAAGAATCAAACTTATTAGACTCAATACACACAGGCCTAGGTGATTTAAAATAAACTATGACTAGAAGTGGTAAGAAGTATTATGTTACTTTCATAGACGATTATTCTAGATATACCAAAGTGTACTTAATTAGAAATAAAGATGAAGCCTTTCTTATGTTCCAACAATACAAACCTGAGGTTGAAAATTAACTAAATAGAAAAATTAAAAGAGTTAGATTAGATAAAGGTGGTAAATTTACATTACTTAATGATTTTTGTGAAAAAGAAGAAATAATACATAAGTTAACCCCATCATATTCTCCTAAATCAAATGGAGTAGTAGAAAATAAAAATAAGACACTAAAAAAATGGTGAATGCCTTATTAATAAGTTCTTTTACAATTGATAACTTGTGAGGGGAATACATCTTCTCTGCTTATCATTTATAAAATATGATACCCCATAAAAAATTAGGGAAAACACTTTATGAGTTGTGGAAAGGTTATATGGAAAGTTTATACACCTAATTTACAATATTTAAAAGTGTGAGGGTCTAAAGTTTCATTGCCTAAGCCTAAGAAAAGAAAAATAGGATTAAAAATCTTTGATTGTATGTTCATGGGATATACTAGTAATAATGTTGCATATAGATTTCTTATTTTATAAATTAATGTTCTTGACTATAATACAATAATAGAGACAAAGAATGCTGAATTCTTATCCACTACATGATAAAATTTCTCATGCATCAAAACCATTAAATACACCATTGTTTAATCTAGAATAGACAAATGAAACTCTGAGAAGTAAAAGATAAAGAAGAGAGACTTATTTTGGAAATGATTTTTATATGTTTATTATTGATAATTACCTCAAACATTTTAAAGCATTTTCTTTGCTTGAAGCAAAACTTTAGGAGAAAGCAATCAAAATAGAACTTAAATCAATTTCATAAAGTCAAACTTGAGAACTAGTGGACTTGCCTTTTGGAGCAAAGCCAATAGGTTGCAAATAGATTTTTAAAAAAGAAATATTTTCCTGATGGATCAATTGAAAAATATAAAGCTTGACTAGTTGCAAAAGATTTTACTTAAAAATAAAATATTGATTACTTCGATACTTTTGCACCAGTAACAAGGATTTCTTTAATTCATATTTTGTTTGCTTTGGCTTGTATTTTTAAATTAGTCATATGTCAAATGGTTATAAAAATTGCCTTTTTAACTAGAAACTTAGAAGAAGAAATTTATATAATACAACCTGAGGGTTGTGAGGTCCTAAGATAAGAACATAAGGCTTATAAATTAAAAAAATCTTTATATGGTTTAAAATAAACACCTAAATAATGGCATAAAAAATTTGATCAAACCTTGATAAATAATGGTTATTCATATGTTGAAGTGGATAAAGTGCATATACAAAATGTGAAAACAACAAATGTGTGATCATTAGGTTATATGTGGATGATATTCTTATTTTTAGCAGTAGTCTTCTTGTTGGCAATGAAGCTAAATCCTTTTTAGCTTCAAATTTTGACATGAAAGATATGGGTAAAGCCAATGTTATTTTAGGTATTAGAATCATAAGGAAAGATAATAGCATTATGTTGACTTAATAATATTATATACAAAAACTTCTTAAGAAATTTAGGTATTTAGAAGAAAAGCCTATTAATACTCCTTATGATGCCAATACTTGATTACAGAAAAATTTAGACAACTCAATAAATTAGTGTGAGTATACTCAGATTATTATGAATCTGATGCATTTGATGAATTTTTCTAGACCTAACATAGCATATTCTATGTGTAAACTAAGTAAATATACCCATAGTCTTAATCAAGATCACTAGAACACTAACTTATTAAAAAAAATTCTAATTTGATAAGCTATTTAGTAGTTTATTACTTATAAGTTGCTATTTCTTCAAATTTTTTTCAAATCTTTTCTTATTTTTTTATTAATATATAACCTATATCCTTCATAACACAAATCTAAATATTATTTTTTATAAAATATAATTAATTTAATTTTAACATAATTATATCTTAATTTTATATTATAAATATATAAAAATATGTATATAAATAAGTATGTAATGTCATTAATAATAACTGAGTAATTATAATTTTAATATAAATTAAGTAATTATAATTATAAATAATTACAGTGCTATTATAATAACAGAGTAAAAATTATGTAAATAAACAAATATATAAATTTATAAAATATAATTAATTAAATATTAGATATTATATTTTTATTTTTGAAAATATTAATTGTATTAATATAATTTAATCTTTAGATAAATATAAATTATTTTAATTATATATTTATTTTCATTAATATATTATTTTATGTCATTTTACAATTTTAATTAATTTAATTTACAAAGCACTTTTTACATAATCAGTTAACTTATTAGCTATTAATTATTAGTTATTATCTATCTTATCAACTATCAACTAACTTATTAGTTATTTGTGCAAAATAGAGCCTAAATACTAATAGAGAGATTTGATTTGATTTTTGTCCCAAATATGTTGTATTTAAGAATTATTTTTACAAAAAATTCCATCTCAAATTTTGAAAAAAAAATTTGACAACTTTTTGTGATTTATTTTTTATTTCAATTTTTTTCCTCAATTTATGATGCAAAATATTCTATCCTAACATATTGTTAAGACAAAATTTTCCATGCTAATTTGCATTCTTTTGGTAGTATGACTTGATCAATTAATTAATATGATTCAAATCAGCAAAAATATAATAAAAAACTATTAGCATTCTAAGAAGCTTAAATATCTATGAGTTTTATGTTGAAAGTATAAAATCAAACATACACAAAGCATTGGTCTCACCAACCTTTCAAAAAATTAAGTGGCTAATATCACATTTTTTTAAGGTTATTTCATTCACAAAAGTAACACAAGAAGTATAATTTCTTGAGAAGAAATTATTGAACTATTTGATTCATTATTTTTTTTGGTTTAGTTTACATTTAGGGTATTTCACACTTTTTTTTAATCAAGTATGAAACAATTTCCCATTTAGGATAGGAGTAATAAATAATAGGCCCTTGTTAAAGCTTTTCTAATCCAACATATTAGAGCTGTTTTGCTGAATAAAAATTAATATCTTCTTTTTAAATTAGATGTAATTAGTGTAGGATTATAATATCACACATAATATTTAATAACTGACTTAAATACATTCATTATAACAAATCATTATATGTGTCTTGATTAAAATCATAGCACAAGATTTAAATTTCATAAGTGAGCCTAGCAAGAAAATTTTCATAAAATTTTTTTTTGATAGCATACATGATTTTTTTCACCACAAGTTCACCAATGACTAATAGATCCTTTTAGTCACAAGTACAAATATTGTAAGAAAGGTATATTTTATACTACCATGAATAGAATTGTAGCAAAAAATAAAATGATTATGAAAAACAATGTAGTTAGTTAAAATAATTTATATATATCCAAATTGAATTAATTATCCAGTCAATTCAATTATATGCTTGCTTGTCATCTAATCTATACATTTGTAGAAACTCATTTATGCTTTTGTCTTACATCAAACCAGTATAAATCATTGAAACTCTACTAGTCTAGAAACTACAAATTGCATTTATGAGGAATTAAACTTAAATCTATAAGTTAATGAAGTTCAAATCTAACCATTGTACCTATTTACTTCTTTAATATTATTATACAATGTTTTAGTTGATTGATAGACTTCACGACTAAAAATAAACTCATGTGATACTAATTATATAATAAAATATTACATAAATACACAAAATAAAAATACACTCATGCTAAGAAGTTTTATGACTTTATTTTAATTATTTTTATAAACTAAAATCCATTTATTCTATCACTAATTTTATTTGCATCAAATTTATTTCTAATAAATAATAAATTAATTAATTTTATCCCTTTGTTAATGTTTTCATTAATGGTTAACAATTATAGAAATAGAATAACTAAAATAATAGATAAATAATATGTAATGGATAAAATTGATATTAAAATTATGTGTGATATTAAATCAATATAACTTATATTTGTGAGGGACCCAATATAAAAAGAAAAATTAAAAGAATTAATTGATAATAGTTTATATTAACTTTCAATAAACTTTAAATATGCATTTTAAAGCATCTATTAATTAAAAAAATAAAATGTTTGAATTTAAAAATTAGTTATTAAGAATTTTATACATACTCAAACTTGCAAATCATATTTTTATATAATATTTTTAAATATGCAAAATTAAAATACACGTAATTAAATTATTATAAGATAAATTCAATTCCAAAGTAATATATTTTCCACTAATTCTTGTTAATTAAGTTATTACAATATAAAAGTAATTTTTTTAATCTATCTACAATTTTTATTATTTTTAAAAATTCTTTTAGTAAATGTTAAATTATATGAATTGAAACCTATATAAATTATAACTTTAATCTATCATGCATTTTTAAATATTAATTATAAATTAATATTTAAATTATTATAAATTTATTATTTTTAATTTTTTTATAATACTTGTTTCTCTCCTTCATAAATGAAAATTAAATGATTTGGTTTCTTATAAATTGTTAGTGCCATTTTCATTCCTTATATATTTTTTATATTATTTTTGTCCTTCCTTGTTAACATATCTTTTAAATTATGATAATATTAACATTTATCTTTTTTTTATTAAAATACTTAAAATGGCCCATATAGTTATTTATTAGATTAAATAATTATTAATTATTTTGCTATCTGGTAATTACTCAATCTGATAAGGTAATTATTTTAGAGTATCTAATAACTACACACTAGCTCCATGCTAATCTTTGCTAAAGAATTGAATATGGATTTTATTTAATGATTACCCTGATTGGAGGAAATCGCTTAAAAGTCTATATAAAAAGATAGGGTCTTTAATTTTGCCCAACACACTAGAAGCTTGTGATTCCATTATTAGAGGAAATATATAGCTTTATCAAGAGGCAAAGATTAGAAAAGTATATTTGTGGTGGATTTCATACTTGAATAGCAATGGTTGAAGATAAATTATTCCATTATACAAATTATTAATTATGTATATGTTATATATCATAATGATATAATAACTTCAACACTTCCATCTACTAAGTTGTTACCCATCAATAGAAATGCTAATGGATGAACTAAATTAATTAAATTATTATTTATAAGGAATGAAATTAATATAAAATATTTATAATAAATGAAATTAATGTAATTAAAATTAATGAGGAATTAAAAATGGGGTTTTAGACTATTTTATATATACCATGCCCTTAAATGTAATTTACTTAAATATTTTTAAATATAATGATTTAACTATTATTAAATTATATATAATTTTACATAATTATTATTTTTAATCTTTTAATAAAAGTTTCCTTAATTAATATTATAGTGATGAATGTAAAATATATAATTATGTAATAATTCAATGTTATTAATATTATTATAGTACATATCTTAATATAAATATATATAATAAGATCACCATTTCAGCCTACTAATTTAATTAGTCTAACTATGATGCATATATCTTACGAAGTTCACCAAATAAACCCTTATAGATGGTATATATTTATCCCTTCAAAATTCATTTTATCTTTCCAAATTTTAGGAAAGAATAATGTGGTGATTTGTTATATAAATATTTGCTACAAGAATAATATATTTGCCTATAACTTTATTTCCAGAATTAATATATAGTACAAGTAATATTTCACTATAGATAGAGTTTTCTAACTTATACAGTGACACAAGTAATACTTTTCCATGAAAAATGTGTTTTTGTAATTTAATTTGTGACTTAAGTGATACTTTATCATAGGAAATGTGCTCCCATAACTTAATTTGTAACACAAGTGATCTTTTACTATGAGTGAAGTTTTTTCATGGCACAAGTGACACTTGACTATGAGGAATATATTTTTGCAACTTAGTTCATTATACAAATGATATTTTGCTATAGATAAAGATTTTTCATGGCATAAATTTTTAAATTTTGTATATTTATTTGAATTTTTTATTCTTATGGCAAGAGAGAAAATTACCATAATTTTTTAATTTTTATAGCATAATTCGTGGCACAAGTGATTTTATGTTCTCCTAATTTATATTTTGATCAATTTTGGTCCCTCTAATATAAGATGCTCAATATTGAGTTTTCTAAATGTTTAATGTGATTAGGAGTGTTAAATAGGCATTTCACAATGGATACGGACTAGTTAACAATACTTGTGTTTAAAATGGATCCAATTTTGATAAATCTAAGCTTGTTAAATTTGCAATGAATACAGACCAATCAACAAACTCAATCCTTCAACTTTAACTGTAAGTTTAAGAACTAATCCGTATTTCCCTGATCTATGATGGATTGGGTCCATGATGGACAAGTTCATAACAAATTGGTTTGGACTACTTGTGTCTAAAATAAACCCAATTTTGAGTGGTACAAGTCCATCAAAACTCGTGAACTAGTTTGTGGACTTTAACTTATTTTACATCCCTAAATGTGATTAATTTTGATTATAGTGTCATTTTTAGTCTATTTTATAGTGGAAAATGTGAAGATTTTTTATTTTCTTCCTTTTCCTCTTTTCTTCTTCTTTTTCCCGATCTCTTTCTTTATGAAAAACTATCTTTATCGCTTGCTTCTCAAATTTTAGTGGCAATAGAGACTTCAAAAATGCTTATGTTACTACTTACTTAAATAAGATTCTTAACATAAAACTACTACATACTTTTTTTTAATTTTTAGATAAAATTTCATTACTAGTTCTATCCTTATATATGTTTCAAATTTATCCAACGATTTTTGCCTTCGTGGGTTTTGCTCTCTTTAGTTGTGAAGGAAGCTTATGCTTTTGAAAAAGAAGTTAATAGCAGTGCAATCATTAGGATCTAAGCTAGCAGAGTTAGAAGAAACCAGCAATAAAATTCATATAGAAGTTATGGAAATTGTTCAAAGCATATAGAAATCAAGCTCCTTATTTTCTCATAATTTCATATTGGAATTTACTTTGTTTCAAAAGGAAATTTCTAGATTTAACTTCTTTTCTATGCTCACAACTTGCTTATTCATCGAAGCAAAATTCAAATTCTTCATTTTAGAGCTAGTTATATAGTACATGAAAAGGTAGTTTAAGCATACATTTTGGAATCCGTGTGTTAATTTAAAGGTCATTGAGAGTAATTGAGTAATTTGGCTTTAATGTTCAAAGTGAAGTTTCTCTCATCAGAAGAGTTAGCTTGGTTAATGGGAATTTGATTCCAAAAAGAGCTTTTTTTTTGGATAAGGTAATATAGAGTGTGTTTGAATATATATATTTTTTATTTTTTGTTTTAAAAAATTATTCTCCAAGACTATTCTTAAAAGTTATCTTTAAATTAAAAGAAAATAAAGAATAAAGGGCGGCTGATATTGCAAATAGAAGAATATTTTATTTAATTATAAAATTAACATAAAAAAGAATAAGTTAAAAAAATCTAAAAGTTATTTTTGCTTTTTTATTTTTAAGTTACATATTTGAAGTTATAATACTTAAAAAATAAATTTTACAAAAATTTTCCAAATTAAATAGATTCTTCTACTTTTTAAAATAAAAAAGTAGAAAACTATTTTTAAAAATAGTAAATAAATAGACCATAACTTCACTTTTAATTTAAAAATGAAAAGAGCTTGAAAGAATTTAAATTTTTAATTGAGATTGTCTTTCTATTTTGTTAAGGCTAAAATAAGGAAATTGGGTTTTAAATTTGATAGTATAGTGTGGCAGAGGAAGTTGCTAGCTCAACAAAAGACATGGTGACATAATATAGAAGAAAGCTTTGCCAATAGATGAAGGGACACAATTGACTCTGAAGTGGCAAAGTTTTTAGCCAACTAGTGCATGCCAATTATAGGTAACAATTTTTGACATGATACGATAAATTAATAGGAATATAAAACCCTTATACGAGTTTGGTTTGAGCTTACATGGATTTTAATTGTAAATAGGTTAATTCCTTTAACATAAATAATAAATAGATGGGATAAGAATTGTAAACGGATTAACATACTAACCTATTTAAGATTTTATATTAAAATTTTAAAATATTATTTTAAAAATAATTAATAATTAAATGAGATATAATTATATATAATATAAATATAAAATTCATGTTTTTTAAAAAAATGACAATAAAAAGTTCAAAAAACATTTTATCTATGATTAAAAATGTTTTTATAAAAATAATAGATAATTAAATTTAATAAATGATGTTAAAATATTAATATTAATTTTGTTAATTAAAATTATTAAATAGTTTAGATGGATTGACTCATTTTGCCACGTTTGATAAATGGCTTGATCTAGCATGACATGATTATTATTAGGGTTAGATTTGCATTGAATTTATTCAAGCTGTTATTGGTCTTTGATATGATATGAATTTGACATGTGAACACAAATTCCTTAATGCTAATGCCATCACCATTCCTTTAATGTTTGGATTGATTAAAAACATGGGACCAAATTTGTGCCCATTAAGAATTCTAAGGGATCAAAATTAAGCATTTTAATTTAATGGGATCAAAGCTAAGTAGATTGCATATTAGGGAAGTAAATATACATTTAAGCCTTGAAAATTGCATCAAGCATAGCATACTCACTTTCAAAATTAAATTTCACCTATAATTGTATTAGATATGTTATCTTAAATTATTTATAATTAGTGTAGTTACTTTTATATTATACTAAGTATAAGTTTTAAATTTAATCTTTTTATTTTATTATAACATTATATCATATACCTAAAAATTTATTTAATTACAGATTGCATAATATATATTTTAAGTAGTATTTATGAACTTAGTATTCAAAATTATTTTAACAATTTTATGAAAAAATGAATTAAATAATGATATTATTGTATTAAATTTCATATGTTGTTAGTGTAAATCAACTTTACCTTATCACCTACCCATATAATACTATATTAATAAAAAATTATTAAAATTCTTTTATCACTGTTAAAAATTCTTAAATACTATTTTTTATGAAGTGTATTCTTCTTATTCATTAATAATGTAATATATTTTATGTTAATAGTAAATTAAATTTAAACTCAATAATAAATATAAAAAATCATATAATAATTTTATCTATTCAAATGCAAAATTAACTTTATACTCTTTTTAGTAAATAAACTAGTGTTCTACCTGATAGAAGGTTTCTTATATTTTTCTTAAAAATTATAAATTCCTAATTAAAAAAAATTCAAAGTGTAAATATCAAATCAAAAGAAAAATAAATTATAAGGTATTTTCATTAAGTTTGAATTTGAATTTGAAAATTATATTTTAAAAGAAATAGAAAACTATTATTTATGAAACTATGTATCAGTCTCAGAAATGAAGGTAAATTTCAATTCCAATGGTCAAGTGCCTTTTCTATGATTTTTTATATTTAAACTCTTTTAAGTCTTACCTTGTAAAATATAAACACCATTTAAAGAAATGAAGAATAGGAGAAGTGAAGAAGTTAGTTAGGATAAAGGGTGGAAGAAAAGGAAAAAAGTTACAAATAAGAAAAAGAATGTGAAGTGGGTCTGTAGAGGATTAAGGGTTTGACATAGAGGTTTTGGGGTTTCAAAACAATAACAAATGAGAAAGCTAATAAAAATGGAAAAGAATAGCTAACGGAGAAGAAAGTGTTTGTTGCATGCACTATCATCTTTACCAGAGAGCCATTTCATTATGCCAACATTGTCTGAAGGCTACCTCATCACCCATTGTTATTTAAAGCTATTGTGAGTCTAACCTATGCATCGTCCTAACTTTAGCAACAGAATAGTGCTCCAAGAATTCCAGTTTGCTAGAATGAAAGGACTAGGTAAACTAAACTTAAGGGTTAACTTTCTTTTATCTTGTAGTGTCTATTAATTGTCAATTATGTTATTACTTTCTTTGTGTTATTTTGTTTTGGATGTAAATGTCTTCTAATGAGATGATTGTCTCTATGGCAAAAAACTAATGGGAAGTAAAGAGGTAAAGTTTATAGAACTATAAAATCTACAAGAGAAAGCAAACCGTATGTTACATCATGTACACAAAGAAAAGTAAGTTATTTTTATGAGAGGATAAGTCAACAGCATAGTTTTTTGATGGTGAAATTGATGAGGATTTTAAAAGCACGAAAAAAAGAAGTGTCCATATTCAAAAGAATAATGTTAAGCAATCTACCCTAACAAGTCTTGCTAGATGCAATAGTTAGACATGGTATCCATGCTTCATGCATTTCTTTGGCATTATTTTTCTATATTTTGATGAAATTTTTGTTGGCTTATGAAAAAATTATTGTTCTTATGTTATTGGATGTAGGTGTTTTCCTTCAATATTATTGTAATTGGCTTTATCTTGCCTTCCTTTAAGAAAAAGGTTCTAGATTAAATTTCCAAGATATAATTAGTGTCTAAAATCTATTGTGTATTTGGTATTATTAAATATAAAATGAAAAAAAGAAAAATCTTTCAAAAGTTTAATTAGGAATTGATTTTCCAATATCTTAGTGTTTTATTGCATATTAAAGGGTCTAGTCCTATTATTGATTATATAACTTTATTAACTATGAATTTTAGAGCATTTTTATAGAATGGTATTGTCTATTAGTTATTTTTTATAAGGTTCTTTTATGTAAGTTACTTATTAACCTTTGCCAAATCTTGTGAAAAACCACTTTATATTAATACTTTTAGTTTATATGATTTTGCATTGTAATAAGGAACCTGGATTAGAAAAAGGAACAATAGTGCCTTAAAGTTTAATTCTAAATTTTGCTCAAATATTCAAAAATGAACGGGATGAACTTATGAAGAGATATATGGTGTGTGATCTTTAATTTAAGAGACTTTCCTTGAATTAAACTACTTGCCTATATGGCATCTTTATTATGCACATTTTCTAGTGAAATTTTAAATGCGCAATTTTTTTGGCATTATTGCCTGGTCAACATTTCTAGTCATTAGGTTTCACAGGCCTTCACCGTTTCTAAGTTAGATAAAATTCATGTTAAGCCATGCAATTTTAATACCATTCATTATCATTTTAACATGAATATAATATCCATTAACATCAATACATATATATATATATATTTGTTTAAGGAAGCATTTTCTTTTCATGTTTCATAATGACTTTTCTATTACTATATAGGTTTATATTGTCGCTGCATTTTATCTTTGCCTTTTGTTCATTAGACCTTATAGTCCTTTTTGTTTCTAGGGACTTGCAAGGTCACATGCTATTAGAATAGTTATTGATGATTTTTTGTCTTTGCATCTTTGGTTTTTACCATATATTCCAATTTCAAGCTTATGTGTTGATATGTTACTCATATTACAATGTAGGCATGATAATTACACATATGTTGATAAAACCTTCCTAGTGATTTTCCACTTTCATGTTATTCTTGGTTTTATCTATTTAGATAATGTATCAATATTAATTTTTGCAGTTTATTGTAGAAATTCATTATAAATTTACAGTAGCAATTCATATTCATAGGTTTCTTAGTTAGGTTGGAATTGAGGTGCTTGTTAGTATTATTGGTCATAAAGCTACAAACCCAAGCACTTTTAAGTTAGTTTTATAGCCAGAGTTCTAACATACAATATATCTACAATAAGTTCTCCAAAAGTAACATAATGCACTTAATGGACTAGTTTGGGTATCATCTTTTATTATCTTGTATTAGTTAAAATAGTGTGCAAAATTCAATTTTGAGACATTTGACTTACCAGATTATGGTGTGAAATTAATGAGACATTAATTTATAGGCATTAAATGATTCTCACTATCCCTAACATTTGCACTTTTTAACCTATTTTATCTAACCTTTTCTTTTTGTCTTTTTAATTTCTAATTTCAAGTGACAATTTAATTATTGATTTACTATTTTTTTGTATTATTTTCAAGTAGTCCATGCTTTGATTCTCTATGCTTTTCCTAATCAACATTTGCACTTAATGATACATTTTTTTATAGTTTAATTTTGCTCTGATTTTCTAGAATGAAAATTTTGTGCATGAAGTTGTTTCTATGACCACATGCAATATTGAAAGGGAAATATTAAGAGATATGTGTTAGTAAGTTTATTCTATTTGACTCTAGATTTACTTAATTATGGTTATTAATTTTGGTGTATGGTAGTTTATATTTTCTTCAATGATTTTCTAATAATAACAAAGTTAATGTAAAAATTGGTTGAAGTAGCACCTACTGTAACCTATCCATGTTTTCTTTTACATCCTGAATTAGGAGTTTTGCTTTTATCCTCCACTCCTAACTAATTTATCTCTTTTTTTCCATGAAAAGAGGTATTGTTGAACTATTCTGGGATATTCATTTATTATCAAAATAAAGAAGTTATTATGATAGATTTGGTAAACTTTTTTTATTAAGAGTGTGAATTTTGATGTTAATTGAAAATAAAGGAACCTAAACCTTAATATATATGAGTTTTTAGATTGCTCTATGGAAGCTTTCACATATATTATATTGTTAATACTTAATTTTTTAAGACAAATTTCTTATCCTTTTCAAGTTTTTCATGTGTAAATCCATACACCGATACATCTTGCTTGGGAAATAAATGATCAACTACTACATGAAATGCAGGCCTCCAGTCTTGGAGTTTTAGTTGAAAAAAAGTTCCAGGAGAGAAGTCTATCTAATATTTTTATGATTTATTGTCTTTTATCAACTTTATGTAAAATTAGGGTCATTTTTAGAATTTAGCCTAAATTAATCATCCTTTGAAAGTGATGTTATTTCACCTATAACTACTATAATTATTATTAAACATGACTTAGTCATCTTAGCTGATTTCACCATTATATTTCCTTTTATTTGCTTTTTATTGTCAAAAAATATTGTTCCTTTACTCTTAAAATTAGGCCAATAACTGTTGGCAATGCTTGATTATGATGTCAAACATTATCAAATAAGGCAACAATCTTTAGTCTTTTAATTGTTTAAGTTATGATTCTACCTTTGCTGAAATAAACTCACTGCTTTTATTCAAAGTTTTCATTCGTGTCCTATTTGTTTGGTGATATGAAAGATATGGTTCATGATGTGCATGGTTTTTGCAAATTGCAATTGATCCTTATAAATAAACATATTTTTACTTAACTTTTGGATTACTTTTAATTACTTTCTTTTCATTAGTCGTGTTCTTTAAGGAATTGGTTTTTGCTAACTCAACAACTTTTCCTATAATGGTTTGTTGTCTTAGTTTTGCAAAGACCCACTGATGGGCATTCTATTTTACTACACAACCTTTTTTGCTATTCTTTTTGAATAATGTTCAAAATTTAAGATAATAGGATTAAGACTACTGACTAATACATTATGTCTACTACCAAAAATCACTTGACCAAAAGTGTAACTATTATGCAAGTGCTAACTTCCTATCATTTTCTTACAATTCTTGGCTTTATCTATTTAAATAATGTGTTGATATCACTTTTAGCAATTTACTATAGAAACTCATTTTAAAAGCAATAATAATTCATTATAGGCATAAGTGTCATGCCATCATTTGGTTAGGATGAAGATGCTTATTAGTACTCTTGGTCATTGAGTTGCATTCCTAAGCTCTTCCAAGTAAGTTTTATGATCCTTGGACATAAATGAATAATTAGTGTTCATTATTGCCATTGATTATATGATATCTCAATTATGTTTTTTGAATTTTGTGTCAATGAAGTTGTTTATTCAAACCAATGATGTATAATTTTTGTAGAAACCACTCCAAGTCTTTACTTTCCATTCCTAAAGTTTATTTTCAACTCTACTATTTACACCTTTTAAATGAATTTATCTAGCTTATCCTAAATTATGCCAATTCTTGTTAATCAAATAACTATAAAGTATAGCAATGAAAATATAAATATAAATTTTATGAAAATATTTATATTTTCTTTGACTTAATTCTTTTGTTATACAATTTTAGAAATAAAGATTTTTGTACTATTTTTTAACGTGTAAAGTATATAAAAAATAAAAAAAATTTATAAAGTTTTTATAAAACTATTCAAAGGTATCAAAGCTAATTTTTATAAATTATCTTGAAAGAATTATTTCTTTCAATTAGCTTTATTAATTTAGATAGTATGTTTAAAAAAATACATAATGTGAGGAAAGTTTGCATTTTTTTTGTTAAATAGCTTTGGAAATAGTTATATTTTCTTCAACTTAAATCTTTTGTTATACTATTTTAGCAATAAATATTTTTGTTTTGCAACATGTAAAGTGTATGAAAAATATAAAAATTTAAGAAAGTTTTTATGAAAATTTTCATAGCTATCAAAGTTAATTTTTATAAATTATCTTGATAGAACTATTACCTTTAATTAGTTTTGTTAATTTAGATAGTGTGTTTACAAAAATATATAGTGTGAGGTAAATTTGTAATATTTCTAAAAATGTTTGCCAAGGTCAGCAAGGTAAATTAGTAAAGGAGGAGTTAGGTAGGGTAGGGTTAGATCTCAAGTGAGAGGGTAAGACCTATGAGGTGAAGGGTAAGGTAAGATAGAGTTACAATTAAGGTAAACTATTAAATCGAACAAAACTAATTAAGCTTTGAAAGAATTAAACCTAGATAAGGAGAATAATCTTAAAATAGGTGTTGACGCTTATACAAGGAGGATAAGACTTCTACAAGCAGTAATAAGAAGGCTTCTACAAGCTACAAGCAATATCAAAGTATGTTCTTAATAGAGTTTTAATAGAGTATGTTTCCATTATTATCATTAATAGATATAATTATTCAATAAAAGGGTGGGGTGTTTGAGAAAAGTAGGTGGGCTAAGGTATGGTAGATGGAGTAGGTTTAAGGAAGTAGGGTAAAGTAAGGTAAAGTAGAGTATGGTAGATGGAGTGGGTTTAGAGAAGTGGGGTAAACTAGAAAGTGGGATAGAGTAAGTTAAGCAAAGTAGGGAAAGGTAGGATTGCAAGTAAGGTAGATAGTAAGTTTAGCATTGCAAGTATAGTAAGGCAGTGTAGAAAGTTAAGTGAGGTAGGAAAGGAAGTAAGAAAGGGTAGGAATAAGGTAGAAGGAGTGGAGTAGGGTGGAGTAAAGTAAAAAGTAAAATGAGGTAGGAAAGGGTAGAAATACAATAAAATATGGTAGAGTAAAGCATAGTACGTGAGATAAGGTGAGGTAGGATTGCAAGTAGGGTAGCGTAAGGTAAAGAGTAAAGTGAGGTAGGAAAGGGTAAGAATAGGATGGAAGATAGAGTGGTTTTACAGTTGTAAAGGGTTTAGGATTTAGAGGTAGGGTAAGATAGGATTCCAAGTAAGGTAGGGTTATGAGCGAGGTGGTTAAGAAAAGTAGGTAAGGTAGCATAAGGTAGGGTAGATGGAGTAAGATAAAGTAAGGTAAACGAGTTTATAGTGAGGATAATATTGCAAGTATAATAGGGCAAGTCAGAATAAGGTTTAGGGGTTAAGGTAAAGTAAGGTAGAGAATAAAAAGCAAGGTTTAGGGGTTTAAAGTTACAAATAAGGTAGGGAAGGTAGCTGAGAATAATAGGTATAGGTAAATAAGGTAGAGTAAGGTAAGCAAGGTAGTATAAAAAGGTAGAATGAGATAGGATTGCAAGTATAATAGGGTAGAGCAAGGTAAAGAGCAAGGTTTAGGGTAGGGTTTAAGGTTTTAAGTAGGTTAGGGTAAGGAACAAGGGTGGTTGGGAAGAGTAAGTTAGGTAGCATAGGGTAGTGTAGATGGAATAGGTTTAGGGTTGCAAGAGAGGCAATATAAGGAGTTGGTAGAGGAGGGTAAGCAAGGTAATATGAAATAATAGAGTGAGGTAGGATTGCAAGAATAGCAAGGTAAAATAAAGTAGAGAGTAAGGTTTAAGGTTACAAGTAGGTGAAGGTAGGGAATAAGGGTGGCTAAGAAGAGTAAATGGGGTGGTATAAGATAAAGGGATGGAATGGGTTTAGGGTTGTGAGTAGGGAAAAATAGGGAGTGGGATATGGTTTAAGGTTAGGGTAGAAAGTAATTTTTAGGGTTTGTGATTGCAAGTATAGTGGGATAGGCTAAAGTTCGTGGAGTAGCATAGGGTAGGATAAATGGTATGGGTAAATGTAAGGTAAATAGGTTTAGGGTGAGGTAAGATTAAAAGTAAAGTATAGAGTAAGGTCTAAGGTTTTGGATTCTAAGTATAATAAATTAGGATTAGCATTCAAAATAGAGTTGTGGTTGATCCAACAGTTGTTGTGTTGAACTTGTATCTGTGTATTTGTCTTGAGATTTGGGTTGTATGATGTATGTATGTGATTCTATCATATCTAAAATAAACAAGTGTGGTATTTTAAGGCATGTGAACTTTGGGAAGTGTCCAAAAATATAGGAGATTTTATCCATTTTTTTTACAAAATTTTAAAGTAAAATTTTAAGTCATTCTGAAATTTGAATACTCCCATTAGATAGAAAGAGTAAAAAATAGTTAAGGTTTGTGGAAACCAATAACAGAACCTACGTCAATCACAGTCTGAACAAGTCGTGACAATGATGATGATGTGTAATCATTGTAAGAGACTCAATCCACAATTATCACATATTAATGGCATTAATTTTCATCTAAATAAAGTAAAATCAAGTTTAACCTCTTGTATCAATCTTATTTTTACTTAATCTAAAAATTAAATTTAAATTTAGAATTAAAAATGTGATATGATTCCTTTTATACAAGTATCACAAGTTAATGATCATCTTTATCAATGAATCTTGAATTACTTCATATTGTATGTGAAAGTTCTCATAAAATAATATATGAAAATGATATGTAATTAATGTAAGAAATTTAGTCTGCAATTATAATATATTCATAATCATCTTTTTCAAAAGGATATTTTGATATCAATAATTTTCAAATTATTTATGACATATAAAACAATCACATCTTAATTATTTATATTATATATACATAAGGATTATATGTAATAATTATAAGATTTAGTCCATATATATAAATATTGTTATCTTTCTTAAAAGGATATTTTAGTGCCAACAAATCTTAAATTATTTATGCAATTTGATTTCACATATACAAATATCACATATGGTCATCATTTTGACACCTTTATATATATGTGATAGTAATTTTAATCTAAATAAAGTCAAATAAAGTTTAACCACTTATACTAATTTTATTTTTTACATTGTATACAAATAAATTTAAAAATAAAATTATATGTGATTTACTTCCTTTATTCAAGTATTACATGGTATTATCTTTTTCAATAAATCTTGAATTATTTATATTATATTATATTATATACACAATGTATATGAAGATGATGTCTAATTATTGTAAGGGACTTGATCCACAATTATTACTTGTTGATAGTATTAATTCTCATCTAAATAAAGTAAAATCAAATTGAACCTCTTGTATTAATCTTATTTTTACTATATCTAAAAATTAAATTTAATAATCGAGTTAAAAATGTGATGTGATTCCTTTTATATAAGTATCACATGTTAATGATCATCTTTATCAATGGATCTTGAATTATTATTTTTTGTATGTGAACATTCTCATAAAATAATATATGAAAATGATATGTAATTATTGTAGGAAATTCAGTTCGCAATAACAATATATTCATGATCATCTTTTTTAAAAGGATATATTGATATCAATAAATATTAAATTTATCATATATTAGACTATCACATCTCAATTATTTATATTGTATATACATGAGGATAATGTGTAATAATCATAAAATTTAGTCAACAACTATAAACATGATTATCTTTCTCAAAAGGATATTTTAGTGTCAACAAATCTTAAATTATTTATGTGATATAATTCGTTATATACAAGGATCACAAATGGTTATCATTTTGACTCCTCTATATGTATGATATGGTAATTTTCATTTAAATAATTTCAAATCAAGTTAAGCCACTTGTGTGGATTTTATTTTTAACATCATATGCAAATAAATTTAAAAATAAAATTATATGCAATGTAATTCCTCTTATTCATGTATTACATGGTATCATCTTTTTTGATGAACCTTAAATTATTTATATTAAATCATATACACCATATGTATGAAAATAATGTGTAATCATTGTAAGAGACTTAGTCCACAATTATCACTTGTTAATGATATTAATTCTCATTTAAATAAAGTAAAATTAAGTTTAACTACTTGTGTTAATCTTATTTTTACTTTATTTAAAAATTAAAATTAAAAATAGAGTTAAAAATGTGATGTGATTCATTTTGTATAAGTATCACATGTTAATGATCTTCTTTATCAATGGATCTTGAATTATTTTATATTCCATTTGAAAGTTCTCATAAAATAATATATGAAAATGATATGTAATAAATGCAAGAAATTTAGTTCGCAATAATAATATATTTATGATCATCTTTTTCGAAATGATATTTTGATGTCAATAAATCTCATATTATTTGTCAGATATAAGAGTATCACATCTTAATTATTTATATTGTTTATACATGAGGATGTTGTTTAATAATCATAAGATTTAGTCCACAATTATAAACATGATTATCTTTCTCAAAGGAATATTTTAGTGCCAATAAATCTTAAATTATTTATGTAATATGATTCCACATATACAAGGACAATATATGGTCATCATTTTGACACTTCTGTATATATATGATTGTAATTTTCATTTAAATAAAGTCAAATCAAGTTAAGCCACTTGTGCGAATTTTATTATTAACATTGTATACAAATAAATTTAAAAATAAAACCATATGTGATGTAATTCCTTTTATATAAGTATTACATGATATCATTTTTTCAATGAACCATAAATTATTTATATTATATTATATGCATAATGTATATGATAATGATGTGTAATCATTAAAAGGGACTCGATCTATAAATATCACATGTTAATGGAATTAGTTCTCATCTATAAAGTAAAATCAAGTTTAACCTCTTATATTAGTCTTATTTTTACTTTATCTAATTTGAAAATAGAATTAAAAATGTGATGTGATACCTTTTACATAAGAATCACATGTGAATCTTGAATTATTTTATATTGTATGTGGAAGTTCTTATAAAATAATATTTGAAAATTATATGCAATCATTGTAAGAAATTTAATCTGTAATTATAATATATTTATGATCATCTTTTTCAAAAGGATATTTTGATATCAATAAATCTTAAATTATTTATCACATATGAAAATATCACATCTTAGTTATTTATATTGAACATACATAAGGATGATGTGTAATAATTATAAGATTTGGTCCATAACTATAAGCATGGTTATCTTTCTTGAAACGATATTCTGGTGTGAACAAATCTTAAATTATTTATGCAATATGATTCCTTATATACAAGGATCACATGAGGTCATCATTTTGATACTTCTATAAATATGTGATGGTAATTTTCATTTAAATAAATTCAAATCAAGTCAAACTACTTGTACTAATTTTATTTTTTACGTTGTATGCAAATAAATTTAAAAATAAAATTATAAGTGATGTAATTCCTTTTATTTAAATATTAAATTGTATAATCTTTTTCAATGAATTTTAAATTATTTATATTATATTATATACACAATGTATATGAAGTTGATATATAATCATTGTAAGGGACTTATTCCATAATATTCACTTGTTAATGGTATTGATTCTCATATAAATAAAGAAAAATCAAGTTTAACCACTTATACTAATTTTATTTTCCCTTTATGTGAAAATTAGATTTAAATTTAAAGTTCAATATATGATGTGATTCCGTTTATACAAGTATACTTGTTAATGATCATCATTATCAATGGATCTTGAATTATTTTATATTCTTTATGAATGTTCTTATAAAATAATATATGAAAATGATATGTAATCATGATAAGTAATTTAGTTCGCAATTATAATATATTCATGATGAACTTTTTCAAAAGGATATTTTGATATAAAAAATATAAAATTATTTATTATATAAAAAAGCATCACATGTTAGTTATTTATGTTGTATATACATGAGGATGATGTGTAATAATCATAAGATTTAATCCACAATTATAAGCATGGTTGTCTTTCTTAAAAGGATATTCTGATGTGAACAAATCCTAAATTATTTATGTGATATGATTCATCTAAATAAATTCAAATCAAGGCAAGCTAATTGTGCTAATTTTATTTTTAACTTTGTATACAAATAAATTTAAAAATAAAATTATATGTGATATAATTCCTTTTATTCAACTATTATGTGGTATCATCATTTTCAATGAATCTTAAATTATTTATATTATATTATATACACAGTGTATATGAAGATGATGTGTAATCATTGTAAGGGACTTGATGGGCAATATTCACATATTAATGGTATTGATTCTTATATTAATAAAGTAAAATCAATTTTAGCCACTTGAACTAATCTTATTTTTTTGTTTGTGTAAAAATTATATTTAAATTTAGAATTAAATATGTGATGTGATTCTTTTTATATAAGTATCATATGTTAATGATTATCTTTATCAATGGAGCTTGAATTATTTTAAAATGCAGGTAAAAGTATTCATAAAATAATATATAAAAATCATCTATAATCATTGTAAGAATTTTTGTCCGCAATTATAATATATTCATGATCATATTTTTCAAAAGAATATTTTGATATCAATAAATCTTAAATTATTTATCACATATAATTGTGTCATATCTTAATAATTTATATTATATATATGTGAGGCTGATGTGTAATAATTATAAGATTTTATCCACAACTATAAGTATGGTTATCCTTTTCAAAAGGATATTTTAATGTTAACAAATCTTAAATTATTTATGTGAAGTGATTTCTTATATACAAGGATGACATACGGTCATGATTTTGATACCTCAATATATGTGTGGTGGTAATTTTCATCTTAATAAAGTCAAATCAAGTCAAGCCACTTGTGCTAATTTTATTTTTGTCATTGTACACTAATGAATTTAAAAATAAAATGATATATGATGTATTTTCTTTTATTCAAGTATTACATGGTATTATCTTTTTCAATAATTCTAAATTATTTATATTATATTATATATACAATGGATATAAAGATAATAAGTAATCATTGTAAGGGACTCGGTCCACAATTATCACTTGTTAATGGGATTGTTCCTCATCTAAATAAAGTAAAATCAGGTTTAACCTCCTATATTAATCTTATTTTTCCTTTATCTAAAAATTAAATTTAAAAATAGAATAAAATATGATGTGATTCCTTTTATACAAGCATTACATGTTAATGATCATCTTCATCAATGGATCTTCAATTATTTTATATTGTATGTGAAAGTTCTCATAAAATAATATATGAAAATGATATGTAACTATTGAAAAAATTTAGCCATTTATACAAATCTTATTTTTGCTTAATGTAAAAATTAGATTTAAATTTAGAATTAAATATGTGATGGGATTCCTTTTATCTAAGTATCACATTTTCATGATCATCTTTATCAATAAATTTTAAATTATTTTATATTGTATGTGAAAGTTTTTATAAAATAATATGTGAAAATGATATGTGATCATTATAAGAAATTTAGTTCACAACTATAATATATTCTTAATCATCTTTTTTGGAAGAATATTTTGATAACAATAAATTTTAAATTATTTATCACATATAATAGTAACATATCTTAATTATTTATATTTTGTATACATAATGAAGTTGTGTAATAAGTATAAGCTTTAGTCCATAACTATTAACAAGGTTATCTTTCTCCAAATAATATTTTGATGTTAACAAATCTTAAATTATTTGCAAGATATGATTCCTTATATATAAGGATCACATGTGATCATCATTTTGACACTTCTATATATATGTTAAGGTAATTTTCATCTAAATAAAATAAAATCAAGTTAAGTCACTTGTGCTAATATTTTTTAACATTATATACGAATGAATTTAAAAATAGAATTCTATATGATGCAATTCCTTTCAATCAAGTATTACATGGTATCACCTTTTCAATGAATCTTAAATTATTTATATTATATATATATATATATATATATATATATATATATATATATATATATATATATATATATATATATAAAGATGAATTCTAATCATTGCAAAGGACTCGGTCGATAAATATCACATGTTAATGACATTGATTCTCATATAAATAAAGTATAAAATCAACTTTAGCCACTAACACAAATCTTATTTTCCATTTATGTAAAAATTAAATTTAAATTTAGAGTTAAATATATGATGTGATTTCTTTAATACAAGTATCACATGTTAATGATCAACTTTGTCAATGGATCATGAATTATTTTATATTGTATATGAAGGTTCTCATAAAATAATATATGAAAATGATATGTAATCATTGTAGGAAATTTAGTCCATAATTATAATATATTCATGATCATCTTTTTCAAAAGGATATTTTCATATCAATAAATCTTATATTATTTATCACATATAAAAGTATCACATTTTAATTATTAATATTATATATACAAGGGGATGATGTGTAGTAATTCCAAGATTTAGTCCACAACTATAAGCATGGTTATCTTTCTCAAAAGCATATTTTAAAGCCAACAAATTTTAAAGTATTTATGTGATATGATTCCTTATATACAAGGATCACATATGGACATCATTTTGACACCTTTATATATATGTGATAGTAATTTTCATCTAAATAAAGTCAAATCAAGTCAAGCAACTTGTGCTAGTTTTATTTTTAACATTGTACACAAATAAATTTAAAAATAAAATTATATGTGATGTAATTCTTTTTATTCAAATATCACATGGTATCATTTATTTTCAATAAATCTTAAATTATATATTTTATATTATATACACAATGTATATGAAGATGATTTGTAACTATTGTAAGTGACGCGGTCCACAATATTCATATGTTAATGATATTGATTTTAATATAAATAAAGTAAAAACAAGTTTAGTCACTAGTATTAATCATATTTTCCTTTTATGTAAAACTTAAATTCAAATTTAAAATTAAATATGTGATGTGATTCCATTTATATAAGTATCACATGTTAATGATCATTTTTATCGATAGATCTTGAATTATTTTATATGATGTGTAAAAGTTCTCTTAAAAAAATATATGTAAATGATGTATAATTATTGTAAGAAATTTAGTCCACAATTATAATATATTCATGATCATCTTTTTCAAAAGGATATTTTGATATCAACAAATCTTAAATTATTTATCAAAAATAAAAGTACCATATCTTAGTTATTTATATTGTATATGCATAAGGGCGATGTGTAATAATTATAAGATTTAGTCCACAACTATACGCATTGTTAACTTTTTCAAAAGATATTTTGATGACAACAAATCTTAAATTCTTAATTTGATATGATTCCTCATATAAGAGGATCACATATGGTCATCATTTTGATATTTCTATAAATATGTAATGCTAATTTTCATTTAAATAAAGTCAAATCAAGTCAATCCACTTGTACTAATTTTATTTTTAATTTTGTATATAAATAAATTTTAAAATAAAATTATATGAGATGTAATTTCTTTTATTCAAGTATTACATGGTATCATCTTTTTCAATGACTCTTAAATTGTAAATATTATATTATATACACAATGTATGTGAAGATAATGTATAATCATTGTAAGGAACTCAGTCCATAATTATCACTTGTTAATGGTATTAATTTTCATCTAAATAAGGTGAAATCAAGTTTAACCTACTGTATTCAACTTATTTTTTCATTATCTAAAAATAAAATTTACAAATAGAATTAAATTTGTGATGTGATTCCTTATATACAAGTATCACATGTTAATAATCATTCATGAATTATTTTATATTGTATGCGAAGGTTCTCGTAAAATAATATATGAAAAATGATATGTAATCATTGTAGGAAATTTAATTTGTAATTATAATATCTTTATGACTATCATTTTCAAAAGGATATTTTGATATCAATAAATCTTAAATTATTTATTACATATAAAAGTATCCCATATTAATTATTTATATCATATATACATAGGGACAACATGTAATAATTATACAATTTAGTTTACAACTATAAACATGGTTAACTTTCTCAAAAGGATATTATGATTTCAACAAATCTTAAGTTATTTATGTGATATGATTCCTTATATACAAGGATCTCATATGGTCATTATTTTGATACCTCTATATATAAATGATGGTAATTTTAATATGAATAAAGCTAAATCAAGTCAACCCATTTATACTAATTTTATTTTTAATATTGTACAAAAATAAATTTAAAAATAAAATTATATATGACATAATCCTTTTTATTCAAGTATTACATGGTATCATCTTTTTCAATGAATCTTAAATTATTTGTATTATATTACATGCAATGTATATGAAGATAATGTGTAATCAATGTAAGGGATTTGGTCCACAATTATCACTAGTTAATGGTATTAATTCTCATCTAAATAAAGTAAAACTAACTTTAACCTCCTATATTAATCTTATTTTTGCTTTATCTAAAAATTAAATTTAAAAAAGAATAAAAAAAGTGATGTGATCCTTTTCATACAAGTATCACATGTTGATGATCATCTTTATCAATGTAACTTAAATTATTTTATATTGTATATGATTGTTTTTATGAAATAATATATGAAAATGATATGTAATCTATGTAAGAAATTTAGTCCACAATTATAATATATTCATGATCATCTTTTTCAAAAGAATATTTCGATGTCAATAAATCTTAAATTTTTTATCATATATAAAAGTATCACATCTTAATTATTTATATTATGGACAAAGTGTAATAATTATAAGATTTACTCCACAACTATAAGCATGATTATCTTTCTCGAAATAATATTCAAGTTTCAACAAATCTTAAATTATTTATGTGATATGATTCCTTATATATAAGGATCACATATATTCTTCATTTTAACATATCTATATATAAGTGATGGTAATTTTTATTTAAATCAAATCAAATCATTTCAAGCCACTTGTGCTAATTTTATTTTTAACATTGTATACAAATAAATTTAAATATTAAATTATATGTGATGTAATTCCTTTCATTCAAGTATTATATGATATCATCTTTTTTAATGAATTCATAAATATTTATATTATGTTATATATACAATGTATATGAAAATGATATGTAATCATTATGAGGGATTTAGTCCACAATTATCACATGTTAATCGCATTGATTCTCATATAAATAAAGTATAAAATCAAACTTAGCAACTTATACTAATCTTACTTTTCATTTATGAAAATGTTAGATTTAAATTTAGAATTAAGTATGTGATGTGATTTCTTTTATATAAATATCACATGTTAATGATCATCTTTATCGATGGATCATGAATTATTTTATATTGCATGTGAAGGTTCTCATAAAATAATATATGAAAATGATATATAATCATTGTAAAAAATTTAGTCCTTAGTTATAATATGTTCATGACCATCTTTTTCAAAAGGATATTTTGATATCAATAAACCTTAAATTATTCTTCACATGTCAAAGTATCACATTTTAGTTATTTATATTGTATATACATGAGGACAATGTGTAATAATTATAAGATTTAGCCCACAACTATAAGCATGGTTATCTTTCTTCAAAGGATATTTTGATGTCAAATCTTAAATTATTCATGTGATATGGTTCCTTATATACATGGATCACAAATGGTCATCATTTTAACACTTCTATAAATATGTGAAGGTAATTTTCATCTAAGTAAATTCAAGTCAAGTCAAGCCGTTTGTGGGAATTTTATTTTTAACATTGTATACAAATAAATTTAAAAATAAAATTATATGTGATATAATTCCTTTTATTTAAGTATTACATGGTATCATCTTTTTTAATGAATCTTAAATTATATATATTGTATTATATACACAATGTATAAGAAGATGATATGTAATCCTTGAAAGGGACTTGGTCTACAATTATCACTTGTTAATGGTATTAATTGTCATCTAAATAAAGTAAAACCAAGTTTAACCTCTTTTATTAATCTTATTTTTGCTTTATCTAAAAGTTAAATTTAAAAATAGAATTAAAAATGTGATGTGATTCCTTTTATATAAGTATAACATGTTAATGATCATCTTTATCAATGGATCTTGAATTATTTTATATTGTATGTGAAAGTTCTTATAAAATAATATGCGAAAATGATATATAATCCTTGTAAAAAATTTAATCCACAATTATAATATATCCATGATCATCTTTTTCAAAAGAATATTTTGATATCAATAAATCTTGAATTATTTGTCATATATAAAAATATCACATCTTAATTATTTATATTGTATATACATGGGGAAGATGTGAAATAATTATAAGATTTAATCTAGAACTATAAGCAAGGTTATCATTCTTAAAAAGATATTATGATGTCAACAGATCATAAATTATTTAAGTGATATAATTCCTTTTATACAAGGATCAAATGTAGTCATCATTTTGAAACTTCTATAAATATGTGATGGCAATTTTCATCAAAATAAAGTCAAATCAAGTCAAGCCACTTGTGCTAATCTTATTTTTAATATTGTATACAAATAAATTTAAAAATAAATTATATGTGATGTAATTCCTTTCATTCAAGTATTACATGGTATCATCTTTTTTAATAAATTTTATATTATTTATATTATATTATATACACAATATATATAAATATGATGTGTAATCGTTGTAAGAGACGCGGTCTATAATATTCACAAGTAAAATCAAGTTTCACCATTTATACTAATCTTATATTCCCTTTATGTTAAAATTTAATTTAAATTTAGAATTAAACATGTGATATGATTCTATTTATATAAGTATCACATGTACATGTACCACATGTTAATAATCATCTTTATCAATACATCTTGAATTATTTTATATTGTATGTGAGAGTTCTTATAAAATAATATATGTGAATCATATGAAATCATTGTAAGATATTTTGGCTACAATTATAATATATTCATAATCTTCTTTTTCAAAAGGATATTTTGATGTCAATAAATCTTAAATTATTTATTACATATAAAAGTATCACTTCTTAGTTTTTTATATTTTGGATACATAAGGATGATGTGAAATAATTATTAGATTTAGTCCACAACTATAAGCAAGGTTATCATTCTCAAAAGGATATTCTGATGTCAACAAATCATAAATTATTTATGTGATATAATTCCTTTTATACAAGGATCAAATGTGGTCATCATTTTGACACTTCTATAAATATGTGATGGCAATTTTCATCAAAATAAAGTCAAATCAAGTCAAGCCACTTGTGCTAATCTTATTTTTAACATTATATATAAATAAATTTAAAAATAAATTGATATAATTCCTTTTATTCAAGTATCACATGATATCATCTTTTTCAAAGAATCATGAATTATTTATATTGTATTATATACACAATGTATGCAAAAATGATCTGTAATTATTGAAAGGGATTTAGTCCACAATTATCACATATTAATGGCATTGATTCCATAAAAATAAAGTAAAATCAAGTTTAGTCACTAATACAAATCTTAATTTTCTTTTATGTAAAAATTAGATTTAAATTTAGAATTAAATATGTGATGGAATTCCTTTTATACAAGTATCATAAGTTAATGATCATCTTTGTCAATAGATCTTGAATTGTTTTATATCACTTGTGATACTTCTTATAAAATAATATATGAAAATGATATATAATCATTGTAAGAAATTTAGTCCACAATTATAATATATTCATGATCATCTTTTTTAGAAGGATATTTTGATATTAATAAATCTTAAATTATTTATCACATATAAAAGTATCACATCTTAATTATTTATATTGTATATACATAAGGATGATGTATAATAATTATAACATTTAGTCCACAACTATAAATGTGGTCATCTTTCTAAAAAGGATATTTTGATGTTAACAAATCTTAAATTTTCTATGTGGTATGATTCTTTATATACAAGGATCACATATGGTCATCATTTTGACACCTCTCTCTCTCTCTCTCTCTCTCTCTCTCTCTCTCTATATATATATATATATATATATATGTGATGGTATTTTTTATCTAAAGAAAGTAAAATCAAATTTAGCCACTTATAAAAATCTTAATATTCCTTTATGTTAAATTTAGAATTAAATATGTGATGTGATTCTAGTTATACAAGTATCACATATTAATCATCATCTTTGTCAATGGATCTCAAATTATTTTATATTTTATGTGATAATTCTCATAAAATAATATATGAAAATGATATATAATTATTGTAAGAAATTTAATTTGTAATTATAGTATATTCATGATTATCTTTTTCAGAAGGATATTTTGTCATTAATAAATCTTAAATTATTTATCACATATAAAAGCATCACATCTTAATTATTTATATTGTTTATCCATGAGGTTGACGTGTAATATTTATATGATTTGGTCTATAACTAAAAGCATGGTAATCTTTCTCAAAAGGATATTATGATTTCAAAAAATCATAAATTATTTATGTGATACAATTTCTTATATACATGGATCACATATGGCCATCATTTTGATATCTCTATATATAATTGATGGTAATTTTCATCTAAATAAAGTCAAATCAACTCAACCCATTTGTACTAATTTTATTTCTAACATAAATAAATTTAAAAATAAAATTATATGTGATGTGATTCTTTTTATTCAAATATTACATGGTATTAACTTTTTCAATGAATCTTAAATTATTTATATTATATTATATACAAAATGTACATTAAGATGATGTGTAATCATTGTAAAGGATTCGATCCACAATTATCACTTGTTAATGGTATTAATTCTCATCTAAAAATTAAATTTAAAAATAGAATAAAAAAAGTGATGTGATTCCTTTTATACAAGTATTATATGTTAATGATCACCTTTATCAATGGAACTTAAATTATTTTATATTGTATATGAATGTTTTCATGAAACGATATATAAAAATGATATGTAATCAATGTAAGAAAGTTAGTCCACAATTATAATATAATCCTAATTATCTTTTTCAAAAGAATATTTTGATGTTAATAAATCTTATATTGTTTATCAAATATAAAAGTATCACATCTTAATTATTTATATTGTATATAAATAGGGACAATGTGTAATAATTATAAGATTTGGTCCATAACTATAAGGATGGTTATCTTTCTCAAAATAATATTCTGTTATCAACAAATGTTAAATTATTTAAGTGATATAATTTTTTATATACATGGATCACATATGGTCATCATTTTGACACCTTTATATATATATGATGGTAATTTTCTTCCAAATAAAATAATAAAGTCAAGTCACTTGTGACAATTTTATTTTTAACATTGTATACAATTAAATTTGAAGATAAAACTATATATGATGCAATTCCTTTCATTCAAGTATTATACGGTATCATCTTTTTCATTGAATCTTAAAATATTTAAATTATGTTATATACACAATGTATATGAAGATGATATATAATCAAGGGACTCAATCCATAATTATCACATGTTAATAGCATTAATTTTTATATAAATAGAGTAAAATTAAGTTTAGCCACTTATTATATATGAAAATGATATGTAATCATTGTAGGAAATTTAATCCGTAATTATAATACATTCATGATCATCTTTTTCAAAAGGAAATTTAGATATAAATAAATCTTAAATTATTTATCATATATAAAAGTGTTACATCTTAATAATTTATATTATATATATATAGGGACAATTTGTAATAATTATAAGATTAGTCCCTAAATATAAGCATGGTTATCTTTTTCGAAAGGATATTTTGATGTCAATAATTATTAAATTATTTATGTGATATGATTCTTTTTATAGAAAGATCACATATGGTTATCATTTTGACACCTTTATATATATGGGACAGTAATTTTCACCTAAATAAGGTCAAATCAAGTTAAGTCACTTGTGCTAATCTTATTTTTAACATTGTATACGTATAAATTTAGAAATAAAATTATATGTTATGTAATTCCTTTTATTCAAGTATTACATGGTATCATCCTTCTTAATGAATCTTAAATTATTTATATTACATTATATACAAAATGTATATGAAGATGATGTGTAATCATTATAAGAGACTCAATCCACAATTATCACTTATTAATGGTATTAATTCTCATGTAAATAAAGTAAAACCAAGTTTAACCTACTGTATTAATCTTATTTTTACTTAATCTAAAAATTAAATTTAAAAATAGAATAAAAAAAGTGATGTGATTTCATTTGTACAAGCATCACATGTTGATGATTATCTTTATCAATGTATCTTGAATTATTTTATAACATATGTGAAAGTTCTCATGAAATAATACATGTAAATAATAAGTAATCATTGTAAGAAATTTAGCCCACAATTATAGTATATTCATGATCATTTTGTACAAAAGAATATTTTGATATCAATAAATCTTAAATTATTTATCACATATAAGTATCATATCTTAATTATTTATATTGTATATACATGAGGATGATGTGTAATAATTATAAGATCTAGTCCACTATTATAAACAAGTTTATCTTTCTCAAAAAGATATTTTGTTGTCAATAAATTTTAAATTATTTATGTGATATGATTCTTCATATAAAAGTATCACATATGGTCATCATTTTAATACCTTTCTAAATATATGATGATAATTTTCATCTAAATAAAGTCAAATCAAGTTAAGTCACTTGTGCTAATTTTATTTTTAAGATTGTATACAAATAAATTTAAAAATTAAATTATTTGTGATGTAATTCCTTTCATCTAAGTATAACATAGTATCATCTTTTTAAATGAATTTTAAATAATTTATATTATATTTTATACACAATGTCTTTGAAAATGATGTGTAATCATTATAAAGGATTTGGTTGACAATATTAATAAGTTAATGGCATTGATTCTTATATTAATAAATTAAAATCAAGTTTAGACACTTAAACTAATCTTATTTTCCCTTTATGATAAAATTTGATTTAAATTTAGAATTAAATATGTGATATGGTTCCTTTTATACAAGTATCACTTGTTAATGATCATCTTTATCAATGGATTTTGAATTATTTTATATTGTTTGTGGGAGTTGTCACAAAATAATATATGTAAATGATATGGAATCATTGTCAGATATTTTGTCTGCAATTATAATATAATTATGATTATCTTTTTCAAAAGGATATTTTGATATCAATAAATCTTAAATTATTTATCACATATAAAAGTATCACATTTTAGTTATTTATATTATATATATATGACGATGATGTGTAATAATTATAAGATTTAGGCCACAATTATAAGCATGGTTTTCTTTCCTAAAAAGATATTTTGATGTTAACAAATTTTAAATTATTGATGTGATATGATTCCTTATATACAAGGATGACATATGATCATCATTTTGACACCTCTATATATATGTTATCGTAATTTTCATCTAAATAATATCAAACTAAGTTAAGCCATTAGTGCTAATTTTATTTTTAATTTTGTATATAAATAAATTTAAAAATAAAATTATATGAGATGTAATTCCTTTTATAAAAGTATTACATGGTATCATATTTTTGAATGAATTTTAAATTATTTATATTATGTTATATACATAATGCATATGAAGATGATTTAAAATTATTGAAAGGGTCTCAGTCCACAATTATTAGATATTAATGGCATTGATTCCCACACGAATAAAGTAACATCAGGTTTAACTACTTTTACAAATCTTATTTTTCCTTTAAGTAAAAATTAGATTTAAATTTAAAATTAAATATGTGATGTGATTCCATTTGTACAAGTATCACATGTTAATGATCATCTTTGTCAATGAATCTTGAATAATTTTATATTGTATGTGAAAGTTCTTATAAAATAATATATGAAAATGATATGTAATCATTGTAAGAAATTTAGTCCACAATTATAATATATTCATGATCATCTTTTTTAAAAGGATATTTTGATATCAATAATTCTTGAATTATTTATCACATATAAAAGTATCACATCTTAATAATTTATATTGCATATATATAGGGATGATTTGTAATAATTATAAGATTTAGTTCACAACTATAAACATGGTCATCATTCTCAAGAGGATATTTTGATGTCAACAAATCTTAAATTATTTATGTGATATAGTTCTTTATATACAAGGATCATATATGATCATCATTTTGGCAGCTATATATATGTGATAGTAATTTTCATCTAAATAAAGTCAAATTAGGTTAAGCCACTTGTGCTAATTTTATTTTTAACATTATATACAAATAAATTTAAAAATAAAATTATATATGATGTAATTACTTTTATTCAAGTATTACATGATACCATCTTTTTCAATGAATACTAAATTATTTATATTATATTTTATCCAAGAAAATATATGAAGATGATATATAATCATTGTAAAGGACTTGATTCATAATTATCACTTGTTAATGATATTAATTCACATCTAAATAAAGTAAAATCAAGTTTAACCTATAATATTACTTTAATTTTTATTTTATCTATAAATTAAATTTAAAAATAGAATTAAAAATGTGATGTGATTCCTTTTATATAAGTTTCACATTTTAATGATATTCTTTATCAATGGATCCTTAATTATTTTAAATTCTATGAGAAAGTTCCCATAAAAAAATATTTTAAAGTGATATGTAATTTTTGCAAGAAATTTAGTTTGCATTTATAATATATTCCTGATCATCTCTTTTAAATGGATATTTTGATATCAATAAATTTTAATTTTTTATCACATATAAAAGTATCACTTCTTAATTATTTATATTATGTATACCTAGGAAAGATGTATAATGATTATAAGATTGAGTCCATAACAATAAATATGGTTATCTTTCCCAAAAGAATATTTTAATGTCAACAAATTGTAAATAATTTATGGGATATGATTCTTTATATACAAGGTGTCACGACCGAAAATTAGGGGTTGTGACTGGCGCATGACCTTAGGGTAAAATATAACCATATAGGCCATGCTAGCTTAACATATTGAAAAATGACTTGTAACCTGTTTCAAACTCAAGTGGGTATATGCCCACAACATAAACACTAACATTTCACATACACATTGTCCCACACGGACTTTCACATTTTTTTTAACATTCACCTATTAGTTCATGTATATAATAACATAAAATCCATATCATTTAGCAACCAAACAATCCTTTCCCAATATAACAAAATGCATACATATAAGTCTACAGAAGCATGCCCTGCTTGTGGGTTTAATGGAGCATATCTAAGAGTATACAAAATTTACAACTTTAAAAAAAAAATACACAAAGTTCTATATCAAGCCCACATGAACAATGTGTGGCTCACCATAAGAGAATGCTCTTCTCTCTTTAAGGAGTTGTAGATGAAGGACCTGGAGCCAAATCTCTATTTGAAAAATATTACAAACAAAAAAGTGAGTTGTGGACTCAATGAATAGATAATATGAATTTCCAACGGAAATGGGACAAGCCATGGCATGAGTTTTTCCTAAAAAAATTAGTTAAATAACTTTTCAATATCAAAAGATATCAAAAGAGTTATGTAATCATATTTGACAAAATGACAATTGAAATATCCCTTAGAAGTAAAATATTAAAACATAAGTTCAAGCTAAGAAGTAGATAGTAGATTCTTGAATCATGATAATTTATCATAGATATAGAATTATGGTAAAAATTTCAGTATAACTTATTCATGATAAATAAGTAATCATAATTAAAGTCAATGAGTTTTAAAAATACATAAACCATTAAAATCACACTTTAAGGTGGGAGATTTCTAGTTATGATTAATAAACATGAGCATTCCACTCATGAATTAATACTTTCATGAGAGCTTTCAGCTCTAAGGCAACCTATTAGGCTACCATAAACCAATCCACATGTGTTGGCCGACACATGGGGTTAGCAACTCTCCTGCTAATTGGGGTTCAAACCAAGGTGCACCCAGGCTAATGTCATTACAGCTGTTTGCTACCATTTCCAACTAGTCTTATCCCCAAAACAAGTTTATAAAAATAGCAAAACACCATATATGTATATAAACAACAGTTATATGAGAAAATTATTAGAAATAGATAGTTTCATACATCAACAATTTAAAACAATCTCAAACCATACTCCTTTCAACTATGTGTAGTTCACCAAGGCTTTCAATCATGGTATTCAACATCTCCAATATCATATCATTCCAAACTCATCAAAAATCGAATTTTACAAGCATATGTGAAACTTCAACACATTATCCATTAATCCATAATAATCTTTCAAAGAACATTATACAATAAGATTCCAATAGTATACCATTTCAAAAATAAGTCACGTAAATCAATTTCCTCATCATAAAGTCATTTTAGTATCATTCTTAATCATTATAGTTTAAAGAACTTTTAAAGTTCTTGTCCTAAGAGTGCCTAGAGCTCTACACATATATGGAATTAAAATGCATAGAAATTAATGACAATTAATAATTTAATTAAAATTAATATTCAAAGTATAAAAAAGTTGAAAATTATATAAAAATATGAAAATACACATTATCTACTCACAAATTGGCCAAAATGCTCAAGTTAATTTCTTCCTACTTCTTGAACCACCAATGCCACTAGGAAATGTTCCTTGACCTTGAGCAAGTAATCAAACAATAATTCAAACACAAATCAACACTTAATTTCATTATCAAGCTTCCTATTTCAAAAATTCCCAAATTTCACACTATAGACATAACCTAAAAACAAACTAAACTTTACTATCTACTAACTAATTTAAGCTAATCTAACTCTTAATTAAGAGAATGAAGCTTGGGAATTACCTTATTAAGCAAAAGAGAAGAAATTTCAGAGCTTCTGCCCAAAACCCCCAAATTTTGAAACCAACAGTGGAATTCATGAAATAACAGATGCAACAGCAAGAAACGAAGAGAAAGTAGAAGGAGATGTGTGGAAACGTGAAGAAAAGGGAGTTGTCTTGCATGGTTAGTTGTAGAAGCCGAAGAAGAAGGGAAAAGCGTGTGCTCTGCCTTGCTGCTGCTGTGATCTTGTGTTTCTATTTTTGCTTTATTTTGTTTTGTTTTTAGGATTCTATTTCGGGTTGGGTTCAAGGGCTTTCCAGGTCTGGGTCTGCTAGGCGGTTTGGGCGAGTCTAAGTCTGTGTTGGGTCACGGGTTTAGGGTTTCAGTACACAAGGTCACAGGTTCAACAACTTATTTACAAGTAAATATCCTTATTTCCCCTTTAACACTTTACTTTCCATTTACTTAAGACATAAATGTAAATAAGGAAATACCCCTCATTTGGATTAAAAAATTAAAAAAATTCAAAACTCCAAAGAATAAAAATTTAGATTTTAGGTTTTAGTTCAAAATGTCAAATTTTAAAAAATTTTAAAAATAGCGTCTTTTCAAAATAGTCCTTTTAGGCCTCTAAAAATCACTCTTTGATGTAAAAATACAAGAGGAACAATTACTGAAATTTTTTATTTTTAAATAATACATATTTCACATAACCCTCTAAGGAAGGTACTCAGACTTCGAAAAAATCTTTGAAATTCTAACAGACTCAGCTTTGTTTGTGAAATTAAACTAAACAAGAGTATAAATTAAATTAAATACTTTCAACAAGTTGAAAAATAAATAGTTTAAGACCATTTAAGGTAATCCCAAGTTCATATCAAAGCTATCTAGTCGTATTCTTATGCTATAATGATTCTATATTACCTATTAATGGTAGGGTTGTTACACAAGGATCATATATGGTTATCATTTTGATACCTTTATATATATTATGGTAATTTTCATCTAAATAAAGTCAAATCAAGTTAAGCCACATGTTCTAATTTCATTTTTAACATTATATGAGAATGTATTTAAAAATAAATTTATTTAGGATGCAATTCCTTTCATTCAAGTGTTACATAGTATCATCTTTTTCAATGATCTTTAATTATTTATATTATGTTATATACACAAAGCATATAAAGATGATGTGTAATCGTTGTAAGCGATTTGGTCCACAATTATCACATGTTAATGGCATTAATTCTTATATGAATAAAGCAAAATCATGTTTAGCCACTTGTACTAATCTTATTTTTGTTTTATCTAACAATTAGATTAAATAATAGAATAAAAAATGTGATTTGATTCTTTTTATACAAGTATCACATGTTGATAATAATCTTTATCAATCGATGCTAAATTATTTTATTTTGCATGTGAAAGTTCTTAAAAAATAATATATGAAAATGATATATGATCATTTCAAAAATTTAGTCCACAATTATAAAATATTCATGATCATCTATTTCAAAGGATATTTTGATATCAATAGATCTTAAATTATTTATCACAATAAAAGCATCACAACTTAATTATTTGTATTGTATATACATGAGGATGATCTGTAATAATTTTAAGATTTAGTTCATAACTATAAGCATAGTTATCTTTCTCAAAAGGATATTTTGATGTCGATAAATCATAAATTATTTATGTGATGTGATTCCTTATATACGAGGATCACATATGGTTACCATTTGGACACCTCTATATATATGTGATGAAAATTTTGATCTAAATAAAGTCAAATCAAGTCCAGCCACTTGTGTTAATTTTATTTTAACATTGTATATGAATTAATTTAGAAATAAAATTATATGTGATGTAATTCCTTTTGTTCAAGTATTACATGGTATCATCCTTTTCAATGAATCTTAAGTTATTTATATTGTATTATATGCAAAATGTAAATGGAGATGATGTTTAATCATTGAAAGAGACTTGGTCCACAATTATCACATTTTAATAGTATTGATTCTCATATATATATAAAGTTAAATCATGTTTAGCGACATATACAAATCTTATTTTTCCTTAATGTAAAAATTAGATTTAAATTTAGAATTAAATATGTGATGTGATTCCTTTTATAAAAATATCACATGTTAATAATCATCTTTATCAGTGAATCTTGTATTATTTAAAATTTTATGAGAAAGTTTTCATAAAATAATAAATGTAAGTGATATGTAATTATTGAAAGAAATTTAGTCCGTAATTATAATATATTTGTGATCATCTCTTTCAAAAGGATATTTTCATATCAATAAATCTTAAATTATTTATCATATATGAAAGTATCACATCTTAATTATTTGTATTGTATATACATGGGGATGATGTATAATAATTATAAGATTTAGTCCACAACTATGAACATGGTTATCTTGCTCAAAAGGATATTTTAATGTTAACAAATATTAAATTATTTATTTGATATGATTTCTTATAGACAAGGATCACATAAGGCCATCATTTTGACACCTATATTTACATATATGTGATGATAATTTTTATCTAAATAAAGTCAAATCAAGTCAAGCCACTTATGCTAATTTTATTTTTAACATCATATATGAATAAATGTAAAAATAAAATTATATGTGATGTAATTCCTTTTCTTCAAGTATTATGTGATATCATCTTATTTAATGAATCTTAAATTATTTATATTATATTATATATAAAATATATATGGAGATGATGTGTAATTATTGTATGGGATTCATTCCATAATTATCACATGTTAATGGCATTGACTCTCATATAAATAAATTAAAATTAAGTTTAGCTACTTATACTAATCTTATTTTTATTTTGTCTAATAATTAGATTTAATAATAAGGTTAAAAATGTGATGTGAATATAGTTACAAGTATCACTTGTTAATGATAATCTTTATCAATAAATCATGAATTATTTTATATTATATATGAAAGTTCTCATAAAATAATATATGAAAATGATATGTAATTATTTTAGAAATTTAGTCCATAAAATATAACATATTTATAATAATCTTTTTTCAAAGGATATTTTGAAATCAATAAATCTTAAATTATTTATCACAATAAAAGTATTATATCTTAATTATTTGTATTGTATATACAAGAGGATGTTATGCAATAATTTTAAGATTTAGTCCACAACTATAAGCATGGTTATTTTTCTTAAAAGGATATTTTGATGCGACCAAATTTTAAATTATTTATGTGATATGATTCTTTATATACAAAGGCCATATATGGTCATCATTTTGGCACCTCTATGTATATGTGATGGTAATTTTCATCCAAATAAAGTTAAATCAAATCAAGCCACTTAAGCTAATTTTATTTCTAACATTGTATACAAATAAATTTATGAAAAAAATTATATGTGATGTAATTCTTTTCATTCAGGTATTACATAATATTATCTTTTTTAATGAATTTGAAATCATTTATATTATGTTATATACACAATGCATATCAAGATAATGTGTAATCATTGTAAGGGATTCGGTCCATAATTATCATATATTAATGGCATTGATTCACATATAAATAAAGTAAAATTAACTTTAGTCACTTATACTAATCTTATTTTCCCATTATGTAAAAATAAGATTTAAATTTAGAATTAAATATGTGATGTGTTTCCTTTTTTACAAGTATCACATGTTAATAATCATCATTATCAATGGAAGTTGAATTATTTTATATTTTATGTGAAAGTTATCATAAAATAATATATGAAAACAATATGTAATTAGTGTAAGGAACTTAGTCCATAATTATAATATATTCATGATCATCTTTTTCAAAAAGAAAATTTGATATCAATAAATCTTAAATTATTTATCACGTATAAAAGTATCATATCTTAATTATTTGTATTATATATACAAAAGGATGATGTGTAATAATTATAAAATTTAGTCTAAAACTATAAACATGGTTATCTTTCTCAAAAGGATATTTTGATGTTAACAAATCTTAAATTATTTATACGATATGATTCTTTATATACAAGTATCATATGGTCATCATTTTGACACCTTTATATGTATGTGATGGTAATTTTCATATAAATAAATTCAAATCAAGTTATGCCACTAGTGCAAATTTTATTTTTAACATTGTACATTAATAAATTTAAAAATGAAAATTATAAGTGATGTAATTCTTTTTATTCAAGTATTACATGGTATCATCTTTTTCAAAGAATCATAAACAATTTACATGCACTTTGTATATGTAGATGAAGTGTAATTATTGTAAAGGACTCGATCCTCAATTATCATAGGTTAATGGCATTGATTTTCACATAAATAAAGTAAAATCAAATATAGCTACTTAAATTAATCTTATTTTTTCTTTATCTAAAAATTAGATTTAATAATAAAATTAAAAATTTAATGTGATTCCTTTGTCAGTGGATCTTGAATTATTTTATATTGTATATTAAAGTTATCATAAAATAATATATGAAAATGATATGTAAACATTGTAAGAAATTTAGTATGATATTATAATATCTTCATGATCATCTTTTTCAAAAAGATATTTTGATATCAATAAATCTAAAATTACTTATCACATATAAAATATCACATCTAGATTATTTCTATTGTATATACATGAGAATGATGTGTAATAATTATAAGATTTAGTCCACAACTATAAAGAGGGTTATCTTTCTTGAAAGTATATTTTGATGTTAAAAAGGATCAAATTATTTATGTGATATGATTCCTTATATATAAAAGTCACATATGGTCATTATTTTGACACCTTTATATATATGAGATAGTAATTTTTATCTAAATAAAGTAAAATTAAGTTAAGCCACTTTTGCCAATTTTATTCTTAATATTGTATACAAATAAATTTAAAAATAAAATTGTATGTGATGTAAATTCTTTTATACAAGTATTACATAGTATCATCTTTTTTAGTGAATCTTAAATTATTTATATTATATTATATTATATTATATACAAAATATATATGAAGATGATGTATTATCATTATAAGAGACTCGATCCACAATTACCACATGTTAATGGCATTGATTCTCATATAAATAATATAAAATCAAATCTAGCCACTTATACTAATCTTATTTTTGCTTTATTTAAAAATTAGATATAAAAATAGAATTAAAAATGTAATGTGATTCCTTTTATACAAGTATCACATGTTAATGATAATTTTTATCAATGGATCTTAAATTATTTTATATTGTACGGGAAAGTTTTTATAAAATAATATATGAAAATGATATGTAATCATTGTAAGAAATTTAATCCCCAATTGTAATATATTCATGATCATCTTTTTCAAAAGAATATTTTGATATTAATGAATCTTAATTTATTTATCACATAGAAAAGTATCACATCTTATTTTTAATAAAGTTAAATCAAGTTAAACCACTAGTGCCAATTTTATTTTTAACATTGTATACATTGTATATGAATGTATTTAAAAATAAAATTTTATGTGATGTGAATCCTATCATAAAAGTATTACATGGTATCATCTATTTCATTGAATCTTAAATTATTTATATTATATTATATACAAAATGTATATAAAAATGATATATAATTGTTGTAAGCGACTTGGTCCACAATTATCACATGCTAATGGTATTGATTCTCATATAAATAAAGTAAAATCAAGTTTAGCCATATAGACTAATCTTATTTTTCCATGATGTAAATATTATATTTAAATTTGGAATTAAATATGTGATGTTATTCTTTTTATGCATGTGTCACATGTTAATGATAATTTTTATCAAGGGATCTTGATTTATTTTGTATTGTATGAGAAAGTTCTTGTAAAATAATATATGAAAATGATATGTAATCATTGTAAGTAATTTAGTCTGCAATTATAATATATTTATGATCATCTTTTTTAAAAGAATATTTTGATATTAATAAATCTTAAATTATTTATCACTTATAAAAGTATTACATTTTAATTATTTATATTGTATATACATAAGGATGATGTGTAATAATTATAAGATTTAGTCTACAACTATAAACATGGTTATCTTTCTGAAAAGGATATTTTGATTACAACAAATCTTAAATTATTTATGTGATATGATTCCTTATATACAAAGATGACATATGATCATCATTTTAATACCCCTATATATATGCGATGGAAAATTTCATCTAAATAAAAATAAATCAAGTTAAGCCACTTGTACCAATTTTATTTTTAACACTGTATATGAATAAATTTAAAAATAAAACTATATGTTATATAATTCCTTTCATTCAAGTATTACATGGTATCTTCCTTTTTTATCAAATCTTAAATTATTTATATTATGTTATATGTAATATGCATTTAAAGATGATGTGTAATCATTGCAAAGGACTCGATCCATAATTATCACTTATAAATGGCATTGATTCCCATACAAATAAAGTAAAATCAACTTTAGCCACATATACTAATCTTTTTTTCCTTATTGTAAAAATTAGATTTAAATTTAGAATTAAATATGGGATGTGATTTCTTTTATCCAAGTATTATATGTTAACGATCATCTTTATCAATGGATCATGAATTATTTTATAATGTAGGAGAAAGTATTCATAAAATAGTATATGAAAATAATATGTAATCATTGTAAGAAATTTAGTCTACAATTATAATATATTCATGATCATCTTTTTCAAAATGATATTTTGATATCAATAATACTTGAATTATTTATCACATATAAAAGTATCACATCTTAATAATTTATATTACATATACATGGGGATGATTTGTAATAATTATAAGATGTAGTTCATAACTATAAATATGGTTATCATTCTCAAGAGGATATTTTGACATCAACAAATCTTAAATTATTTATGTGATATGATTTCTTATATACAAGGATCACATATGGTCATCATTTTAACACCTATATATATGTGTGTGTGTGTGTGTGTGTGTGTGATAGTAATTTTCATCTAAATAAAGTTAAATCAGGTTAAGCTATTAGAGCTAATTTTATTTTTAACATTATATATGAATAAATTTAAAAATAAAATTATATGCAATGTAAATACTTTTATTCAATTATTAATGGTATTAATTCTCATCTAAATAAATTAAAATCAAGTTTAACCTTGTGTATCAATCTTATTTTTGCTTTTTCTAAAAATTAAATTTAAAAATAGAAATAAAATTGTGATGTGATTCCTTTTATATAAGTATCACATGTTAATGATCATCTTTACCAATGGATCTTGAATTATTTTATATTGTATTGAAAAGTTCATATAAAATAATATATGAAAATAATATGTAATCAATGTAAGAAATTTTGTCCACAATTATAATATACTTTTAATCATCTTTTTCAAAAGAATATTTTGATATCAACAAATCTTAATTTATTTATTACATATTAAAGTATCACATCTTAATTATTTATATTGTATCTACCTAGGAATGATGTGTAATAATTAGAAGATTTAGCCTGCAAATATAAATATGGTTATCTTTCTCGAAAGGATATTTTGATGCCAAAAAATTATAAATTATTTATGGGATATAATTTCTTATATATAAGGATCATATATGGTTATTATTTTGATATGTTTATATGTATGTTAAGGTAATTTTCATTTAAATAAAGTCAAATTAAGTTAAGCTGCCTGTGCTAATTTTATTTTTTACAATGTATATGAATAAATTTAAAAATAAAATTATTTGTGAAGAATTCTTTTCATTCTAGTATTGCATGGTATCATCTTTTTCAATAAATCTTAAATTATTTTTTTTATGTTATATACACAAAGCATATGAAGATAAGGAGTAATCATTGTAAGGGACTTGGTCCACAATTATCACATATTAATGGCTTTGATTCTTATATAAATAAACTAAAATCAAGTTTAGCCACGTATACTAATCTTATTTTTCCTTAATATAAAAATTAGTTTTAAATTTAGAATTAAATATTTGATGTGATTCTTTTCATCCAAGTATTACATGTTAATGATCATCTTTATTAATGGATCTTGAATTATTTTATTTTGTATAAGAAATTTCTCATAAAATAATATATGAAAATGATATATAATCATTGTAAGGAATTCAGTCTGCAATTATAATATATTTATGATCATTTCTTTCTAAAGGATATTTTGATATCAATAAATCTTAAATTATTTATCACATCTTAATTATTTTTATTGTATATACATGAAGATGATGTGTAATAATTTTAAGATTTAGTCCAAAACTATAAACATGGTTATCTTTTTCAAAAGGATGTTTTAATTTCAACAAATCTTAAATTATTTATGTGATATGATTTCTTATATACAAGGATCACATAAGGTCATCATTTTTACACCTTTATATATATGTGATGGTAATTTTCATCTAAATAAAGTTAAATCAAGTCAAGTCAAGCCACTTATGCTAATTTTATTTTTAACAATGCATACGAGTAAATTTAAAAATAAAATTATATGTGATTAAATTCCTTTTATTCAACTATTACATGGTATCATCTTATTCAATGAATATTAAATTATTTATATTATATTATATACAAAATATATATAAAGATGATGTGTAATTATTGTAAGGGACTCAATCCATAATTATCACATGTTAATGGCATTGATTCTTATATAAAGTAAAATCAAGTTTAGCCACTTATACTAATCTTATTTTTGCTTTATCTAAAAATAAGATTTAAAAATAGAATTGAAAATATGATGTGATTCCTTTTATACAAGTAACATAAGTTAATGATCATCTTTATTAAAGGATCTTGAATTTTTTTTTTATTGTATGTGAAAGTTTTCATAAAATAATATATGAAAATGATATGTAATTATTATAAATTTAGTCTGCAGTTATAATATATTCATGATTAACTTTTTCAAAAGGGTATTTTGATATCCATAAATCTTAAATTATTTATCACATATAAAAGTATCATATCTTAACTATTTATATTGTATATATATGAAGATGATGTGTAATAATTATAAGATTTAGTATACAACTATAAGCATGATTATCTTTCTCAAGAGGATATTTTGATGTCAACAAATCTTAAATTATTTATATGATATGATTCTTGATATACAAGGATCACATATGGTTATCATTTTGACTCCTCTATATATATGTGATGGTAATTTTTATCTAAATAAATTCAAATCAATTTAAGCCACTTATGCTAATTTTATTTTTATCATTATGTATGAATAAATTTTAAAATAAAATTATATATGATGTAATTCCTATCATTCAATTATTTCATGGTATCATCTTTTTTAGTGAATCATAAACTATTTATATTATTTTAAATGCACATTGCATATGAAGATGATGTATAATTATTGTAAGGGATTCTGTTTACAACTATCACAAGTTAATGGCATTGATTCTCATGTAAATAAAATAAAATAAAATTGTCACAACCCATCCTGATCATGACCGGTATGGATCTCATTACTGGTTTTCTCAAACCTTAACAACTTTCACTCTTTTTTAAAACCTAATGAGAGTTTTCAAATTTTAGGAGACTTGAAAATTTATTGAAAATTTTTATGAAAAATCGGGCATAGTCTTCCCTATTTTTGAACACTTCCCGAGGGTTACATGCACTAATTATATAAAACATGTGAATTTCTAGATATGATAGCAATCAATATTTACATAGTACAATACATATTCACTTATACACATTCAACAAAGTAACACCACATAAATCAACATTTTTTATTCCCAACTGTCAAATCTACCCCAAGTTTTAGGTGGTCTTGATTCTCCATGGATGTAATAAACTCAAATATGCTCATCATAACTTGGCGATGTCTGTCTATTTCAAAGATTGCCAACTACTTTACTTTTAGCTTCTCTTTTTTCCTATTTGAAATTTTACAAAGATAATTATAATTACATTGGATTCAATCATTTCCAGTTCAAATTTCTATTTGATATCTAATCATGATATTTTAATCTTCTATATAATAATTTCATAATCTTTGTAGGAAACTAAAAATGTGTTATAATATGAAGACTTTCAAGTTAAAATTGTATAGGTGAAATATCAAGACGTAATATTATGAAAAGTAACTTTTAGTTGTACTTTATAATTTTATATCATTACTTCTTGTATTTTATAGTATTAACTCTTGGTATTAAAATATGTCACTCTATCAAGATTTCCATATCATCTTCATTCTAGAAGAATTATTAATATTTAGTAACCTTGAAAGATCCCCTTTTTTTACTACTCTAGTTATAATACCTAGTTTCAAGAATTTCATTTCACATGAATGGGTTTTTTTTTGAATCATGAATGCTTTATGTTACTCTAATCCTCCTATCTAACAATTGATATAAATAAATTCCAATTTCCCAAGCCATTACTGTATGCCCAAAATATCCATATCTGATTTCTTTTTGGATCATACTCAAGTCTAATATTCCAAATTTATATTTCATTCATCTCATTTTAACATTTTTCTGCATGAAATTCCATTTTGCAGAAGTATTATTGTTCTTCTCAAAATATACAAAATGGGTTTTCTTGATTCTTGCATGAATCTGCTATAATACTGAAACAAAATATTCTATTTATACTTTCATCTTACTTTCTAAGCATTTTATAACATAAAACTTTATATTCTGCATATATATATATATCATATGAGCTAAAATATCCAAATATGTTTTTCTTAAATCTGCCAACATAATATCATAAATATTAAATTTTTATGATGTATTCTTGCTCACTAGTATCTGAAGAATTTAACTTCAGCTCGCTGGCGCCGGAAGCCCACCGGACCACTAGTGAATAACACGAAACAACAGCTCCCTTGTTGCTGTGCTGACATTGCATTGCACGGCTTCTCTACTCCAACCAACAATGGTGGCTGGCCGGAAATGCTCAAAGCGGCAATGGTACTCCGTTAAGCTCCCATGTACGCTGCCATTTGCAGAGGCTTTTTGCTGGCAAACAAGGCAGTCATCGGGCCACAGTTCGTGACACAGCAGCGCGATCCAATGGTTTCCAGTTTACTAGATGCGATGCTGTCGAAAAGAAAGAAGAAGGAAAGTAAACCAGAGGAGAAAGAGTGATGAGCAGGTTCGGGACAGGGACCAAAAAAATGTAGAAATCGATACTGTGCTATACTGGAATAAAAAGAAAGAAAACTGACGAGAGTGAGAAGAAGTGGCGGATAAGGGAGTGGAGAAGCTAGCCAGAATAAAGAAAAGGGGAAGGTTACGGTGTCTTTGCGAAATTAGGATTTTGGAACCTTGGATATGTGTCAAGATGCTGCCTTGTCATGTCTTAGTGTGACAAAGTAATCTATTTTTATATTGAACTAACAGAGTTTAGGAAAAATTATAAATGATGCCTAGCTTTTAAGAGTCTTGAAGTTCGAGATAGTAGTCTTATTTTTTTTTTCTTTCCCTAGTCATGTCCTTGTCAGCCTCTCAGTCATTCGTGACTGAGCTCACACTTTTAAAGACTAAAAAATAATGAAATATTTACATGTATGATATGTACACACACATATATAAAAATTATAAATTAATAATTATAAAATATTAATTTATAAATATATAATTTAATAATTATTTTGTATAAATTTTTAAAAAATATTTAAAAAATATGTACTATCCACAAATATTATAAATATAAATCTCTCTTAAATAAAAATTTTGAAATTATTGAATTAAAATATAAGTGAAAATATAATTTTTTAATTTTAATTTTATAAGAAAAATATATAAAATAAAAAATTTAGAAAGGAATTTTTAATTTTAATAACTTAAGATTTATTATAATACTATCTTATTGACCATTATCTCCTCTCTTATGAAGTGGATAATTTTATATAAAATTAAATATATAAGAGGAAACTTTTGAATAGGTCATATAATCCATTTAAAATATTCAAATATAGTATAATTCTTATTTATATAATTTATCCTATATTATTAAATTATTAAAAATAAATAATTTGGCAAATAATATAATTATAATAATTTATATATAATAAATAATATTATATTTGTTATATTATATATTTATATTTTGTTATATATTTTATTATATAATTTGGATATATTTAATGCAAAGTATTGATTAATGATATAATGTTTGTTGTCATTTTTTGAATAAAAAATTAAATTGCATTTAACATATTGTATAAAATTTGATAATATAGGATAAATTATATAAATAGGACTTATACTATATTTGAACATTTTAAATAGATTATATAACCTATTCAAAAGTCTCCTCTTATATATTTAATTGTATATAAAATTATCCATTCTATAAGAGAGGAGACAAGGGTTAATAGGATAATATCATAATAAATCTTAAGTTATTAAAATTAAAAATTCTTTTTTAAGTTTAGTCTCTTATATATTTTTATTATAACCATGTAATTATATTTTTAATTATAATATATTCATAATTATCTTTTTCAAAAGGATATTTTGATATTAATAAATCTTAAATTATTTGTCACATATAAAAGTATCTCATCTTAGTTATTTATATTGTATATACATAAGGATCATGTGTAATAACTCTAGGATTTAGTCTATAACTATAAACATAGTTCTCATTCTCTAGAAAATTTTTTGATGTTAACAAATCTTAAATTATTTATATGATATGATTCCTTATATACTAGGATTCCATATGGTCATTATTTCGAAACCTCTATATATATGTCCAGGCTATTTTCATCTAAATAAAGTCAAATCAAATTATGCCACTTGTGCTAATTTTATTTTTAATATTGTATACAAGTATATTTAAAAATAAAATTATATGTGATGTAATTGCTTTTATTCAAGTACAACATGGTATCATCTTCTTCAATGAATTGTAAACTATTTATATTATATTATATATAAAATGTATATGATGATGATGTGTAATCATTGTAAGGGACTCGGTCTAGAATTATCTCTTTTTAATGGTATTAATTCTTATCTAAATAAAGTAAAATCATATTTAATCTCTTAGATAAATCTTAATTTTGCTTTATCTAAAATAAAATTTAAAAATGGAATTAAAATTGTAATTTGATTCCTTTTATATAAGCATCACATATTAATGATCATCTTTAACAATGGATCTTAAATTATTTTATATTATAAATGAAAGTTCTTATAAAGTAATATATGAAAATTATATCTAATTATTATAAGAAATTTAGTCCACAATTATAATATATTCATGATCATCTTTTTTAGAAGGATATTTTGATATCAATAAAACTTAAATTATTTGTTACATATAAAAGTATCATATAACAAATATTTTTGTCGTATATACGCGATGAACATGGGTAATAACTGTAAAATTTAGTCAAAAACTTTAACATGATTATTATTCTCATGAGAATATTTTGATATCAACAAATCTTAAATTATTTATGTGATATGATTCCTTATATACAAGGATCTCATATGGTCATCATTTTGATACCTCTATATATATGTACTGGTAATTTTGATATAAATAAAGTCAAATCAGGTCAAGTCAATTGTGCTAATTTTTTAAAAAATTGTATACAAATAAGTTTAAAAATAAAATTATATATTATGTAATTCATTTTATTCAAGTGTTACATGGTATCATCTTTTTGAATGAATCTTCAATTATTTATATTATATTATATACACAATGAAAATGAAGATGATGTGTAATAATTATAAGGAACTCAGCCTACAATTATCATATGTTAATTACCTTGATTCTCACATAAATAAAGTAAAATCAAGTTTAGCAACTTATCCTAAACTTAATTTTACTTTATGTAAAAATTACTTTTAAATTTAGAATTAAATATGTGATGTGATTCCTTTTATACAAGTGTCACATGTTAATAATCATCTTTATCAATGGATCTTGAATTATTTTATATTGTATGTGAAAGCTCTCATAAAATAATATATGAAAATGATATGTAATCATTGTAAGAAATTTTGTCTACAATTATAATATATTCATGATCATTTTTTTCAAAAGGATATTTTTAAATCAATAAATCCTAAATTATTTATCACATATAAAAGTATCATGCCTTAATTATATATATTGTATATACATGAGGATGATGTGTGATAATTAGAAGATTTAGTCCACAACTATAAACATGATTATCTTTCTTAAGAGAATATTTTGATGTCAACAAATTTTAAATTATTTATGTGATGTGATTCTTTATATACAAGGATCACATATGGTTATCATTATGACACCTCTATATATATGTGATAGTAATTTTCATCTAAATAAAGTCAAATCAAGTAAAGCCACTTGTGTTAATTTTAATTTTAATGTTGTATACAAATAAATTTAAAAATAAAATTATATGTGATGTAATTCCTTTTATTCAAGTATTGCATGGTATCATCTTTTTCAATGAATCATATAATATTTTTATTGTATTATATACACAATGTATATGAAGATGATGGGTAATCATTGTATGGGACTTAACCTACAATTATCACATGTTAATGGTATTGGTTCTCATATAATAAAGTAAAATTGAGTTTAGTCACTTATACTAATCTTATTTTTACTTTATGTAAAAATTAGATTTAAATTTAGAATTAAATATATGATGCGATTCCTTTTATTCAAGTATCACATGGTAATGATCATGTTTTTCAATGGATCTTGAATTATGTTATATTATATGTGAAAGTTCTCATAAAATAATATTTGGAAATAATATGTAATCATTGTAAGAATTTTTTTCTGCAATTATAATATATTCATGATAATCCTTTTCAAAAGGATATTTTGATATCAATAAATCTTAAATCATATATCACATATAAAAGTATCAGATCTTAATTATTTATACTATGTATACATAGGGATCCTATGTAATAACTATAAGATTTAGTCCATAACTATAAACATAGTTATCTTTCTCAAAAGGATATTTTGATGTCAACAAATCTTAAATTATTTATGTGATATGATTCCTTATATACAAGGGTCAGATATGGTCATCATTTTAACACCTCATATTTGTAATGGTAATTTTCATCTAAATAAAGTCAAATCATGTTAAGCTACTTGCACTAATTTTATTTTTAATATTGTATACAAATGAATTTAAAAATAAAATTATATGTGATGTAATTCTTTTTATTCAAGTATTGCATAGCATCATCTCTTTCAATGAATCTTAAATTATTTATTTTATATTACATCTTAATAACATTAATTCTCATCAAAATAAAGTAAAATCAAGTTTAACCTCTTTTTTTAATCTCATTTTTACTTTGTTTAAAAATTAGATTTATATTTACAATTAAAAATGTGATGTGATTCTTTTTATGCATATCACGACCAAAAACTCAGGGTCGTAACTGGTGCATGACCTTAAGGGAAAAACACAACCATATAGGTCATGCAAGCCTAAAATATCATAGATTAATTTGTAACCTATTTCAAACTCAAGTGGGCATATGACCATTACACATTCTCTAATTTTTCACATTCATATAGTCCTACACGGACTTTCTCATTTTTCAACATTGACTTATTAACCCATATATTAACTAAATAATCCTTCACAATCTATAACAAGATAGATATTTATAAATATTAACAAAGCATGCACTACTCGTGTGTCACGACTAGAAACTAAGGGTTATAATCGGTGCATGACCCTAAGGGAAAAACACAACCAAATAGGCCATACTAGCATAAAATGTCATAGGATAACTTATAACCTATTTCAAACTTAGGAGAGCATATAACCATTATACATTCATTAATTTTTCACTTGCATATAATCCTATACAAACTTTCTTATCTTTCAACATTCAGATAACCCTTCACAATTATAACAAAACACATATATATAAATCAACAGAAGCATGCCTTGCCCATGGGTTTAATGGAGTACATCTAAAAGTATTTAAAATTTTACAACTTTAAAAAATATATAAAAGTTTTACATCAAGTCCACATGAATAAAATGTGTGGCTCACCACAAAAGAATACTCCTCTATCTCTAAAGAGTTGTAGACAATGGACTTGAAAGCAAATCCTTATCTAAAAAATATTACAACAAAAAGAGTGAGTCATTGAGTCAGTGAATAGATAATATAAATTTCCAATAAAAATGGGATAAGCTATAGCACGAGTTTTTCCTTAGAAACAATTAAATAGTTTTTCAATACAAAAAGATATCATAAGAGTTATACAATCATATTTGATAAAATAACAATTAAAATGTTCATTAGAAGTTGAATATTAAAACATAAGTTTCAAGCCAAAAGGTAGATAGTAGGTTCTTTAATCATAGTATAGGAAATTATCATGAACATAGATTTATGGTAAAAATTTCAATACAATATATTCATGATAAATAAGTAATAAAAATCAAAGTTAACAAATTTTAAAATACATAAACCATTAAAATTATACTTTGGGTAGGAGATTTCTAGTTATGATTAACAAACATGAGCATTCCACTCATGAAATAGCAATCTTAAGAGAGTTCTCAGTTTTAAGACAACCCATAATGCTACCATAAACCAATCCATATGTGCTGGCCAACACATAGGATTAGCAACTCCCCTAATTGGGGTTTAAACTAAGGTGCACTAAGGCTAATGTCATCATTACTATTAGCTACAATTTCTAACTAGTCTTCTCCTAAAACAAGTCAAAACAAGTTTATAAAAATAGCAAAACACCTTGTATATATAAAAATAACAATTATATAAGAAAATTACTAGAAAAAAATAATTTCATATATCAGTAGTTTAAATCAATCTCAATCCATATTCTTTTCAACTATGAGTAGCTCATCAAGGCTTTCAACCATGGTAATTAATATTTCCAATATCAAATAATTCTAAACTCATTAAAAATCATTTTTACAAGCATACATGAAAATTCAATACATTATCACTTCATCCACAATAACCTTTCAAAGAACATTATACAATAAGGTTCTAATAATACTCCATTTCAAAATAAATCACATAAATCAATTTCCTCATCATAATATTATTCTAGTACCATTATATATTATTATAACTTAAAAGAAATTTTTAAGATGCTTGTCCCAAGTGTACCTAGTGCTTTAACATATACATGGAATTAAAATACATAGAAAATAAAATCATTAATAAATTAATAATTTAAAAGTATAGAGGAGGTTGAAAAATATATAAAAATACGAAAATATATATTATTTACTCACAAAATTGCCAATGTGCTCGGGTTTGACTTCTTCCTATTTCACGAACCATTGGTGCCACTAGGAAGTATTCTTTAACTTTGTGCAAGCAATCAAATAACAATTCAAATACAAATCAATGCCAATTTGCAACATTGAATTCCTTATTATAAACACCTTAAATTTCACATTCTAAGCATAACCTAAGATCAAGATAATCTTTGCTATCTACTAATTGATCTAAGCTAATCTAACTTCTAAATAAGAGAATGAAACTTGGGAATTGCCTTATTAGGCAAAAGAAAGAACAAAAATAACAAACTAGCAAGAGAAATTTTGAAATCTCTAAACCTTTAAACTAACAAGGGAAATCTCAAAATGAGAAGAGCAACAACAAAAAACATGGAGAAAGTGGAAGAAAATGCATAGAAATGTGAACAACAGAGTTATCTCAAGTGATTAGTAATGGATAAGGAAGAATAAAAGGAGAGCCAAGAAGAAGAGAGGGTTTTATTATGGCTCAATATTATTTTGGTTTTGTTTTTGTTTCTGATTCTATTTCAAGGGAAAAATAGGTTTTCTAGGTACTGGGGTTTTTGGGTCATTGGATGGGGTTTCTGGGTCATGGGTCTAGGTCACAGTTTCAATACTTTATTCATATTTCTACCATTTAAGTAAATGGAGAGTAAAATGATAGCTGGTCCATTTACTTAAGACATAAATGTAAAGAAGGAAATACTCCCTATTTGAATTCAAAAAAATATCAAAAAAATCAAAAGTCTAAAGAATAAAAATCTAGATTTTGGGTTCTAATTCAAAATATTGAATTTTTGAAAATTTTAAAAATAGTATGTTCTCAAAATGGTCATTTTAGGTTTCCAAAAATTCATAAAAAATTGCTCTTTGATGCAAAATTACAAAGGGATAAATACCAAAATATTTATTTTTCAAATAATGCATATTTTATATAGCCTTCCAAGGGAGGTACCCCAGACTTAGAAATTTTTTTTGAATTTTAATAGATTTAACTTTATTTGTAGAATTAAGCTAAATAATAGTATAAATTAAATTAAAATCTTTCAATAAGTTGGAAAAGAAATGGTTTAAGCCCATTTGAGATAATTCCAAGTTCATATCAAAACTATCTAATTATATTTTACTTTATAACAATTTTATGTTACTTATTAACGATAAGGCCATTTCATTCTTCCCGAATTTGTCCTTAAATTTCTTAATACAATTACTAACCTTAATCGCTAAAAAGATATGGATATTTGGATGCATGACATTTTCGAGTTCCTATGTTGCTTCCTCCTCCAAATGGTTTTGCCAAATCACCTTTATTGATACTATTTCCTTTGAACGAACTTTCTTAACTTGCTTATCCACGATGGCCACTAGCTTCTGTTCATAAAACAATTTTTTATCTATTTGAATTAATTGAGGTTGTAACACATGTAAAAGGTCGGATAAGTATTTTTGAAGTATGGAAACATAGAATACTGGATACATATTAGCAAGCTCTAGTAGAAGTGTTAATTAATATACAACCACACCCACTCGCTTAAGAACCTCAAAAGGATCTATGTGCCTCGAACTAAACTTCCTTTTCTTCCTAAATCTCATCACCTCTTTCATAGGAGAAACTCAAAGGAACACATAATCACTAATAGCAAACTCTAGGTCCTTTCTTCGATGGTTAACATAAGCTTTCTGTTTGCTTTGGGCCACTAACAATCTTTCTCTTATCGAGTTTTCTCCATAGGGTCTTGTACCAATTCTAATCATAAAAGTTTAGCTTCACCAACCTTAAACCATCCAATTGGTGACCTATAATGCCTTCCATATAATGCCTTAAAAGGAGCCATTTGAATGCTTGCTTGGTAGCTATTATTGTGACAAACTCAATTAAAGTTAAGTAGTGATCCCAATTCCCTCTAAAGTCTAAAACACAAGCTCTGAGCATGTCCTCCAATGTTTGAATGCTTCTTTCTAATTGTCCATCTATCTGAGAATGAAATGTGGTGCTAAGGTCCATTCTAGTCCCTAAAACTTCTTGAAAAGTTCTCCAAAAATGAATTGTGAAATGTAGTCCACGATTAGATATGATGGATATTAGCACTCTATGAAGTCTAATAATCTCATCAATAAAATTTGAGCATATTGAGCAAAGCCATAAGTGGTCTTCATGAGGATGGAGTGCGTTGATTTAGTCAACCTATCCATAATCACCCAAATAGAGTTAAATCCCTTAGTGGTACAAAGGAACATTATCACAAAATCCATTATGATCATTTCCCACTTCCATTTAGGAATTTCAATGTTCTAGTGTAAACCTATAAGTTGTTAGTGTTCAGCTTTTCACCTGTTGGTAAACTAAGTATTAGGATATGAAATTTGTTATGTCTTTCTTTATGCTATCCCACCAATATAATTATTTCAAGTCTTGTTATATCTTAGTCGATCCAGGATGAATGGTATATGTAGAATGATGAGCTTCCTCTAGCACAAGTCTCTTTAATTCCTTCATTTTGGGTACACATAATTGGTTTTCATACCAAAGAACTTTATTATCTTTAACTACAAACTCATTAGCCTTTCCATTTTCAATGTCTTCCTTTATCTTGCACAACTATGGATTGTTAGCTTAAGTTGCTTTAATTCATTCTATTAGTGAAAAATGAACTTGTACATGTGCTAACAACACTTTCAAACCCTTAACTTCCATTTGCATTTGGTTTCTCTCTAACTCATGCATTTTATTGATCAATGACCTTCTCACTTTAGCTATATCAGCTAAACTACCTATAGACTTTCTACTCAAAGCATCTGCAACCATATTAGCCTTTTCTAAATGATACAAGACTGTGTAATCATAATACTTGAGCAACTCCATCCATATCCTTTGTCTGAGGTTAAGATATTTTTGCTCAAATATGTATTTGAGACTTTTATGATCGATGTAAATCTCACAAGTGTCACTATAAAGATAGTGCCTCTAAATCTTAAGTGCAAACACCACTGTTTCCATTTTTAAATCATGGATAGGGTAGTTTTATTCATATTTCTTGAGTTGCCTAGAAGCATGAGCAATAACTCGTCCATGCTACATTAAAACACAACTAAGCCTAATCCTTGAACCATCATAATACATAGTGTAACCATCCAATCCTGATGATAGAGCTAACATTAGAGCTATAGTCAAATAAGATTTGAGCCTTTGAACGCTCTCTTTTCAAGCATTTGACCATTGGAACTTTACATTCTTTTATGTTAACTTAGTTAGCGGGGTTGTTATCTTAGAAAAATCCTTAATAAATTAGCGATAATAACCTGTTAAACCTAAGAAGCTATGAATCTCTATCATTGAAGTTAGTCTTGGCTAATCTGTACTGGCTCAACTTTCTTCAAGTCTATTTTGATACCATCCTTTGAAACAACATGTCTTAGGAAAGTCACACTATTCAGCCAAAACTCACATTTTGAGAACTTTACATACAATTGTTAATATTCAAGGTTTGTAAAACAATTCTCAAGTGTTACTCATGCTTCTTTTTACTTTTGGAATTTACTAAAATATCATCTATGAACACAATAACAAATTAATTGAGAAAAGGCTTGAACACCCTATTCATCAAATCCATGAATGTAGTTGGAGCATTTTCTAAACCAAAAGACATTATTAAGAACTCATAATGCCTATAATGAGTTCTAAATGATGTCTTAGGAATATCCTCCTTTCTAATCCTCAACTGATGGTACCTCGAACAGAATACCCTATTCATCAAATCCATGACTGTAGTTGGAGCATTTGTTAAAACAAAAGACATTATTAAGAACTCATAATGCCTATAATGAGTTCTAAATGATGTCTTAGGAATATCCTCCTTCCTAATCCTCAACCAATGGTACCTCAAACAGAACACACTATTCATCAAATCCATGAATGTAGTTAGAGCATTTGTTAAACCAAAAGACATTATTAAGAACTCATAATGCCTATAATGAGTTCTAAATGATGTCGTAGAAATATCCTCTTTTCTAATCCTCAACCGATTGTATCTCGAATAAAGATCTATCTTTGGAAAATATTAAGTACCTTGAATTTGATCAAACAAATCATCTATGAGGGGTAAAGGGTATTTATTGCAAATAATCACCTTGTTCAATTGTTGATAATCACAATGAACCATCTTTCTTCTTAACAAAAAGTATAGGAGCACCATATGGAGAAGTACTCGAATGAATGAAACCCTTGTCTAGCAAATCCTTAAGTTGATCTTTTAATTCCTTCAATTTTATAGGAGCTATATGGTATGGAGGTATAGAGATAGGTTGTGTGCCTAGAACCAAATCAATGCAAAATTTAATTTCTCTTTCTGGAGGTAAACTAGGTATCTCTTCAAGAAAAATATCACTAGATTCCCTTACTATAGGAACTTCTTCAAGTTTTTTTTCCTTGTAACTCATTGCTAAGAAACCTTCATAAGCTTTTCTTAATAGTCTCCTTGAACCTAATGTAGAAATAACATTATAAGGTGCCAAACTTCAATCACCTTAGATTAGGAAGGATGGTTCTCTTGGAGGATCATACTTGATAATTTTTAAGTGATAATCAAGAGTGGCATGATAGGTAGCTAACCAATCCATGTATAAAATCACATTAAAGTTAATTATATCAAGCACAATCAAATTAGTTAATGTTTGTTTAATAGCCATAACTACTTCACAAGACCTATATATATAACAACATCAGAATCTTTACTAAATCGAGAAGTAAAGAAGGAAGATACATATGAATGTGTAGACCCAGGATCAAATAACATGCATGCATCATAGGAATAAATTGAAAGAGTACTTGTCACAACAGCATTAGATGCTTGGGCATCTTGAGGTATCAATGTGAAAACACGTACTTGGCCTTTACTTAGTTGGCCTTAGGTTTTATCCCTTTATCCTCTACCTCCACCACCTCTATTGGTTTGAGTTAGAAATTATCTTATAGGTTGAGCCATTATAGGTGTTGATGGTAGGGAAGTATGTGCTAATCCTTAGCTAGAGCTCTTATATAATTAAGGGTAATCCTTCCTTAAATGTCTAACTTGACCACATTGGAAACAAGCACTTATCTTTCTGAACATTGCCCCAAATGAAACTTCCTATAGGTTTAACATAGAGCTCTTGTTCCTTGAGATTATCTTGTATGTTGTGAACTTATTTGCCCTTATCCTCTTATATCATGCCTTAGCCCTTATGTACTCACTAAAAATTGTCTGATGGATCTTGAGCCTAACTATAACACATTTTGCCACATTTAAGGTTGTGGCCTTTTACTTATATTTCCTTATCTACTAAAATTACCTTCGGTCTTTGCTCTCTTTGGCTTCTCTTCTATTGCACATCCTTCCATTTCTTTCATTCTAACATTTTTGTACAATCCATTACAGTTGCATAGGAAGGAAAAGTCTTCATTTGGGGCACCACCACCTAATATAATAGTCTCACCAACCCATTAATAAACCTTTCTATCCTCATTCTTTCTATGGGAATCAATTATGGAGCATAATGGGAGAGTTATGTGAATCAAATGTCATACTCTATCACTATCATACTAGGAGTTTGCTTCAACATCTGAAACTCCCTAACCTTTGTTTTTCTCACACCTTTTGGAAGAAATCTTTCCATAAAAGAGTCATTGAATTCCTCCCAAGTTGGGGCAAGCCTTCCTCTCAACCAAGTATAAAACTATGTCTAAGCCACATCTCGTAGCCTAAACTCTGCTAATTGAATTAAACTTTCTGAAGAATAACTAAATGCTCAGTAAATCTTACTAACATCATCTAGGAATCGCTATGGATCTTCAGAAACATTAGATTGTGTAAATATGGGAGGCTGTAACTTGATAAGTCATAATATGATACATGAATTTCTTAACCATTAGGAGGTGGTTACTGCTTAACTTAGGCCTCATTACTTTAAAGGCCTTTTTCTACACGGATCTCACCCTCTTGCCTAGCTTGGCCACTATAGATCCAACTAAGGTCTCAACTGTTCTCTGAAGCCTTTGTATACTAGCCATCAACTCAACTATGTTAGGTGTTGGGGATGTATTTCCTTTAAAACCTTTATTTCTATCAATTTTGGTATATCCCTACTTAAAGGAGGTTTACCATGGCCACTCTAGCTGCCACCTCTATGGATTGGAGAAGGAGGCTTAGCAAATACCTCATTAGATGTATCATTTACATTAGTTTGTCTACTTTGGGTGCAAGTCTTCGGTGGCATCTTCACTTATATAAGAATAATGAACTCTAATAAAACATAATAAGAATTTATAACACACAAGTAACTTAATTAAGCTAACTTCAATAATGAGAGAATGACTGACAACCTATCATACCTTTAGTAGTGTTACGATTATGAGAATGGTTAGTAACATTTTCACAATTATGACCATGATAAAGAACACTTGCACCATCAAACCACAAGGAAACCTAAATCTCTTATACAAACTTTGTCAAAATTAGAAACTATAGGTCGTGACTGGTGCATGACTCTAAAGGAAAAATACAACCATATAAGCCATGTTAACCTAAAACATCATAGGATAACCTATAACCTATTTCAAACTTAGGAAAGCATATAGCCATTATACATTCATTAATTTTTCACATGTATATAGTCCCATATGGACTTTCTTATTTTTTAACATTAATCTAGATATTAACAAAATATCCACATCATTTTATATCTAGACAATCCTTCACAATTATAATGAAACACATATATGTAAATCAACAGAAGCATGGCTTGCCTATAGGTTTAATGGAGTACATCTAAAAGTATTTAAAATTTTACAACTTTCAAAAATATGTAAAAGTTTTACATCAAGTCCACATGAACAAAATGTGTGCCTCACCACAAGAGAATACTCCTCTATCTCTAAGGAGTTGTAGATAATGGACTTGAAGGCAAATCCCTATTTAAAAAATATTACAACAAAAAGAGTGAGTTATTGACTTAGTGAATAGATAATATAAATTTTCAATAAAAATGGGACAAGCCATGGCACGAGTTTTTCCTTACAAAAAATTAAATAGCTTTTCAATACAAAAAGATATCATAAGAGTTACACAATCATATTTGATAAAATAATAATTAAAATGTTCATTAGAAGTTAAAAATTAAAACATAAGTTTCAAGCCAAAAGATAGATAGGAGGTTCTTTAATCATAGTATAGGAAATCATCATGAACATAGATTTATGGTAAAAATTTTAATACAATATATTCATGATAAATAAGTAATAAAAATCAAAGTTAATAAATTTTAAAATATATAAACCATCAAAATTACACTTTGGGGTGGGAGATTCCTAGTTATGATTAATAAATATAAGCATTTCATTCATGAAATAATAATCTTAAGAGAGCTCTTAGCTCTAAGGCAACCCATCATGCTATCATAAACAAATCCATATGTGTTAGCTGACACATAAGGTTAGCAACTCCCCTGCTAATTAAGGTTCGAACTAAGGTGCACCAAAGCTAATGTCATTACTATCATTAGCTACAGTTTCTAACTAGTCTTTTCCCAAAACAAGTTTATAAAAATAACAAAACACCATGTATATATATAAGCAACAATTATATAAGAAAATTATTAGAAATAAATAGTTTTATATATCAATAGTTTAAATTAATCTCAATCCATATTCTTTTCAACTATAAGTAGCTCATCAAGGCTTTCAACCATGATAATTAACATTTCTAATATCAAATCATTCCAAACTCCTTAAAAATTAGTTCAGAAGAATACATGAAAATTCAATACATTATCACTTTATCCACAATAACTTTTTAAAGAATATTATATAATAAGGTTCCAATAATACACCATTTCAAAATAAATCACATATATCAATTTTTTCATCATAGTATTATTCTAGTACCATTCTGTATTACTATAACTTAAAAGAAATTTTTAAGATACTTGTCCTAAGAATACCTAGTACTCTAACATATATATGGAATTAAAATACATAAAAAATAAAATAACTAATAAAATTAATAATTTAAAAGTAAAAAAGAGGTTGGAAAATATATAAAATTATGGAAATACACATTATCTACTCACAAAATTGCTAATATGCTCAGATTTGACTTCTTCTTATTTCACAAACCACCGATGCCACTAGAAAGTGTTCCTTGACCTTGCGCAAGCAATCAAATAGAAATCAAATAACAATCAAACAATAATTGAAACACCAATTAATACCAATTTGCAACACTGAATCCCTATTACAAAAATTCAAAATTCCACATTCTAAGCATAACCTAAGAACAAGCTAATCTTTGTTATCTACTAACTAATCTAAGCCAATCTAACTTCTAAATAAGAGAATGAAGCTTGGAAATTATCTTATTGGATAAAAGAAAGAACAAAAACAACAAACTAGCAAGAGGAATTTCAAAATCTCCAAACTTTTAAACCAATAAGAGAAATCCTAAAATGAGAAAAGCAGCAGCGAAAAATAAGGAGAAAATGGAAGAAAAAGAGTTATCTCAAGTGATTAGTAGTGGATGAGGAATAAGAAGAGGAAATCCAAGAAGAAGAGAGGGTTTCGTCGTGGCTCTATGTTATTTTGGTTTTGTTTCTATTTCTAATTTTGTTTCAAGGAGAAAAATAGGTTTTCTAGGTTATAGGTTTAGGTCACTGGATAGAGGTTTGTGGGTAATTGGGTATTGGGGTTTCTGGGTCATAGTTTCAATACCTTAGTTACATTTCTACCATTTAAGTAAATGGAGAGTAAAATGACAAATGATCTATTTACTTAAGATATAAATGTAAATAAAGAAATACCCCTATTTGAATTCAAAAAAATAAAAAAAAAATCAAAACTCCAAAGATCTTATGTGATTCTTTTTATACAAGTATCACATGTTAAATTATATATAACATATAAAAGTATCAAATCTTAATTATTTTACCTAAAAAATAGAATTATTTATATTGTATATACACGAGGATTTAAAAATAGAATTAAAAATGTGATATGATTCCTTTTGTACAAGTATCACATGTTAATGATCATTCTTATCAATGGATCTTAAATTATTTTATATTGTACATGAAAGTTTTCATAAAATAACATATGAAAATGATATGTAACCATTGTGAGAAATTTAGTCTGCAATTACAAAATATTCTCAATCATCTTTTTCAAAAGGATATTTTGATATCAATAAATGTTAAATTATATATCATATATAAAAGTATCACATCTTAATTATTTATATTGTATATACATAAAGATCATGTGCATGAACTATAAGATTTAGTCCACAACTATAAACATGGTTATTATTCTCAAAAGGATATCTTGATGTCAACAAATCTTAAATTATTTATGTGATACGATTCCTTATATACAAGAATCGCATATTGTCATCATTTTAACATATCTATATATATGTGATAGTAATTTTTATCTAAATAAAGTTGAAACAAGTCAAGCCACTTGTGCTAATTTTATTTTCAACATTTTGTACAAATAAGTTTAAAATTAAAATTATATGTGATATAATTCCTTTTATTCAAGTGCTACATAGTATTATCTTTTTCAATGAACACAAAATTATTTATAATATATTATATACACATTGTATATGAAGATAATGTGTAATCAATATAAGGAACTTGGTCCTCAATTATTTCTTGTTTGTGGTATTAATTCTTAACTAAATAAAGTAAAATCTAGTTCAACTTCTTGAACAAATCTTATTTTTACTTTACCTAAAAATTACATTTAAATCTAGAATTAGAAATATGATGTAATTCCTTTTATAGAAATATCATACGTTAATAATCATCTTTTACAATAGATCTTGAATTATTTTATGTTGTTTATGAAAGTTCTCCTAAAATAATATATAAAAATGATATGTAATCATCATAAGAAATTTAGTCCATAATTATAATATATTCATAATCATCTTTTTAAAAGGATATTTTGATATCAATAAATCTTAAATTATTTATCACATATAAAAGTATCAAATCCTAATTATTTTTATTGTATATACATGAGGAAGGTGTATAATAATGATAAGATTTAGTTCACAACTATAAACATGGTTATCTTTCTCAAAAGGATATTTTGAGGTCAATAAATCTTAAATTATTTATGTGATATGATTCCTTACAAATAAGGATTACATATGGTCATTATTTTGACACTTCTATATATATATGATGACAATTTTCATCTAAACAAAGTCAAATCAAGTGAAGCTAGTTGTGCTAATTTTATTTCTAACATTGTCAACATATAAATTTAAAAATAAAATTTTATTTAAAATAATTCCGTTTATTCAAGTGTTATATGATATCATCATTTTCAATAAATCATAAATTATTTATATTATATTATATACACAATGTATATGAAGATGATGTGTAATCATTACAATGGACTTGGTTCATAATTATCACTTGTTAGTGGTGTTAATTCTTATCGAAATAAAGTAAAATTAATTTTAACCTCCTGTATTAATCTTATTTGTACTTTATCTAAAATTAGATTTAAATTTGGAATTACAAATGTGATGTGATTCCTTTTAGACAAGTATCATATGTTAATAATCATCTTTATTAATGGATGTTGAGTTATTTCATATTGTATGTGGAAATTCTCATAAAATGATATATGAATATGAAATATAATTATTGTAAGAAATTTAGCCCACAATTATAATATATTCATGATCATCTTCTTCAAAAGAATATTTTGATATTAATTAACCTTAAATTATTTATCACATATAAAAGTATCATATCTTAACTATTTATATTATATATATATGAGGATGATGTGTAATAATTATAAGATTTAGTCCACAATTATAAACATGGTTATCTTTCTCAAGAGAATATTTTGATGTTAACAAATCTTAAATTATTTAAATGATATGATTCTTAATTTACAAGGTTCACATATGGTCATCATTTTAATACCTCTCTATATATGTGATGTTAATTTTTATCTAAACAAAGTCAAATCAAGTTAAGCCACTTGTCCTAATTTTATTTTTAACATTATATGTAAATAAATTTAAAAATAAAATTATATGTGATGTGATTTCTTTTATACAAGTATTAGATGGTATCATCTTCTTTAATGAATCTTAAATTATTTATATTATATTATATATACAATGCATATGAAGATAATGTGTAATCATAGTAAAGGACTCAGTCCACAATTATCTCTTGCTAATTGTATTAATTCTCATCTAGCTAAAGTAAAATCAAATTTAACCTGCTGTATTAATTTTATTTATAAAATTAAATTTAGAAATAGAATTAAAAAAGTGATGTGATACTTTTTATATAAGTATCACATGTTAAAGATCATCTTTGTCAATAAATCTTGAATTATTTTATATTGTATGTGAAAGTACTCATAAAATAATATTTGAAAAAGATATGTAATCATTGTAAGAGATTTAATCCATCATTATAATATATTCACGATTATCTTTTGCAAAAGAATATTTTGATATCAATAAATCTTAAATTTTTTATCACATGTAAAAATATCACATCTTTTTTATTTATATTCTTTATACATGAAGATGATGTGTAATAATTATGAGATTTAGTTCACAACTATGAACATGGTTATCTTTATCAAAAGGATATTTTGATGTTAGCAAATTTTAAATTATTTATTCTATATTGTATTATATACCCAATGTATATGTAGATGATATGTAATCATTTTAAAGGACTCGGTCCTCAATTATCACTTGTTAATGGCAATGATTCTCATCTAAATTGATTAAAATCAAGTTTGGCTACTTATACTAGTCTTATTTTTTCTTTATCTTAAAAATATATTTATAAATAGAATTAAAAATATGATATGATTCCTTTTATATAAATATCACATATTAATGATCATCTTTATCAATAGATCTTGAATTATTTATATTGTATGTGAAGTACTTGTAGAATAATATGTGAAAAAGATATATAATCATTGTAAGAAATTTAGTCTATAATTATGATATATTCATGATTATCCTTTTTGAAAGGATATTTTGATATCAATAAATTTTAAATTATTTATCATATATAAAAGTATCCCATTTTAGTTATTTATATTATATATACAAAAGGATCACTCGTAATAAATATAAGATTTAACCTAGAAATATAAACATGGTGATCGTTTTGAAAAGGATATTTTGAAGTAAAAAAATCTTAAATTATTTATGTGAAATGATTCTTTATATACAAGGATCACATATGGTCATCATTTTGACACTTATATATGTATATGATGGTAATTTTTATCTAAATAAAGTCAAATCAAGTTAAGCCACTAGTGCTAATTTTATTTTTAACATTGTATACAAATAAATTTAAAAATTAAATTATATGTGATGTAATTCCTTTTATTCAAGTGTTGTATGGTATCATCTTTTTCAAAGAGTCTTAAATTATTTATAGTATATTAGATGCCCAATGTATATGAAGATGACATGTAAAGGGACTTGGTCCATAATTATCACTTGTTAATGGTATTAATTCTTAACTAAATAAAGCAAGATCAAGTTTAAGCTCTTTTATTAATCTTATTTTTACTATATCAAAAAATTATATGTAAATTTAGAATTAGAAATGTGATGTGATTCATTTTATACAAGTATCGCATCTTATTAATCATCTTTATCAAAGGATCTTCAATTTTTTTTATATTATATGTGAAAATTCTCATAAAATAATATATGAAAATGATATTAAATGATGGTAAGAAATTTACTCCTCAATTATAGTATATTCATGATCATCTTTTCCAAAAGGATATTTTGATATTAATAAATCTTAAATTATTTATCACATATAAAAGTATCATATCGTAAATATTTATATTGTATATACTTGGGGATGATATGTAATAATTATAAGATTTAGTCTATGGCTATGAACATGGTTATCTTTATCAAAAGGATATTTTGATGTCAGCAAATCTTAAATTATTTATGTGATATAATTTCTTATATTCAAGGATCACATATGGTCATTTTTTTATGCCTCTATATATAAGTGATGGTAATTTTCATTTAAATAAAATAGAATCAAGTTAAGCCACTTGTACTAATTTTATTTCTAACATTGTATACCAATAAATTTAAAAATAAAATTATATGTGATTTAATTCCTTTTATTCAAGTATTATATGGTATCGTCTTTTTCATTGAATCTTAAATCATTCATATTATATTTTATACACAATGTATAAAAAGATGATGTGTAATTATTGTTAGGGATTTATCCACAATTATACCTTATTAATGGCTTTAATTCTCATCTAAATATAGTAAAATCAAGTTTAACCTCTTGTATTAATCTTATTTTTACTTTATCTAAAATGAAAATTTGAAAATAGAATTAAAAATATGATATGATTTCTTTTATACAAGTATTACATGTTAATGATCATCTTTATCAATGGATCTTAAATTATTTTATATCGTATGTGAAGGTTCTCATAAAATAGTATATGAAAATAATATGTAATCATTATAAGAAATTTTGTCTGCAATTATAATATATTCATGATCATCATTTCAAAAGGATACTTTGATACCAATAAATCTTAAATTATTTATCACATATAAAAGTATCACATCTTAATTATTTATATTGTATATACATGAAGATGATATGTAATAATTATAAGATTTAGTGCAAAACTTTGAACATGGTTATCTTTATTAAAAGGGTGTTTTGATGTCAACAAATCTTAAATTATTTTTGTGATATGATTCCTTACATAAAAGAATCACATATGGCCATTATTTTGACGCATTAATATATATATATATATATATGTTTGTAATTTTCATCTAAATAAAGTCAAATAAAGTAAAGCCACTTGTACTAATTTTATTTCTAACATTTTATGCAAATAAATTTAAAAATAAAATTATATGTGATGTAATTCCTTTTATTCAAGTATTACCCAATATCATCTTTTTCATTGGTTCTTAAATTATTTATATTATATTATATAAAGAATATATATGAAGATGAAATGTAATCATTGTAAGGGACTCGGTCCATAATTATCATTTATTAATGGCATTGATTCTTATCTAAATTGATTGAAATAAAGTTTAGCCACTTATACTAATCATATTTTTACTTTATCTAAAAATTAGTTTTAAAAATAGAATTAAAATGTGATGTGTATCCTTTTATATAAGTCTCACATGTTAATAATCATCTTTAACAATGGATTTTGAATTATTTAATATTGTATGCAAAGTTCTCATAAGATATTATATGAAAATGATATGTAATTATTGTAAAAAATTTAGTCAACAATTATAATATACTCATGATCATCTTTTTTTATAGGATATTTTGATTTCAATAAATCTTAAATTATTTATCATATATAAAAGTATCACTTCTTAATAATTTAAATTATATATACATGAGGATGATGTCTAATAATTATAAGATTTAGTCTACAACTATAAACATAGTTATCATCCTCAAAAGCATATTGTGATGTCAATAAATCTTAAATTATTTATGTGATATGATTCCTCATATACAAGGATCACATATGGTCTTCATTTTGTCACCTCTATATATATGTGTGATGGTAATTTTCATCCAATAGAAGTCAAATCAAGTGAAGCCACTTGTAATAGTTTTATTTTTAACATTGTATACAAATAAAATTATATGTGATGTAATTCCTTTTTTGCAAGTATTACATGGTATCATCTTTTTCAAGGAACCCTAAATTAGTTATATTATGTTATGTACAAAATGTATGTGAAGATAATGTTTAATCATTGTAAGTGACTCAATCCACAATTATCACTTGCTAATGGTATTAATTCTTTTCTAAATATAGTAAAATCAAGTTTAACCTCTTGTATTAATCTTATTTTTGCTTTATTTAAAATTAGATTTAAATTTAGAATTAAAAATATAATGTGATTCCTTTATATAAGTATCACATGTTAATGATAATCTTTTTCAATGAATCTTGAATTATTTTATATTCTATACAAAAGTTTTCATAAAATAATATATGAAAATGATATGAAATCACTATAAGAAATTTATTCCACAATTATAATATATTCATGATCATCTTCTTAAAAAGGATATTTTGATATCAATAAATCTTAAATTATTTATCACATATAAAAGTATCAAATCTTAATTATTTATACTATATATACATGAGGATGGTATGTAATAATTATAAGATTTAATCCACAACTATAAATATGGTTATCTTTCTCAAGTGGATATTTTGATGTCAACTAATCTTAAATTTTATGTGATATGATTCCTTATATACAAGGATCACATATGGTCATTATTTTGACACTTTTATATATATTTCATGGAAATTTTCATCTAAATAAAGTCAAATCACGTTAAGCCAATTGTGCTAATTTTATTTTTAACATTGTATAAAAATAAATATAAAAATTAAATTATATGTTATGTAATTTTTTTATTCAAGTATTAGATGGTATCATTTTCTTTATTGAATATTAAACTATTTATATTATACTGTATACACAATGTATATGAAGATGATGTATAATCATTGTAGGGATTTGTCCACAATTATCACTTGTTAATGATATTAATTCTCATCTAAATATAGTGAAATCAAGTTTAACCTCTTATATTAAACTTATTTTTACTTTATCCAAAAATTAAATTTAAAATTGGAATTAAAAATATGATGTGATTCCTTTTATACAAGTATCACATGTTAATGATTTTCTTTATCAATGGATCTTGAATTATTTTATATTGTATGTAAAAGTTCTTATAAAATAATATATGAAAATAATATGTAATCATTGTAAGAAATTTATTCCACAATTATAATATATTCATGATCATCTTTTTCAAAAGGATATTTTAATATCAATAAATCTTAAATTATTTATCACATATAAAAGTATCATATCTTAGTTATTTATTTTGTATATACAAGAGGATGATGTGTAATAATTATAAGATATAGTCCACAACAATAAACATGGTTATCTTTCTCAAGTGGATATTTTTTTGCCACTAAATTTTGAATTATTTATGTGATATGATTCTTGATGTACAAGAATCACATATGGTCATTATTTTAGCACCTTTTTATATATGTGATGGTAATTTTCATTTAAATAAAGTTAAATCAAGCTAAGCCACATGTGCTAATTTTATTTTTGACATTGTATACAAATAAATATAAAAATAAAATTATATCTCATGTAATTCTTTTTACTCTAGTATTAGATGGTATCAATTTCTTCATTGAATCTTAAATTATTTATATTATATTATATACACAATATATAAGACAATGATGTGTAATCATTGTAGGGGACTCTGTTTACAATTATCTCTTGTCAATGGTATTACTTCTCATCTAAATAAAGTAAAATCAAGTTTAACCTTTTATGTTAATCTTATTTTTACTTTATCTAAAAATTATATTTAAAAATAGAATTGAAAATGTGATGTGATTCCTTTTATATAAATATCACTTGTTAATGATCTTCTTTATCAACAGTTTTGAAGTATTTTATATTATATGTGAAAGTACTCATAAAATAATATATTATAATGATATGTAATTATTATAAGAAATTTATTTTGTAATTATAATATATTCATGATATTTTTTCAAAAAGATATTTTAATATCAATAAATCTTAAATTATTTATCTCATAGTAAAGTATCACATCCTAATTATTTATATTGTATATACATGTGGATGATATGTAATAATTATAAGATTTAGTCCACAACTATGAACCTGGTTATCTTTATCAAAAGGATATTTTGATGTTAAAAAATATTAAATTATTTATGTGATATTATTTCTTGTATACAAGGATCACATATGTTCATTATTTAACACCTCAATATATATATGATGATAATTTTCATCTAACTGAAGTCAAATCAAATAAAGCCACTTGTGCTAATTTTATTTCTAACATTGTATACAAATAAATTTAAAAATAAAATTATATGTGATGTAATTCCTTTTTTCTAAGTATTATATGGTATCATCTTTTTTATTGAATCTTTAATTATTTATATTATATTATATACACAATGTACATGAAGATGATGTGCAATCATTGTAAGGGACTTGATCCACTATTATCACTTGTTAACGGCATTGATTCTCATATAAATAAAGTAAAGTCAAGTTTAGCCACTTATATTGTCATGGTCGTAAACTAAAGGCATTGACCAATGCATAACCGTAAGGGAATAACACTATCATATAAGCAATGCAAGCCTAAAACATCATAAAATAACTTGTAACTTATTTCAAACTTGAGTGGCATTAGACATTCACTAATTTTTCACATGCATGTAGTCCTACATGGACTTTCTTATTTTCCAACATTCACCTATCAATCCATATATTAACAAAATACCCATATCATTTGGAAACTAGACAATCCTTTACAATTTATAACAAAATATATATTTATATATATCAATAGAAGCATGCCCTGCCTATGGGTTCAATGGAGTATATCTAAAAGTATTCAAACTTTTACAACTTTTAAAATGTACAAAAGTTTTATATCAAGCTCACACAAGCAAAGTGCGAAATTAACCACAAAAGAATAGTCCCCTATCTCTAAGGAGCTGTAGACGATGGACCTGAAGCCAAATCCCTATCTAAATAAATATTACAACAAATAAAGTGAGTTATTGACTCAGTGAATAGATAATATAATTACCAATAGGAATGGGACAAGCCATGGCACAAGTTTTTCCTTAGAAAGAAAATAAATAAGCTTTTTAATACCAAATAATATCATAAGATTTATACAATCATATTTGATAAATTATCAATTGGAATATTCATTAGAAGTAGAATACTAAAACATGGGTTTCAAGCTTAAAAAGTAGATAATTGGTTCTTTAAACGTAATTTAGGAAATTATCATGAATATAAATTTATGGTAAGAATTTTAATACAATGTATTCATGATTAATAAGTAATCAACATCAAAAGTTAATAAGTTAAAAAATACATAAACCATCACAAATATAGTCATGACTGGAAACTAGGGGTTATGACCAATGCATGACCTTAAGGGAAAAACACAATCATATAGGCTATGTTAGCTTAAAACATCATAGGATAACCTGTGACCTATTTCAAACTTAAAAGAGTATATAGCCATTATACATTTATTAATTTTTCATATGCATATAGTCCCACATGGACTTTCTTATTTTTCAACATTCACCTGTTAATCCATATATCCATATCATTTTGTATCCAAAAAATCCTTCACGATTATAACGAAACATATATATGTAAATCAATAGAAGCATGCCCTGCCTGTGGGTATAATGGAGCACATCTTGTTGGCCTAGGCAACCCACACCCAAAAATGAGTGAATTAGGTGTTATGAAACTTTTCTTATTTTTGAAATTCTTTTTGAAAACTTTTTGATTTTGGGAAGCCATGAGAATAATTTTAATTCAACTAATTCCAAAAGTGCTTTATAAAGATATTTGTGCTCAAGATATGATAATTCTAAGAACTAGTACAAACTAACTTATTTCACTATGCATAAACAAATTATTAAGAAATCAATCCAAGATAATTCAATAGAGAAGTTTGCACATAACATATAACAATTCAATACACTTGTGCAAAGTAACTCAATCAATTATGCATAGATAAGAATAAAGAAGCTAATGCATATATTGATTTCTTTTTCAATTATTGAACTAACAAGATTAACATTGAAGCATAATTTATTCAACAATTAACAATAACAAAAATAGAGCATACAATATAATATATCAGTAACTAACAATAACAAAATAGAGCAAAAAACTAAAGCATATGACAAAAAGTAGTAACAGCAACAAAAACAAAGTATACAGCACTAACAATAATAGAAAAATAAAGTATATGCAGTTAGGAAAATAGAGCAAGTGTAGAAATAATAAAGAGACAAGGTAAAGAAATCAAACACCAAGATTTATAGTGGTTCCTCCCTTGGATATCCTCACTAAGGTGTACATCCACTCTCCAAGCTTTCCAAACTTGTGTTAATCCACTATCCCTTCAAGTTTTAATTGGCATTTCAAGAAGCCTTACAATTCTTTGCTCTTCCTTAAGTAAAAATTCTCTTTATAAGGGATACCTCACCCTTTGCAAGTCTAATATGATACAAGATGAATATCAACTCTAATATACTTTTTTAAAGAGTGGATAAACCAATTGAAGCACTAAGAATAGAAGAATTTTACAAATTTGAGCTCAAATCATGATTTGATGAAAGAAGGTGTAAAATGATGTTAAGAAATGAAGTCTAGGCTCTCTATTAGTTGTCTTTTTATGTTTTTTAGCTTATATAGAAAGCCCATGGAGTAATATAGCCATTTGGCATTGTTACTAGCCATTATTCACACACTAAAATAGTTGGAATTGATTCAAGATGTCTAAGGTTCTCTCTGGATGTCCAGAATTAATTGGTGAATCAATTCACCCAGACAGAAAGGAAAACTCAACTTTAAAAGATCATAACTTCTTCATTTTAAGTCCATTTTAACCAAATAACCTATCATTAAAAATATAATTGACTCTTATTTTAAATGGAACTAGTTTCATGCTCATATCTAATATGATTTTTAAGATATGTTCAAAATAATAAGAAAAGGTCAGAAATAGTGAATTTGTGAAAATATGATTTTGTGACTCAAATTGTAAAATTCATAACTCTTTCATATCTTAGTTATTTTAAGCAAATGACCAATTCATGGAAACCTATTTAAGTCTATTTTCACATAAAAATAATTTCATGCTCAAATAAATTGTAAATTTAATTAAAACAATGAGCACACGTTAGAAATGATTGAAATGCAAAAAACTAATTTCTAGACTTATCTTGAAAGAATCATAACTTTTTCATATATTAATCATTTTAAGCAAATGATATGTCCATGAAAAGATCTGAGTTTATTTTTATATGGAAAATATTTGACAATTAAATCATAAGTATTTTATGAGATATGATTAAGAGAATAACCAAAGGTTAATATTAAAAATATTAAAATCTCATATCTTATTGATTTTTTGAAATGTCCCTATAGGCTATCTTGTAAAAACATGATTGTGGGCTATCTTTTAAAGTATTTTGATCAAGCTAAGATTATGAAAAACATGTTTAAGATCTTTATCATGAAATACTCTACTTCACAAGAAAGTCTCAGCTTAAAATGAAAAGACTATACTAATCAAGTTCCTTAACTTTTCTTGATGCTTCCAAGCTTTCAAATACTTTAATCTTCTTAACCTTTAATGCTTAGATCACATCTACTTTCTTGCATTTCTTCCTTGTTCTAGAGTTGAGCACAATATGATTTTCCATTTCCTTGCTTTAATGCTTACTCTTCTTCATCTTGGGCCTTTTTATATACAAGTTCATAAACTTTACAAACCATATAGTTAGTCCAATCTAATATATCAAGATATTAATATGCAACATTCGTGTATATAACAAATTACCACAAGAGCATGCATAATCATTATATCATGTATCTTGACTAATCATATACTTGGTGATGCTTGTATAAAATATCATTCTTTTAGCATATTATCAAGCATTACTATTTCAACCATAGTATAGCATGTCTATTGAAGATTTTACAATACTTTACTATAAAGACATGCAATGCTATTGGAACACCTATTTGTCATCATGCATATACAAGAACAAGTATAATAATCATATCATATATATGCATCAACAAGCATAATCATTATATTATGTATATGCATCAACCATAGCATAAAATATCTATTAATATATATATCACTTTTAGCATAGGACATACAATGCTATTGTAACCACTTATTTGTCATTAAAGAGTATTCAAAATTTTATAACTTTCAAAAATATGTAAAAGTTTTACATTAAGCCCACACAAAGTGTGTGGCTCATCATAAGAGAATGCTCTTCTTTCTCTTTAAAAAGTTGTAGATGATGGACCCAAAGTTAAATCCCTATTTGAAAAATATTAAAACAAAAAGAGTGAGTCATTGATTCAGTGAATAGATAATATCAATTTCCATTAGAAATAGGACAAGCCATGGTACGAGTTTTTCCTTAGAAAGAACTAAATAGCTTTTCAATACAAAAAGATATCATAAGATTTATACAATCATATTTAATAAAATAGCAATTGGAATGTTCATTAGAATTAGAAATCTAAAATATAAGTTTCAAGCCAAAAGATAGATAGTAAGTTCTTTAATCATAGTATAGGAAATCATTATGAGCCTAGATTTATGGTTAAAAATTTCAATACAATATATTCATGATAAATAAGTGATCAAAATCAAAGTTAATAAATTTTAAAATTCATAAACCATCAAAATTACACTTTGGGGTAGGGGATTTCCAGTTATGATTAACAAATAAAAGCATTCCACTCATGAAATAACAATATCAAGAGAGCTCTTAACTTTAAGGCAACCCATCATGCTACCATAAACCGATCTATATATGTTGGCTGACACATAGGGTTAGCAAATCCCTTACTAACTGGGGTTCGAACTAAGGTGTACGAAGGCTAACGTTATCACTGTTGTTAGCTACAATTTCTAATTAGTTTTCTCCTAAAACAAGTTTATAAAAATAGCAAAACACCATGTATATATATAAGTAACAATTATATAAGAAAATTATTAGAAATAAATAGTTTCATATATCAATAGTTTAAATCAATCTCAATCCATACTCTTTTTAACTTTGAGTAGCTCATTAAGGCTTTCAACCATGGTAACTAACATTTTCAATATCAAATCATTCCAAACTCATCAAAAATTAGTTTTAGAAGCATACATGAAAATTTAATACATTATCACTTCATCCACAATAACCTTTCAAAAAATATTATACAATAAGGTTCCAATAATACTCCATTTCAAAATAAATCATATAAATTAATTTTCTCATCATAGTATCATTCTAGTACCATTTTGTATTACTATAACTCAAAAGAAATTTTTAAGATTCTTGTCCCAAGAGTACCTAGTGCTTTAACATATATATGGAATTAAAATACATAGAAAATAAAATAATTAATAAATTAATAAAATTAATAATTTAAAAGTACAGAGAAGGTTGAAAAATATATAAAATTGTGGAAATATACATTATCTACTCAGAAAATTGCCAATATGCTCAGGTTTAACTTCTTCCTATTTCACGAACCATCAATACTACTAGGAAGTGTTTCTTGACCTTGTGCAAGCAATCAAACAACAATTCGAACACAAATCAACACGAATTTGCAACATTGAATTCCCTATTACAAAACCTCAAATTTCACATTCTAAGCATAACCTAAGAACACGCTAATCTTTGCTATCTAGTAACTAATCTAAGCTAATTTAACTTTTAAATAAGATAATGAAGCTTTGGAATTATCTTATTTAGCAAAAGAAAGAACAAAAAAAGCAAACTAGCGAAAGGAATTTTGAAATCTCTAAACCCTTGAACCAATAAGAAAAATCCTAAAATGAGAATAGCAACACTGAAGAACAGGGAGAAAATGGAAGAAAATGTATAGAAATGTGAAAAAAAAGAGTCATCTCAAGTGATTAGTAGTGGATGAGGAAGAAGAAGAGAAGAGCTAACAAAAAGAGAAGTTTTCATCCTGGCTTTATGTTGTTCTAGTTTGGTATCTATTTTTAATTCAATTTTAGGGAAAAAAATAGGTTTTCTAGGTACTTAGGTTTCTGGGTCACTAGATTGGGGTTTCTTGGTCACGGGTCTGGGTCACTGGATACTGGGGTTTCTGGGTCACGATTTTAGCATCTTATTTATATTTTTATCATTTAAGTAAATGAAATATTTTCTATTTACTTAAGACATAAATGTAAATAAATAAATATTCCCCATTTGGATTCAAAAAAATAAAAAAAAAATTAAAATTCTAAAGAATAAAAATTTAGATTTTGAGTTCTAGTTCAAAAATGTCAAATTTTGAAAAATTTTAAAAATAGCATTTTCTTAAAATGGTCATTTTAGGTTTCTAAAAATTTATTAAAAATCACTCTTTGATGTAAAATTATAAGAAGAATAATTACTGAAATTTTTATTTTTCAAATAATGCATATTTCATGTAACCTTCCAAGAGAGGTACCTTAGAGTTTTGTTTTTCAAATAAAATTTTTCAAAATTCAAAATATCAAATTTTAGAAAATTTTAAAAATAACATTTTCTCAAAATAGTCATTTTAGATTTCTAAAAATTCATTAAAAATTACTATTTAATGTAAATTATAAGAGGAACAATTACAAAAAATTTTATTTTTCAAATAATGCATATTTTATGTAGCCCTTTAAGGGAGGTACCCTAAACTTAGAAAAAATTTTAGAATTCTGACAGACTTAACTTTATTTATAGAATTAAGCTAAATAATAATATAAATCAAATTAAATTCTTTCAATAAGTTGGAAAAGAAATGGTTTAAGCCCATTTGAGATAATCTCAAGTTCATATCAAAATTATTTAGCTATATTTTACACTATAACAATCCTATGTTACTTATTAATGGTGGGTTTATTACAAATAAACTTTTAGAGTGGGAGATTGCTAGTTATGGTTAATAAACATGAGCATTTCACTTATAATGTAACAATCTCAAGAGAGCTCTCAATTCTAAGGTAACCCATCAGGTTATCATAAACCAATCTACATGTGTTGGCTAACACATGGGGTTAGCAGCTCTCTTGTTAATTGGGGCTCAAACTAATGTGCACAATCATCACTGTTATTAGCTATAGTTTCCAAGTTGTCTTCTCCCAAAATAAGTTTATAAAAACAATAGAATACCATGCATATAAGTGATAGTTATATAAGAAAGTCATTGGTAAATAAATAATTTCATATATCAATAGTTTAAATCAATCTCAATCCATACTCTTTTCAACTATGAATTGTTCATCAAGGTCTCCAACCTTGGTAGTCAACATTTTGAATATCAAATCATTCCAAACTCATCAAATAATCAACTTTATGAGCATACATGAAATCCAATTCATTATCACTCTTCCACAATAACTTTTCAAAAGAATATTATACAATAAGGTTTTAGCAATACAAGGTTTCAAATAAATCACATAAATCAATTTTCTTATCGTAGTGTCATTCTAATACTATTTTGTATTACTATAGTTTAAAGGAAAATTTTTAATGTACTTATCCCAAGAGTACCTAGAGTTCTACATATATATGGAATTAAAATGCATAGAAAGTAATAATAATTAATATTAATAAATTTAATAATTCAAAAGTACAGAGAAGGTTGGAAAATATATAAAAATGTGAAAATACACATTATCTACTCACATAATAGCTAATATGCTCGAGTTTGACTCCTTCCTATTTCATGAACCATTGGTACCACTAGGAAGTGTTCCTTAACCTTGTGCGAGCAATCAAATAATAATTCAAACAGAAATCAATACTAATTTTGTAACATTGAGTTCCCTATCATAAAAATCATAAATTTTACATTTTAAGCATAACCTAAGAACAAGCTAATCTTTGCTACCCACTAACTAATCTAAGCTAATCTAACTCTTAAATAAGAGAATAAAGCTTGAAAATTACCTTATTGGGCAAAAGAAAGGGCAAAAATAGCAAACCAGCAAGAGAAATTCCAAAATCTCTAAAACCTTAAAAAATCCCAAAATGATAAAAATAATAACAAGAAACTAGGAGAAAATGGAAAAAATGCATGGGAATGTGAAGAAAAGGAGTTATCTCAAGTGGTTAGAAGTGAAAGAGGAAGAAAAAGAATAGGAGTGCCAAGAAGATAGGGTTTTCGGCATGTTCATCTTGTTCTAGTTCTGTTTCTAGTTTTATTTTAAGGTAAAAGGGTTTTTTAGATCATGAGTTATTGGGTCTAGATCACAATTTCAACACTTTATTTACATTTCTACCATTTAAGTAAATGGCCTCATTTCCTATTTATCATTTTACTCTCTATTTACTTAAGATATAAATGTACATAAGGACATTTACTAAAATGGCAGAAATATAAATGGAGAGTAAATGACAAATGAAAAATGAGGACATTTACTCAAACAATGAAAATGTAAATAAGGAAATACTCCTATTTGAATTTAAAAAAATATTAAAAAAAATAAAACTCCAAAGAATATAAATCTAGATTTTAGGTTTTGGTTCAAAATATCAAATTTTGAAAAATTTTAAAAATAATGATTTCTGAAATTTATCATTTTAAGTTCCTAAAAATTATTTAAAAATCACTCTTTGATATAAAATTATTTTACAAGGGAAAAAATTGGGATTTTTTTTAAATAATGTATATTTCATATAACCCTCCAAAAAAGGTGCCACAGACTAAGAAAATTTTTTTGAATTATGACAAACACAGCTTTATTTATGGAACTAAGCTAAACAATATAATAAATTAAATTAAATTCTTTCAATAAGTTAGAAAAGAAATTGTTTAAGCCCATTTGAGATAATCCCAAGTTTATGTCAAAACTATCTAGCCATATATTATACTATAATGATCATATATTACCTATTAACGACGGGGTTATTACATATACTAATTTTATTTTTACTTTATGTAAAAATTAGATTTAAATTAAGAATTAAATATGTGATGTGATTCCTTTTATACTAGTATCACAAGTTAATATCATCTTTATCAATAGATTTTGAATTATTTTATATCATATGTCAAAGTTATCATTAATAATATATGAAAATCATATATAATCATTGTAAGAAATTTAGTTTACAATTATAATATATTCATAATCATCTTTTTCAAAAGGATATTTTGATATCAATAAATCTTAAATTATATATCACATAAATAAATCTTAAATTATATATCACATATAAAAGTATCACATTTAAATTATTTATATTGTATATACATGAAGATTATGTGCAACAACTATAAGATTTAGTCTACAACTATAAACATGGTTATCATTCTTAAAAGGATATTTTGAAGTCAAGAAATCTCAAATTATCTATGTGATATGATTCCTTATATATAAGGATCACATATGGTTATCATTTTGACAACTTTATATATATGTGATAGTAATTTTCATCTAAATAAAGTTAAATCAAGTTAAGCCACATATGCTAATTTTATTTTTGACATTGTATAAAAATAAAATTATATATGATGTAATTCCTTTTATTCAAGTATTACACGGTATCATATTTTTCAATGAATTGTAAAATATTTATGTTATATTATATATACAATGTATATGGAGATGATGGGTAATCATTGTATAGGACTCGGTCCATAGTTATCACATATTAATGGCTTTGATTCTTATATAAATAAAATAAAATCAAGTTTAGCCACTTATACTAATCTTATTTCTACTTTATGTAAAAATTAGATTTAAATTTACAATTAAATATATGATGAGATTCCTTTTATACAAATATCACATGTTAATGATCATCTTTTTGAATGGATCATGAATTATTTTATATTGTATGGCAAAGTTCTCATAAAATAATAAATGAAAATGATATGTAATTATTGTAAGAAATTTAGTCTGCAATATAATCTATTCATGATCATTTTTTTCAAAAGAATATTTTGATATCAATAAATCTTAAATTATTTATCACATATAAAAGTATCATATCCTGATTATTTATATTGTATATACATGAGAATGATGTGTAAATATTATGAAACTAAGTCCACAATTATAAACAAGGTTATCTTTCTCAAGGGGATATTTTATTGTCAATAAATTTTAAATTATTTATGTAATATGATTCCTTATATAAAAGGATTACATATGGTCATCACTTTAACACCTTTATATATATGTGATGGTAATTTTCATCTAAATAAAGTCAAAACAAATTAAGCTACTTGTGCTAATTTTATTTTTATTATTTTATGCAAATAAATTTAAAAATAAAATTATATGTGATGTAATTCCTTTTATTCAAGTATTACATAGACTCATTTTCTCAATGAATCTTAAAATATTTATATTATATTATATGTACAATACATTTGAAGATGACAGGTAATCATTGTATAGGACTCAGCCCACAATTATCACATGTTAATGGCATTGATTCTCATATAAATAAAGTAAAATCAAGTTTAGCCGCTTATGCTAATCTTATTTTTACTTTCTGTAAAAATTATATTTAAAATTAGAATTAAAAATGTGATGTAATTCCTTTTATACAAGTATCATATGTTAATGGTCATCTTTATTAATGGATCTTGAATTATTTAATATTGTATGTAAAAATTCTCATAAAATAATATATGAAAAAATATGTAATCATTGTAAGAAATTTAGTCTGCAATTATAATATATTCATCACCATCTTTTTTAAAAAGATATTTTGATATCAATAAATCTTAAATTATTTATCATATATAAAAGTATCACATCTTAATAATTTATATTGTATATAAATCAGGATAATGCATAATAATTATAAGATTTAGTCCACAACTATAAATATAGTTATTTTGCTCAAAAGGATATTTTGATGTCAACAAATTTGTCACAACCTATCCTAATCATGACCAACATGGATCCCAATATTCGGTTTTCATAAGCCTTAACAAATTTCAGTTTCTCTATTTAATGGGAGTTTTCATATTCCAGGGGGAATTGAAATTTTACTTTAAAATTTTATGAAAAAAATAGATGAAGTCTCCCCTATTTTTAGATACTTCCCAATGGCTACATGTCCTAAAATGCAACACCTATAAGTTTTTCAAATGTGACAACATCAATCATACGCATATTACCATATAAATTTTAACACATCATATAAATAAAAAAATCTCTATCTAAGACAAGGTTCTACTTCTGACTATCAAATCTTTTAATAAGGCAGTCTTGAATCTCTATAGATGCAACAAGGCTCAAAGACACTTATCTCAACTTGAAAATAATGAAAATAAAACAAAGTGAATTATAGGAACTTAGTGGGCATATATCTTCCATTATTAATTCTTTAGTTTGAATAAATTTTATCTAGGTACTTATTAAGTAAGATAAATGTAACTCAAACTCCTTGAGTTTCTGAATGTCCAAAATCGAGCCTCAAATGACAGCTTCATCTATACATAACTCAAATTATGTATTATTCTTATTAATCATAATAATTTCAATCATCGATATCATACACTATTTGTTCTAAGTAAACATCACAATCACAAATAGTTATTTAGACTTTAACACTAATAAATTAACTCAATCACATCAATTGTAGCGATCAATCACAAACACATGCATTCAGTTATAGTAAACATACATGTCGCCTTTTCATGGCTTCTAGATCGGTACTATGTTTTCCTCAACTACTTGCTCAAAAATTTCCCATTTGGTTTTCAAACCAATCTTATATTCTTTATAATTATTTACTAGGAATTTTCCATCTAGCTTTCACATCACAATTCTGTTAACTTTAATAGTTTCCAAGGCCATTGCCTAGACACAATTCATAACTTCTAATGTTATCTATGACAAAAATTGTAAGTAATATATATATATATATATATATATATATATATATATATATATATATATATATGAGAGTTTAATTCTTAAATCATAACTCACATGATAATTTCTAGCATACAAATGATAGAGAACTCAACTCTGCACACGTTGATCAATTAGCATTTACTCAAGCATCTAACTATATTTATTTTACAGAATTGAGCTTACGCATAAGTGTAGATATATATCTACATGAATATAAAATCTGTACTATCAATAAAAAAAATATAATTCATAATATTAAAGACATCTTTTTTCAAAATGAAAATTATGGTGTGATATGTACTCACTTGGTAATGTTGATCCACTAATAAAAGTTTCAAAACATCTATACTCATTTTATCACCTTCTAAGTTAATTGCCTAAATGCCTGAGCCTTCACATCCCTCAAAATTGTTCAACTGGATCAACTGGCCTTTGATGAAGTGGTGTGAGGATGGTGACTTGGTTCTATTTAGGTTAAGTGATAATTTAGGTTAGCTGGTTGATGGGCATTTAACTAATATGTTGTTTCTCATGAGTTATTTGGTAAGCACCAACAGTGAAATGGTGAGGACTTGAACAAAGCTAGGAGATGTTGGAAGTTGATGAACAGTGGGATGGTGGCTCACCATATGGAAGAGGAAGCTACACCTACCACCTTCGAGATTCACAGGTCTTTATGCGGAGCCACCACATAGGACATCAAGAAAGAGCCCATTCACAGCAGCTATCATCAATGCCAGCAATATAGATCAGCAATGAAAATGGCAACAACAACTGCAAGCCACTCGTGGGGAGAAGCAGAAGAACGCTGGTGATGGGAAAGGAAGAAACCAGAAGTGAGCTATAAGAGCAAGGGCTAGTTTTCAATTTGGGAGGAAAGAAAAGAAATGGAGGGAGAGAGGTTGTGCTAGTTGTGCGATGAGAGAGAGAACTCGATGAATAATAATGCATAAAAGAGAAAGGACAATGGTTGGGAGAAATAACGAGAGCTTGAAAAAAAAAGTCAGCTTGCACAATAAAGAGGTACCGACTTATAAAAAAATTCAAGTGAGGAGAGAGACTAAAAATTTTTTAAAAAATAAAGAGTAATAAGTTGCTAAGTTATGCTATTATACTTAGGAATAAGAAAAGAAAAGCAGAGGGCATGTTAGTTTAACCTAAAGAGAAGCACTGACATCATTAACTGAAAAGAAAGGGTAGTTGAAATAAAAAAAAGGTAAAAGAGAGTTTCGTCATAACATATATACAAAAAAAAAAAAGGAAGAAAGAAAAGTTAGTGGGCATAGAGCTAGGAAAAATGATCCTATGCTCCTCACCCACCATAAATTCAAATTCTACCTCAAATCTCATCCCTTTATTCAATTAAAATTCCATTCTAGCCATTTGTTTAATTTAAAAGTTCATTTTCATAAAACCAATTTTATTTAATATTTCAATCTTTCTCCTAATATATATTATACTGAAAGTCCAAAAATAATTATTTTAAACTCCCATAATCTCTAAAAATAATTTATTAATTACAACAATTTATTTCATTCCTTGTAAAAATTATTTTAATCAAATCTTGAATCAATGATGACCATATAAAATAAATTTAGCTTAAATATTATCATTAAGCAATTCAAATTAGAGTAGTAATCAAATAAACAAAATGAATATTTACATGCTTTAGAATTTATAAGGCTTTAGTTATTAGATTGGGATATTACAAGTTCTTCCCCTTTCAAGAAAATTTATCCTTGAATTTTCAAGAAGTTAAGCATGATTGCATAAGATTGTCAATGACCTATTCCTCCATCCAATGTGTCATCATGTAAACTAACCTGTTCTTAAGCAAATTCTTAATACTCAAATGGTTCAATAATTCACTTTTACTATACTCAAACTAACATGCTTTCCTATGTGCCAAACATGTTTACGCAAGTCAAATGCAAATAGCATTCTAAACATAATATAGGGTTTATTGTGTCACCTTTTAAACACATTTCTCATCTCTTATTTAATTAAGTAAAAATGCTATTTACTTCAGCATTGGTCATTTATTGTAATGGCAATACATTCCATGCACAATTAGTAAGTGATTTTATAACTTAACATGAAAACTAATCATAATTAACAATTCATAATCAAGGATTTCAACCAATGATTTAGTTACACAATGAGCTTAGCAAACAAGCTCGTAACTTGAGCTCATCTAGATCTACAATCATACTCAATATCAAGTATTATCACAGACACTAATTTCACATACAATCCATCTTGAATAATAATTAATCATTCAAATAACTAACAAAACTCAGTCACATCACATCCTTATTAAACAAAACATCCAAGTTTAATTAGATTTCAATATTAGAACACATTTCACAATAGTAGAGAGAATAGCTAAATGCTTTTTTTTAATAAAAAAATCACCAAATAGCTATAGTTGATATCAAAGGTTTCCTCCTTGTAACTTTGATCCTGCTTTATACCCTTCCTCCTCCTTATTACTTCAATCCTGCCTTATACCCCTTCACCCCTTATAACTTCAATCCCACCTTATACCCCCCACCTTAAAATAAGTCACATGCAAATGCATATTTCCTCTTTGATCACAAATCATATATAATGTGAGCATTCATATTTATAATGAATATTGATAGGCTAATATAGGTAACAATCATGATGGGACATTGTAAGCGTCGACCGTATTAGGACACCATGAGCATCAACATTGTTGGGGACACTATAGGCATCAACTATACTAGGATATCATAAGCAGCAACTATACATGTCATTATCATATATTACAAGGTATGGTATCAACTATACCATAAAGGTTTTGATTAAGAAAACTTATCATTCTCATATCATCAATCATTCAACATCAATAAATCATATAATCTCAAGCACATTCATTTCTCAAGCAACAAAAATGCAATGCTATCTTTATCAGCATCAATCATAAATCTTAACTCAGTTTCATTTCACATAATACAAATCATTTATTTCATACGTTTTCAACTATTCATTTCATATTCAACTCATTCACTTCACACAACTTAAGTTATCATATCCTCTCACCATTCAAGTTAAAAATAGTTCATTGGAGAATAGTTTATCCCACAAGATAAACCGTAGAGAGATTCAACCAAGCAATAAATAGTGGCTAATGCAAACGTTATAAAAAATCCATAGAGATCCTCAAAGACATGCCTCATGATATTATCTAAATAAAGTCAAATCATGTTTAACCACTTATCCTAATTTTATTTTTAACAATGTATACAAATAAATTTAAAAATAAAATTATATATGATTCAATTTCTTTCATTCAAGTATTAAATGCTATCATCTTTTTTAATGTTAAACATTGGAAGCAACTCAGTCTAAAATTATCACATGTTAATAGTATTGATTCTCATATAAATGATGTGAAATCAAGTTTAACTAGTTATGCTAAACTTATTTTTTTATCAAAAGATTAGATTTGAAATTAGAATTAAAAATATGATGTAACTTCTTTTATACAAATATCTGATGTTAATGTTCATCTTTATTAATGGATCTTGAATTGTTTTATATTGTATATGGAAGTTCTCATGAAATAATATATGAAAATGATATGTAATCATTGTAAGAAATTTAGCATGCAATTATAATATATTAATGATCATATTTTTTAAAAGGATATTTTAATATCAATAAATCTTAAATTATTTATCACATTTAAAAGTACTATATCTTATTTATTTATATTGTGTATACATGAGGATGATGTGCAATTACTTTAAGATGTAGTCCACAACTATAAACATGGTTATCTTTGTCAAAAGGATATTTTAAATTCAACAAATCATAAATTATTTATGTGATTTGATTCCTTATATATAAGGATCAAAGATGGTCATCATTTTGACACCACTATATATATGTAATGATAATTTTTATCAAAATAAAGTCAAATAATGTTTTACAGCTTATTCTAATTTTATTTTTAACATTGAAAACCGATAACATTGTATATAAATAAAGTTAAAAACAAAATTATATATGATGTATTTCCTTTCATTCAAGTATTACATTGTATTATCTTTGTCAATTAATCTAAAATTGTTTATATTATGCTATATACACAATGTATATGAAGATGATGTGTAATCTTTGTCAGGGACTCGATCCACAATTATCATATGTTAATGGCATTGATTCTCATATAAATAAAGTAAAATTATGTTTAGCCACTTGTACTAATCTTTTTCTCGCTTTATGTAAAAATTAGATTTAAATTTAGAATTAAATATGTGATGTGATTTCTTTTATACAAGTATCACATGTTAATTTTGATCTTTATTAATGGATCTTGAATTATTTTATATTGTATAAGAAAGTTCTTATAAAATAATATATAAAAAATAATATGTAATCATTGTAAGAAATTTAGTCCACAATTATAATATATTCATAATCATCTTTTTTCAATGGATATTTCGATATCAATAAATATTAAAATATTTATCACATATAAAAGTATCACATCATAATTAATTATATTGTATATACATGAGGATGATGTGTAACAATTATGAGATTTAGTTCACAACCATGAACTTGTTTATCTTTGTTAAAAAGATTTTTTTATGTTAGCAAATCTTGAATTATTTATATGATATGATTCCTTATATACAGGGATCACATATGATCATCATTTTGACACCTTTATATATTTGTGTGTGATGGTAATCTTCATTTAAATAATGTCAAATGAAGTTAAGCTACCTGTACTAATTTTATTTTTAATTTCATATGCAATATAATTCCTTTCATTCAAGTATTACAAGGTATCATCTTTTTCAATTAATCTTCAACTATTTATATTTTATTATGTACACAATGTATATGAAGATGATGTTTAATCATTGTATGGGACTCAGTCCACATTTATCACACGTTAATAGCGTTAATTCTCGTAAAAATAAAGTTAAATTAAGTTTAGCCATTTTTAAAAATCTTATCTCTACTTTACCTATAATTTAGATTTAAAAATAAGATTAAAAATTTGATGTGATCCCTTTTATACGAGTATCACATGTTAATAATCATTTTTATCAATAGATCTTGAATTATTTTATATTATATGTGAAAGTTCTTGTAAAATAATATATGGAAAGGATATTTAATCATTGTATGAAATTTAGTTTGCAATTATAATATATTCATCATCATGTTTTTCAAATAGATTTTTTAATATAAAAAAATTTTAAATTATTTATCACATATAAAAGTACCATATCTTATTTATAGATACTGTGTATACACTAGGATGATTTGTAACAATTATAAGATTTAGTCCACTACTATTAGTTTGGTTATCTTAAACAAAAGGATATTTTAATGTTAACAAATATTAAATTATTAATGTGATATGATTCCTTATATACAAGGATAAAAAATGGTCATTATTTTGACACTGCAATATATGTGTAACAGTAATTTTTAAGTAAATAAAGTTAAATCGTGTTTAATAACTTATTCCAATCTTATTTTTAACATTGAATACCAATAAATTTTTAAAAAAATTATATATGATGTATTTCCTTTCATTCAAGTATTACATGGTATTATCTTTTTCAATGAATCTCAAACTATTATGTTATATACACAACATATACGAAGATGACGTTTAATCTTTGTCAAGGACTTGGTCTACAATTATCACATGTTAAGAGCATTGGTTATCATATAAATAAAATAAAATCATGTTTAGGCACTTTTACTAATCTTTTTTTCCCTTTATGTAAAAATTAGATTTAAATTTAGGATTAAATATGTGATGCGATTTCTTTTACACAAGTATCACATGTTAATGATCATCTTTATTAATGGATCTTGAATTATTTTATAATGCATAAGAAAGTTCTTATAAAATAATATATGAAAATGATATGTAATCATTGTAGCAAATTTAGTCTGCAATTGTAATATATCCATGATCATCTTTTTCGAATGGATATTTTGATATTAATAAATATTAAAATATTTATCACATACAAAAGTATCACATCATAATTAATTATATTGTATATGCATGTGAATGATTTATAATAATTATAAGATTTAATCCATAACTATTAACTTGGTTTTCTTTGTCAAAAGGATATTTTGATGTCAACAATCTTAAATTATTTTTGTGATACGATTCCTTATATACAATGATAAAAAAATGATCATCATTTTGACACCACTATATATATAATGATAGTTTTCATCTAAATAAAGTCAAATCATGTTTAACAACTTATTCTAATTTTATTTTTAACACTAGATACCAATAAATTTAAAAATAAAATTATATATGACATATTTCCTTTCATTCAAGTGTTACATGGTATCATCTTTTTCAATAAATCTTAAACTTTTTACATTATGTTATATAGACAATGTATATGAAGATGGAGTGTAATCTGTCTCAGGGACTTGATCCATAAATATCACTTATTAACGGCATTGGTTCTCATATAAATAAAGTAAAATCACATTTAGCCACTTGTACTAATCTTTCTTTCCCATTATGTAAAAAGTAAATTTAAACTTAGAATTAAATATGTGATGTGATTCCTTTTATACAAGTATCACACGTTAATGATCATCTTTATCACTGTATCTTGAATTATTTTATATTGTATAAGGAAGTTCTCCTAAAATGATATAAGCAATGTAATTCTTTTCATTCAGGTATTACATGGTATCATGTTTTTCAATAAGTCTTAAATTATTTATATTATATTATATACACAATGTATATGAAGATAATGTTTAATCATTGTAGAGGGCTCATTCCATAATTATCACATGTAATGGTATTAATTCTCATAAAAATAAATTAAAATCAAGTTTAGCCACTTAAACTAATCTCATTTCTACTTTACCTAGAATTTAGATTAAATATAGGATTAAAAATATGATGTGATTCCATTTATACAAGTATCAAATGTTAATAATCATCTTTATCAATAAATCTTGAATTATTTTATATTGTATGTGAAAGTTCTCGTAAAATAATATATGGAAAGGATATTTAATCATTATATGAAATTTAGTCCACAATTATAATATATTCATCATCATATTTTTCAAAAGGATATTTTGGTATTAAAAAATTTTGAATTACTTTTCATATATAAAAGTACCATATCTTATTTAGTTATATCGTGTATATAGGAGGATGAAGTGTAATAATTACAAGATTTAGTCCACAATGATAAACATGGTTATCTTTGTCATAAGGATATTTTGATGTCAACAAATCTTAAATTATTTATGTGATATGATTCCTTATATATGATGATAAAAAATGGTCATCATTTTGACATCACTTTATATATGTAATGGTAATTTTCATCTAAATAAAGTCAAATCATGTTTAACAACTTATTCTAATGTTATTTTTAACATTGAATACCAATAAATATAAAAATGAAATTATATATGATGTATTTCCTTTCATTCAAGTATTACATGGTATCATCTTTTCAATGAATCTTAAACTATTTATGTTATGTTATATACACAACGTATATGAAGATGACATGTAATCTTTGTTAGGGACTCAGTCCACAATTATAACATGTTAATAGCAATGATTCTCATATAAAAAAAAAGTAAAATCACACTTAGTCACTAGTACTAATCTTTTTTTCCCTTTATGTAAACATTAGATTTAAATTTAGAATTAAATATATGATGTGACTCCATTTATATAAGTATCACATGTTAATGATAATCTTTATTAATGGATCTTGAATTATTTTATAAAGTATAAGAAAGTTCTCATAAAATAATATATGTAAATGATATGTAATCATTGCAAGAAATTTAGTCCGCAATTATAATATATCCATGATCATCTTTTTCAAATGGATATTTTGACATCAATAAATATTAAAATATTTATCACATATAAAAGTATCATGTCATAATTAATTATGTTTTATATACATGAGGATGATGTGTAATAATTATATGATTTAGTCCACAACTATAAACTTGATTATTTTTGTCAAAAGGATTTTTTTATGTCAACAAATCTTGAATTATTTATGTGATATGATTTTTTATATGCAAGGATCACATATGGTCATCATTTTGATACCTTTATATATATGTGATGGTAATTTTCATCTAAATAATGTCAAATCATGTTAAGCTACATGTATTAATTTTGTTTTTAACGTTGTGTACAAATAAATTTAAAAAAATGTTATATGTGATGTAAATCCTTTCCTTCAAGTATGACATGGTGTCATCTTTTTCATTGAATCTTAAACTATTTATATTACATTATATACACAATGTATATGAATATGATGTTTAATCATTATAAGGGACTCGGTCCATAATTATCACATCTTAATGGCATTAATTCTCATAAAAATAAAGTGAATTGAACTTTAGCCACTTATGCTAATCTTATTTTTGCTTTACCAAGAATTTAGATTTAAAAATAGGATTAAATATATGATGTGATCTCTTTTATGCGAATATCACATGTTAATGATCATTTTTATTAATAGATCTTGAATTACTTTATATTGTATGTGAAAGTTCTTGTAAAATAATAAATGGAAAGGATTTTTAATCATTGTGTGAAATTTAGTCTAGTATTATAATATATTCATCATCATATTTTTCAAAAGGATATTTTGATATAAAAAAATCTTGAATCATTTATCACATATAAAAGTACCACTTCTTATTTATTTATATTATGTATACAAGAGGATGAAGTGTAATAATTATATGATTTAGTCCATAACTATAAACAAGGTTATCTTTGTTAAAAGAATATTTTGATGTCAACAAATCTTAAATTATTTATTTGATATGATTCCTTATATACAAGGATAAAAAATGGTCATCATTTTGACACCACTATATATATGTAATGATAATTTTTATCTAAATAAAGTCAAATCATGTTTAACAACTGATTCTAATTTTATTTTTAACATTGAATACCAATAAATTTAAAAATAAAATTATATATGATGTATTTCCTTTCATTCAAGTATAAAATGGTATCATCTTTTTTAATGAATCTTAAATTATTTATATTATGTTATATACATAATTTATATGAAGATGTTATGTAATCTTTGTCAAGGACTCAGTCCACAATTATCACATATTAATAGCATTGATTTTCATATAAATAAAGTAAAATCATGTTTAGCTACTAGTATTAATCCTTTTTACCCTTTATATAAAAATTAGATTTAAATTTAGAATTAAATATGTGATGTGATTCCATTTATACAAGTATTACATATTAATGATCATCTTTATCAATGGATCTTGAATTATTTTATATTGTATAAGAAAGTTCTCATAAAATAATACATGAAAATGGTATGTAATTATTGTAAGAAATTTAATCCATAATTATAATAAATCCACGATCATCTTTTTTGAATTTTTATTTTGATATCAATAAATATTAAAATATTTATCACATATAAAAGTATCACATCATAATTAATTATATTGCATATATGTGATGATGATGTGTAATAATTATAAGATTTAGTCTACAACTATAAACTTGGTTATCTTTGTCAAAAGGATTTTTTGATGTCAACTAATCTTGAATCATTTATGTGATATGATTCCTTATATACAAGGATCACATATGGTCATCATTTTGATACCTTTATATATATTTGATGGTAATTTTCATCTAAATAATGTCAAATCAAGTTAAGTCACTTGTACTAATTTTATTTTTAATGTTGTGTAAAAATAAAGTGTAAAAATAAATTTAAAAATAATGTTATTTGCAATGTAATTCCTTTCATTTAAGTATTATGTGGTATCATCTTTTTTAATGAATCTTAAACTATTTATATTATATTATGCATATGAAGATGATGTTTAATCATTGTAAGAGACTCGATCCACAATTATCACATGTTAATGGCATTAATTCTCGTAAAAATTAAGTTAAATCAAGTTAAGCTACTTATACTAATCTTATTTCTATTTTACCTAGAATTTTGATTTAAAAAGAAGATTAAAAATATGATGTGATCCCTTTTATATGAGTATCACATGTTAATGATCATCTTTATCAATAGATCTTGAATTATTTTATCTTGTATATGCAAGTTCTCATAAAATAATATATGGAAAGGATATTTAATCATTGTATGAAATTTAGTCTACAATTATAATATATTCATCATCATATTTTTCAAAAGGATATTTTGATATAAAAAAATCTTAAATTATTTATCACATATAAAAGAATCACATCTTATTTATTTATATTCTGTATACAAGAGGATGAAGTGTAATAATTATAAGATTTAGTCCACTGCTATAAACATGGTTATCTTTATCAAAAATGATATTTTAATGTTAACAAATTTTAAATTATTTATGTGATACGATTCCTTATACACAAGGATCACATATGGTCATTATTTGGACACCTCTATATATATGTGATAGTAATTTTCAACTAAAAAAAGTTAACTCTACTTAAGCATTTTGTGCTAATTTTATTTTTAACATTGTATGCAAATAAATTCAAAAATAAAATTATATGCGATGTAATCCCTATTACAATTATTACATGGTATCACCTTTTGCAATAAATCTTAAATTATTATATTATATTATATACACAATGTACATGAATATGGTTAGTAATAATTGTATGGGACTTACCCATAATTATCACAAGTTAATGGTATTGATTCTCACATAAATAGACTAAAATCAAGTTTAGCATTTTATACTAATATTATTTTTACTTTATATAAAAATCAGATCTAAATTTAGAATTAAATATGTGATGTGATTCCATTTATACAAGTATCATGTGTTAGTGATCATTTTTATCAATGGATCTTGAATTATTTCATATTGTATGTGAAAGTTCTCACTAAAAAATATATGAGAATGATTTGTAACCATTGTAAGAAATTTAGTCCGCAATTATAATATATTCATGATCATCCTTTTTAAAAGGATGTTTAGATATCAATAAATCCTAAATTATTTATCACATATAAAAGTATCATATCTTATTGATTTATATTGTATATACATAAAGATGATGTGTAATGACTATAAGATTTAGCCCTAAACTATAAATATGGTTATCTTCCTTAAGAGGATGTTTTGATGTCAATAAAATCCTAAATTATGTATGTGATTTGATTCCTTACATTCAAAGATCACATATGGTCATCATTTTTACACCTATATATATATATATATATATATATATATATGATGCCAATTTTCATCTAAATAAAGTCAAATTAAATTAAGCCACTTATGCTAATTTTATTTTTAACATTGTATATGAATAAATTTAAAAATTAAATTATATGTGATGTAATTCCTTTCATTCAAGTATTACATGGTATCATCTTTTGTAATTAATCTTAAATTATTTATATTATATTATATACACAATGTACAAGAAGATGATTGGTAATCATTGTATAGCACTTGACCCATAATTATCACGCATTAATGACATTGATTCTCAAATAAATAGATTAAAATCATCTTTAGCCACATATACCAATATTTTTATTTTATGTAAAAATTAGATTTAAATTTAGAATTAAATACATGTTGTGATTTCTTTTATACAAGTATCATATGATAGTGATCATCTTTAGCAAGAGATCTTAAATTATTTTATATTGTATGTGAAAGTTCTTATAAAATAATATATAAGAATCATATATAATCAATATAAGAAATTTAGTCCGCAATTATTATATATTCATGATCATCCTTTTCAAAAGGGTATTTGGATATCAATAAATCTTAAATTATTTATCACACATAAAAGTATCACATCTTAATTATTTATATTATATTATATATATATATATATATATATATATATATATATATATATATATATATATATATATATATATATATATATATATATATAAGGATGTTGTGTAATAATTATAAGATTTAGTCTATAACTATAAACATGGTTATCTTTCTCAAGAGCATGTTTTGATGTTAACAAATCTCAAATTATTTATGTGATTTGATTCCTTACATATAAGGATCACATATGGTCATCATTTTGAAACCACTATATATATAATAGTAATTTTCATCTAAATATAGTCAAACCAAGTTAAGCAACATGTGCTAATTTTATTTTTAACATTGTATACAAATAAATTTAAAAATAAAATTATATATAATGTAATTCCTTTTATTCAAGCATTACATAGTATCTTCTTTTTCAATAAAGCTTAAATTATATATATATATATATCAAGATGATGTGTGACCATTGTAAAGGACACAACCTATAATTATCACATTTTAATGGCTTTAATTCTCATATAAATAAAGTAAAATCTAATTTAGCCACTTGTAGTAATCTAATTTTTACATAAAGTAAAAATTTGATTTAAAGTCTGACTTAAATATGTGATGTGATTCATTTTATATAAGTATCACATGTTAATGATCATCTTTATAAATGGATTTTAAATTATTTTATATTGAATGTGAAAGTTCTCGTAAAAAATATATGAAATTGATCTATAATCATTGTGAGAAATTTAGTCCACAATTACAATATATTCATGATCATCTTTTTCAAAAGGATATTTTGATATTAATAAATCTTAAATTATTTAACACATATAAAATCATCACAAAATGTATATAAAGATGATGTGTAACCATTGTAAGAGACACGACCCACAATTATCACATTTTTAATGGCATTGATTCTTATATAAATAAGGTAAAATCTAATTTAGCCACTTATAGAAATATAATTTTTTACTTTGTGTAAAAATTAAAGTAAAAATTAGATTTAAAGTCAGAATTAAATATGTGATATGAGATCATCTTTATCAATGGATCTTGAATTATTTTATATTGAATGTGAAAGTTCTCATAAAAAAAATGAAAATGACCTATAATCATTGTGAGAAATTTAGTCCATAATTACAGTATGTTCATGATCATTTTTTTCAAAAGAATATTTTGATATCAATAAATTTTAAATTATTTAACATATATAAAATCATCACATCTAAATTATTTATATTTTATGTACATGACAATGGTGTGTAAGAATTGTAAGATTTAGTCCGTAACTATGAACATGGTTATCTTTTTGAAGAGGATATTTTGATATCAACAAATCTTAAAATATTTATGTGATATGATTCATTATATACAAGAATCACATATGGTCATTATTTTGAAATCTATATATATATGTGATGGTAATTTTCATATAAATGAAGATAAAACAAGTTAAGTCACTTGTTCTAATTTTATTTTTAATATTCTATTCGAATATATTTAAAAATAAAATTATATGTGATGTAATTTTTTAATTACATATGATTTAATTCTTTTTATTCAAGTATTACATGGTATCATATTTTTTAATGAATCATAAATTATTTATATTATATAATATAGAAAATGTTCATTAAGATAATGTGTAATCATTGTAAAGGACTCAATACACAATTATCACTTGCTAATGGCATTAATTCTTATCTAAATAATGTAAAATCAAGTTGAACTTCTTGTATTAATCATATTTCTACTTTATATTGAAATTAAGGTAAAAAATATAATTAAAAATGTGATGTGATTCTTTTTATACAAGTATTACGTGGTAATGATCACCTTTATTAATGGATTTTGAATTATTTTATGTTGTGTGTGAAATTTCTTGTTAAATAATATATGAAAATGATATGTAATCATTATAAGAAATTTAATCTAGAATTATAATATATTCATAATCATCCATTTCAAAACGATACTTTGATATCATCAAATCTTAAATTATTTATCACATATAAAAATATCACATCGTAATTATTTATATTGTATATACATGTGGATCGTGTGTAATAATTATAAGATATAGGGCATAATTATAAACATGATTATCTTTCTCCAAAGGATGTTTTGATATTAAAAAATCTTAAATTATTTATGTGATATGTTTCCTTATATATAAGGATCACATATGGCCATCATTTTGACACCTTTATATATATATATATATATATATATATATATATATATATATATATATGAGGTAATTGTCATCTAAATAAAGCCAACTCAACTTGAGCCACTTGTGCTAACTTTATTTTTAATATTGTACAAAAATAAATTTAAAAATAAAATTATATGTGATGTAATTCCTTTTATTCGAGTACTACATGGTATCATCTATTTTAATGAATTTGAATTTATTTATATTATTTTATATACAAAATTTAAATGAAGATGATGTGTAATCATTATAAGGGACTTGGTTAACAATTATCACATGTTAATAGCATTGATTCTTAAATAAATAAAGTAAAATTAAATTTAGCCACATATACTAATTTTACCTTTACTTTAAGTTGAAATTTAATTTAAATTTAAAATTAAATGTGTGATGTGATTCCTTTTGTAAAAGTATCACTTGTTAATGATTATCTTTATCGATGGATCTTGAATTATTTTACATTGTATGTGAAAGTTCTCATAAAATAATATATGAAAATGATATATAATCATTGTAAAAAATTTAGTCGATAATTATAATATATTCATTATCATCATTTTCAAAAGGATATTTTGATATTAACAAATCTTAAATTATTTATCACATATAAAAGTATCACATCTTAATTTTTTATATTGCATATACATTAGGATGATGTGTAGTATTCAAAAGATTAAGTCCACAACTATAAATATGGTTATCTTTCTCATGGAGATATTTTGATGTCACTAAATCTTAAATTATTTATGTGACATGATTCCTTGTATATAAGGATTACATATGGTCATTATTTTGACACCTTTATATATATGTGTTAGTAATTTTTATCTAAATAAAGTTAAGCCACTTGTTTTAATTTCATTTTTAACATTGAATACAAATAAAATTAAAATTAAAATTATATTTGATGTAATTCGCTTTATTCAAGTATTACATGGTATCATCTTTCTCAATAAATCTTAAATTATTTGTTATATTTTATACACAAAGTACATAAAGATGATGGGCAATCATTACATGGGACTTGGCCCAGAATTATCACATATTAATGACTTTGATTCTCATATAAATAGATTAAAATCAAGTTTAGCCACTTATACAAATCTTATTTTTACTTTATGTAAATATTAGATTTAAATTTAGAATTAAATATGTGATATGATTCCTTTTATATAAGTATCACATGTTAGTGATCATCTTTATCAAGGAGCTTGAATTATTTTATATTATATGTGAAAGTTCCCATAAAATAATATATGAGAATGATATGTAATCATTGTAAGAAATTTAGTTTGTAGTTATAATATATTCATGATCATCATTTTGAAAAGAATATTTTGATATCAAATAATCCTAAATTATTGATCACATAAAAAAGTATCACATCTTAATTATTTATATTGTATATACAAAAGGATGATGTGTAATAATAATAAAATTTTGTGCACAACTATAAACTTGGTTATCTTTCCTAGGAGGATGTTTTGTTGTCAAGAAATTTTAAATTATTTATGTGATTTAATTCCTTCCATACAAGGATCACATATAGTCATCATTATAAAGGACACGTCCCATAATTATCACATGTTAATGGCATTGATTCTCATATAAATACAGTAAAATTATATATAGCCACTATTACTAATCTTAATTTTCCTTTATATAAAAATTAGATTTAAATTTTAAATTAAATATATGATGTGATTCATTTTATACAAGTGTCACTTGTTAATGATTATCTTTCTTAATGGATCTTGAATTATTTCATATGGTATGTGAAAGTTCTCGAAAAATAATACATGAAAATGATATGTAATCATTGTAAGAAATTTAATTTGTAATTATAATATATTCATGATTATCTTTTTCCAAAGGACATTTAGATATCAATAAATCTTTAATTATTTATCACATATAAAAGTATCACACCTTAATTATTTATATTGTATATACATGAGGATGATTTGTAATAATTATACTATTTAGTCCACAACTATAAACATGGTTAACTTTCTCGAGGGGATATTTTGTCATTAACAAATCTTAAATTATTTTTATGATATGACTTCTTATATACAAGGATCACACATGGTCATTATTTTGATACCTCTATATAAATGTGATGTTAATTTTCATCTAAATAAACTCAAATCAAGACAAGCCACTTGTGCTAGTTTTATTTATAACATTGTATATGAATAAATTTAAAAAAAATTATATGTGATGTAATTCCTTTTATTCAAGTGTTGCATGGTATCATCTTTTTTAAGGAATCTTAAATTATTTATATTATAGTATATACAAAATGTTTATAGCGAGGAAATCTAAACATTTTAAAGGACTCAGTCCACAATTATCACATACTAATGACATTGACTCTCATGTAAATGAAGTAAAATCAAGTTTAGCTGTGTATGCTAATTTTATTTTTCCTTTATATAAAAATTAGATTTAAATTTAGAATTAAATATGTGATGTGATTCCTTTTATGCAAGTCTCACATTTAAATGATCATCTTTATCAATGGATCCTGAATTACTTTATATTATTTGTGAAAGCTCATATAAAATAATAAATCAACATGATATGTAATCGTTGTGATAAATTCAATCTGTAATTATAATATATTCATGATCATCTTTTTCAAAAGGATATTAAGATATTAGTAAATGCTTAATTATTTATCATATATAAAAGTATCACATCTTAATTATTTATATCATATATACATGAAGCTGATGTGTAACAATTATAAGATTTAGTTTTCAACTACGAACATGGTTATCTTTCCCAAGAGGATATTTTAACGTCAACAAATCTTAAATTATTTATGTAATATGATTCCTTACATACAAGGACCACATATGGTCATCATTTTGACACTTCTATATATATGTGATGGAAATTTTCATATAAACAAAGTCAAGTCAAGTTAAGCCACCTGTGCTAATTTAATTTTTAATATTCTATACAAATAAATTTAAAAATAAAAGTATATGTAATGTAATTCTTTTCATTGAAGTATTAAATGGTATCATCTTTTTCAATAAATCTTAAATTATTTATGTTATATAATATACAAAATGTTTATAAAAATGATGTATAATTATTGTAAGGACTCGGTCAACAATTATCACTTGCTAATGGTATTTATTCTTATCCAAATAAATAAAATTAAGTTGAATCTCTTGTATTAATCTTATTTTTACTTTATTTAAAAATTAAGGTTAAAAATATAATTAAAAATGTGATATGATTCTTTTTGTACAAGTATCAAATGTGAATGATCATCTTTATTAAAGGATCTTGAATTACCTTATACTGTATGTGAATGTTCTCATAAAATAATATATGAAAATGATATGTAATCATTGTAAGGAATTTAGTCTGTAATTATAATATATTCATGATCATCTTTTTCAAATGGATATTTTGATATCAATAAATATTAAATTATTTATCAAATATAAAAGTATCACATCTTAATTATTTGTATTGTAAATACATGAGGATGATGTGTAATAATCATGAGATATAATCCACAATTATAAACTTGGTTATCATTCCCAAAAGGATATTTTGATGTTAATAAATCCTACATTATTTATGTGATGTGATTCCTTTTATACATGGATCACATATAATCATCATTTTGACACATTTATATATATGTGATGGTAATTTTTATCTAAATAAAGTCAAATTAAGTTAAGCCACTTGTGCTAATTTTATTTTTAACATTGTATATGAATAAATTTAAAAATAAAATTATATGTGATGTAAATCTTTTTATTCAAGTATTACATAGTATTATCTTTTTCAATGAATCATAAACTATTTATATTATTTTACATCCACATTATATATAAAGATGATATGTAATCATTGTAAAGGACTTGGTCCATAATTATCGCATGTTAATGGAATTAATTCTCATATAAATAAAGTAAAATCAAGTTTTGGCACTTATATTGATCTTATTTTTAATTAAATTTAAATTTAAAGTTAAATATGTGATGTGATTTCTTTTATACAAATATCATATGTTAATGATCATCTTTATTAATGAGCCTTGAATTATTTTATATTGTATGTGAAATTTCTCATAAAATAATATATGAAAAATGATATGTAATCATTATAGGAAATTTAGTCTGCAATTATAATATTTTCATGATAATCTTTTTCAAAAGAATTTTTTTATATTAATAAATCTTAAATTATTTATCACATATAAAAGTGTCACATCTTAATTATTTATGTTGTATATACATGGGTATAATGTGTAACAATTATAAGATTTAATCCATAACTATAAGCATGGTTATTTTTCTCAAAAGGATATTTTGTTGCCAACATATCTTAAATTATTTCTATGATCTAATTCCATATATACAAGGATCATATATGGTCATCATTTTGACTACTCTATATGTATGTGATGGTAATTTTCATCTAAATAAAGTCAAATCAAGTCAGGCCACTTATAATAATTTTATTTTTAACATTGTATATGAATAAATTTAAAAATAAAATTATATGTGATGTAAATCTTTTTATTCAAGTATTACATAGTATTATCTTTTTCAATGAATCATAAACTATTTATATTATTTTACATCCACATTATATATAAAGATGATATGTAATCATTGTAAAGGACTTGGTCCATAATTATCGCATGTTAATGGAATTAATTCTCATATAAATAAAGTAAAATCAAGTTTTGGCACTTATATTGATCTTATTTTTAATTAAATTTAAATTTAGAGTTAAATATGTGATGTGATTTCTTTTATACAAATATCATATGTTAATGATCATCTTTATTAATGAGCCTTGAATTATTTTATATTGTATGTGAAATTTCTCATAAAATAATATATGAAAAATGATATGTAATCATTATAGGAAATTTAGTCTGCAATTATAATATTTTCATGATAATCTTTTTCAAAAGAATTTTTTTATATTAATAAATCTTAAATTATTTATCACATATAAAAGTGTCACATCTTAATTATTTATGTTGTATATACATGGGTATAATGTGTAACAATTATAAGATTTAATCCATAACTATAAGCATGGTTATTTTTCTCAAAAGGATATTTTGTTGCCAACATATCTTAAATTATTTCTATGATCTAATTCCATATATACAAGGATCATATATGGTCATCATTTTGACTACTCTATATGTATGTGATGGTAATTTTCATCTAAATAAAGTCAAATCAAGTCAGGCCACTTATAATAATTTTATTTTTAACATTGTATACGAATAAATTTAAAAACAAAATTATATGTGATGTAATCCCTCTCATTCAAGCATTATATGGTATCACCTTTTTCAATGAATCCAAAATTATTTGTTTAATATTGAATACAAAATGTATATGAAGTTAATGTGTAATCATTGCATGGGATTCAATCCATAACTATCTTATTTTAAAGGCATTGATTCTTATAAAAATAAAGTAAAATCAAGTTTAGCCACTTGTATTAATTTTATCTTTGCTTTATCCAAAAATTAGATTTAAAAATAGAGTGAAAAATATGATGTGATGTCTATTATACAATTATCACAAGTTAATCATTATCTTTATTATGGATTATGAATTACTTTATATTGTAAAAGAAAGTTCTCATAAAATAATATATGAAAATGCTATGTAATTCTTATAAGAAATTTTGTGCATAATTATAATATATTTAGGATCATCTTTTTCAAAAGCATATTTTGATAACAATAAATTGTTAATTATTTATCATATAAAAAAGTATCACATTGAATTATTTATATGGTATAAACGTGAGGATGATGTGTAATTATTATAAAATTTAGTTCACTACAATAAACATGGTTATCTTTCTCAAGAGGATATTTTGACGCTAATAAATCTTAAATTATTTATGTGATATGATTCCTTGTATATAAGGATCACATATGATCATTATTTTGACACCTTTATATGTATGTGATGGTAATTTTCATCTACATAAAGTCAAATCAAGTCAAGCCACTTGTCCTAATTTTATTTTTAACATTGTATACAAATAAATCTAAAAATAAAATTATAAATGATGTAATTCCTTTTAATTAAGTATTACACAGTATCTTCTTTTTAAATAAATTCTAAAGTATTTATATTATTTTACATACATAATATATATAAAGATGATGTGTAATCATTGTATAGGACTCGCCCTACAATTATTGCTTGTCAATGGCATTGATTCTCATTTAAATAAAGTAAAATCAAGTTTAGTTGCTTATTCTAATCTTTTTCTTATTTTATTTAAATATTAGATATAAATTTAGAATTAAATATGTGATGTGATTCCTTTTATACAAGTATAACATGTTAATGATCATTTTTATTAATGCATCTTGAATTATTTTATATTGTATGTGAATGTTCTCATAAAATATTATATGAAAATGATATGTAATCATTGTAAGAAATTTACTCTACAATTATAATATATTCATAATCATCTTTTTCAATGGATATTTAGATATCAATAAATCTTAAATTATTTATCTTATAAAAAAGTATCATATCTTAATTATTTATATTGCATATACATGAAGATGTTTTGTAATAATTATAAGGTTTAGTCTACAATTATGAACGTGGTTATCTTTCTTAAAAAGATATTTTGATGTCAACAAATCTTAAATTATTTACAGTAAATTGCATTGTAGTGCCACTTTTTAAAATTCTTTTCAAAGAGGTGCCAGCGCTGATTTTTATTTCAAATAGATGCCGGTTTTATGAATTATTACTATTATATTCCTAAAATACCCTTTTTTAAACATTAGAATGTGGTTATGAATTAAGAACTTTGGAAAGGTATAACTTCATGATTAGTTAATCAATTTTTGCATATAACTACTTATTTTCATTCATCTTCCCATGATCTTTCCATAGAAAACAAGATAATTTGGGTTCGGTGGGGTCCACTTGACCAAAAATATGTAGATTGAACTCAAAACTTTGAATGACTATAACTTTGCTCTCGATTATCCACCTAACCAAAGGCGTTTTGCTCACTCTACTTGGTGAAAAAAGGCCTTTTTTATTGACTTTTTCTTAATTTTTCTTCTTTTTTTTTATTTTTCTAACTTTGATTTCATTTTTGTTAATTTAAATTCATTCGAATCTCATATTAAACCTTTGCTTCCTAACTCTTTTGATGACTAATAATGCCATAACAATTCTCTTAACAAACAAAATTACTAAAGAGCAATATATTACTATTTGTAGATTAAATAATAATATGTTACTATTTCATTTCAAAATAGTAACACTAACCAAAAACTTTAAATAAATGGATAAATCAAGTCTAATTAACAATAAAATTATTAAATAACAGTATATTATTGTTTATTCTCCAAATGGTAACATGTTATTGTTTCATTTTGAAATAGTAACACTAAACAAAAATTATAAATAAATAAATAAATTAAGTCTAATTAACAATCATATTACAAAGAAGAAGATGTTACTATTTTATTTCAAAATAGTAACACTAACTAAAATTCTAAATAAATGGATAAATTAAGTCTAATTAACAACTAAATTACTAAAGAAAAAGATGTTATTATTTCATTTCAAAATAATAACACTAACAAAAAATCTCAAATAAATGGATAAATCAAATCTAATTAATAACTAAATTGTTAAATAACAACATGTTACTATTTCATTTCAAAATAATAACACCAACTAAAAACTCAAAATAAATGGGTAAAACAAGTCTAATTAACAACCAAACTGTCAAATAAGAAGGTGTTACTATTTCATTTCAAAACAGTAATACTAATAAAAAATTAGAAATAAATAGATAAATCAAGTCTAATTAACAACCAAATTGCTAAATAATATTATTTTACTATTTGTTCTCTAGATAGTAACATGTTACTATTTCATTTCAAAATAGTAACATCAATAAAAAATCTCA